>MNCI01000958.1:200716-231020 GCA_015680685.1 Gnetum montanum
TGAGTGAATAAAAATAAGTCTTTGCATGGTGTGGTTCTCATGCATAAACATCAAAAAAAAAAGAGAAAAAAGAGAAAAAAGTGAGAATTCAAAGCACACCATTAAACATAATAAAGCAATATGGGCTATAAGCACTGGTTATGGCACTGGAAAGACATGTTACCCATGCTTGAAGGTTCCCTCTAACTAAGGCCCTTTCTTACTTCCTGCTTCTCCATCTCACTATCCTTGGGATGGTGGTCACTCTTTGTGGAAGCATTCTTGTTGCCTCAAGAGGATGGATTGGCCAAGTGAATTGATGTAAGATCACTGAATGTGGTTGGTTTGAGTCTGGATTTGGGATGAGTTCTACTTAGTTATCTTAACCATGAAATACACAAGGGGCTTTACACAACTTGTTCTTGGGATTTCATTCCATTCTCTCCTCTCCATCTTTCTTCCCATTTTCCACCTCATTGTCGGTTTTATCATTAGTCTGTTTTGGGTTGATGCATTATTTTTCTTTGGTGAATTCTTGTGGGTAAGTTTTGAACTCTTACTTCCAAATGACATTCCTAGAGCCTACGGACTCTTTGGTTTGTGGGTTTATCAGGGCATAAAGGGCATGAGCCTACTTTGGGGAGGACCTACTGGCATTTCTTTTTGATGCAATTATTAAGTTCTTTTCCTTAAACGTTTCTTACAATTAATCATCTCTTGTTTCATCCCCATCCATGACATCCATTTTATTTGCATTTCCGTTGTTATTTTTTCCCATCTTTCTTGTTCCTCATATTTTTCCAACTTATACCTACTAGAGGTTTGCTCTTAGTCGTGGGGGCCCTAGCACAAATTTTTTAATTTTCTCCATTTTACTATTCACCTAACCCCTACACCTTGGGTAGTCACCTGTGATAAATCTCCGAACCAATTTTTTCCATAACGACAACTCAACCAATGCGCTTCATATCGAGGCAAGGTATCAACTACATTGTGGTTTATCTATCCTTGCTCATTTGTGATTGTGTTGTGTGTGTAGATGGCAATCATACAAATAATGGACTAGGCTTGGAGGAAGCACTCAGGATGGACCAAAATTGGAGCATTTACGAAAGGAGCAAGTTTGGTGGCGTGGCTATGGATAAACAATGGAAAGCGCAATCTTGGCATTGGCAGCAACATGCTCCATCTTCTCTCTCTCTCTCTTTTTCTCTTCAAGCTGCCAAATAGAGGCTTGGATGCCATTTATGTACAAGTGTTAACCACAATGGTCATGAACACTAATGTTGTAATATGCTTATTGATCTATTCATTGGGGATGTTGAATCTGTCATCCCATTCCACCGTTAGTTGTCAATTAGTCAATAATCCCATACCTTCCCAATATTTTGTAAGGAACTCGAGGATGAGGTTTCATTCAGTCGTGGGGGTATGATTAGAGTGGTTACTCTAGCAATTATTCTAATTATTAGAGCAGTTACTCTAGCGGTTTATTCTAATTATTAGAGCAATTACTCTAGCCATTTATTCTAATTATTAAAGTGGTTACTCTAGCAGTTACTTTAGTAGTTATTCTAATTATTAGAGTGGCTACTTTAATTATTAGAGTAGTTGCTCCCAAGCCTATAAATATAGTGCCCAGGCGCACAATTGGAAAGAAGTCTTTTAGTAGTCAAGTAGCGAAATTCTTGTAGATTGTTTGAAAGGTAGAGTATTTTCCAAGTGCCCACATCAAGAGGTCTAAGTATGGATGGATATTTATTCGAGCATTGTGTACCTGAGTACACCTTGTGTATGGCAATAAAGACGAGCTCTTTGATT
This sequence comes from Gnetum montanum, assembly GCA_015680685.1. Classification (NCBI taxonomy): domain Eukaryota; kingdom Viridiplantae; phylum Streptophyta; class Gnetopsida; order Gnetales; family Gnetaceae; genus Gnetum; species Gnetum montanum. The sequence goes on from MNCI01000958.1 coordinate 202,517, forward strand.
CATCCTTGCAGCACTTGAGATTTGTTTTCTTATGCATTTCTTTTATTTTATTTTCTTATGCATTTATTTTGTTTTATGCACTTTACATTTCTATTATTAGCACAACAATTCATTTTGATCAATTAAGAAAATCATTAAATTACACAAGCACGACCACTTCAAGCATGCGTGTAACGCTTGGTAACCTAATAACAATTATCATTTGGTAATCCTAGTAATGTTGCACTAGTTTAGGATGTGTACAGCAAGTGGGAACGGATGCTGATGTTAGGATTAGTTAGAACTTAGTTAATAAGTAGTTAAGTTAAATTAGTCACTTAGTTACCTCTCTCCTTCCCTACTAGCGCAAGACATAAAAACATAAAAGCTATAAAAATGATATGCCTCAGGCTTACTTAACCATACAATCGTGACATACAGGTAAGCTTGGGAAGACAATGATCAACCAACCCATCCTTGTTCGACAAGGGCACATAAGCACTTAGTCCTTGGAATTCGACCGAATTGAGCGTGAAACGCTCGTATTCGTATGGTTGAGTGTAGGGGTACCTCCTCGCTCATCATTTTGTATCCAAAATACAAAAACACAAGAATTTCATCAATAGGCTAAACAATCTCAAGTCCATAAGTCGATTGAAATGTTAAAACAAAGATCAACATCTACCAACTAAAGCCAAACAAGAAGCATGTGTTATGTATCATGTGAAATCTGTCTAGGTTGAGGACCTTGATGGTTAGTTTTATGTCCATTTATTTCTTTATGTATAGTCATCATGTTATGTAACCTTGTTATGTTTTAAAGTCAAGTTATAAACTACATAATAGTTAGAATTTATGTTTTATGTTAAAGTTAGATGTTAATATTAGGAGTCTTGTGAAGTTTTCTAAAACTAGAAAGAGGTGCCAATGAGTCTTCATGTTGTAATTATACCAAAAGTGGCAAAATATTCAACCTTTCAAATTATAAAAAAGGTGATATACCTTCATTTAACATAATCATGTGGTATTAGCCTAGTGGTAAGACTCTTGATTTGGAATTTCCAAGTCAGGAATTCAATTGTAGTGGACAATGCTTCTTTATAAAGTTCCAGTTGGACTATACATCTGGGAGTGTTCCTATATTAATAACTATTTCACATTCATTAAAGCATTTTGAATAGTAATACTTTTACATAAAACTTATTGAATGTTCTCTTTTGTTAAGGCATTTGAGTAGTAATACAAGTATTAAAGTGCTAAACTATTAAAGTTTCTTTATTTATTTGTTTCCTTTCTTTTGTTTTCTTCTTACATTCTCTTAATTAAAAATTCACAATGAATTTATCCTAATCCTTACATTCATCCACTCTCACAATCTTCTCTCCATAATTCTTATAATAGCTTCTCTAAATTCTTTCAAGTTTTCTTACAAACATCACATAGATCTTAGTTTATCTTCTATGTTTATCTCAAGTTTATGTTAGATCTAATATCAGATATTATATTTTCATAAAGATTGCAATTGGATCCAAATGTTTATGTAAATATCTTTGAACTTGTGAATGTGTTATGTAAGATCTAATAATGAAATTTCATACTTTTGCTAGACTTTTAAAATTCTTTAAGGATCAAAACTTATTTCAAAAATATTTGAATCTACTTTCATCATATATTATTAAGTCTTGTGATTTAGAAAGACTTTATTTAGGGGTTCTTTCAAACCCTTAAAATTTCTTAATTACCTTTGAAATTTGATTGGAATGAAGCCTTAATTTTTTATGATGCATGCTACTAAGTCGTAGTTCTGTTAGTTGCATTGACAAGACCTCATCAACGCAGCCTCATCGACTAGGTTTTGTAAATGAGGCCTAGTTGATGCATCATATCATATGTCAATGTAGCCCTGTCGACGCAGTGTCTGTAGTTAGCTATAAATACACACCCACCAGTCGCATTTATAGCAATAGAGATTGTAGTTACAGCAAAGCTCTTGTAATTTTTCCCTTTGAAAGTTAGAATTTTTTCCCGAGTGCCCATAGTAGGAGTCATTAAGTGTATAGATCTTTATTCGAGCATTGTTGTACCTAAGCATGACAATGTGTGCAGCAATAAAGATGAGCTTTCTGTAAATCTTGCAACACTTTGGATAGATTAAATATTTTTTATGTATTTAATGTTTTTAAATATTTATTTATTGCTTTCAATTATTTATAAATGTTTCTAGTAATTAAGTTAATGAAGTAATTAAGCAAGAAATATTAAATACATAAGTACGACCACTTTGAGCGTAACATGTATTCGCTTAGTATGTCTAGTAGCTCAGCACTTGGTCACCCAATAGTGGATACGTGGGTTCAAGATGTGTATGGAAAGTGGGACTGAATACTTATGTTAGGATTAGTTAAATGCTAGTTAATTAGTTAGTTTAAATTAGTTAATCCAATTACTTTTATCTTCCTTTGAATGCCAAACCATAAAACATAAAATGATAAAAATTAGATGCCTGAATTACACTTAACCATACGAGTGTACATCACAAGTGTAATTGGGAAGACAATGATTGACCTTAAGGCATGATTCACTTCCTAGAAGACTAGTGCACTGGAAATAATAAAGTCCATGGAATTCGACCAAATTGCATGTGAACGCTTTGTGATTCGTATGGTTGGACGTAGGGGTACCTCACCGCTCATCATTAGCACTGTTGCTAGGGACTTTGTTTGCTAAACGTGTGCTATCTAGGATTAGTAAATATTATTCATATCATTGGACTAACTCAAGGTCAACATCACTCACAATGACATAGAAAACTATTAAGCACACTAGTAATTTTATTTTGTTTTGCAAAATGTCTTCTTCTTCTCACGAGCACAAAGATGTCAAACCATTGGTCCCATAGGAATGCAAAATGGTATATACTCATCCAGATGAGTATGTACTAGACTTCACCTTCATCCTACATCAAGATGAATAGTTGTGATGACATGATATGAAGGGTAACATTGTCTTGCCCCCTGATCAATCTGTGTTGGGGATGCTACTTAAAACTCTTAAGAAGCTAGACATGTCAAATCTTCATGAAGAATATGTTGTGGATGGTTATGATACTCAAAACTACTGCCCTACTAAAATACAACCCAAGCAAGATTGATGTTAGGAGAAGCTTCATGATGCTACAAAGGGGAAACATTACATTCCTACTAAATCAAGATGACAATGAGGATCCTCCCTTTGAAGGTTCTCAACATGAGGATTCTCCACACCTTATTACTAGTGATGAGGATGTGAACTTGAATTTGTGATCCACTATTCATAAACTAGGTTTAGAAAAAAGTGATAGCCAAGGTAGGGACTTGGGCAAACCTCACAATAGCAAGGAATCTAAGGATGGTGATCGTAATAAGAAAAAAAGTAGTGGCAGACATTGTGGTGGCAGTGGTGATCCACCATCCTCTCCATCCTCTTCATACGATTCTAAACATCCATCTTCATCTGATGGTTCTCATAAAAACTGCCATCAAAATAATTGCAATGAAGGTAATCAATGAGACAACAATGACCATGAAGGCCACCAAGATCGAAGGGGTGGCCAAACCCATCATCGATGCAGTGATGATGAAGAGCCTTTGTTAGCAACTCGAAGTATGCTCAACATTGCAAAGGTAGTTAGAATTCCAACTAAGCATATGAAAGATAATCGGATGAAGCATTTCGACATAAATAATATCTCAAGTAATTCTAATCTACAAACACATCTACAAGCTTTCCATGATGCATGTGTCTTATAGAACATAGAAAATGAATGGCAAAAACTCAAGCTTTTCCCTAGGACACTCATCAAGGAAGCTGAAAGTTGGTACCAGTCCTTGGAATCAGAATCCATTCATAGATGGAGTACCATGTTAGAGCTATTTATGACAAATATTAGATGTACTCCAGAGTGTTTAATTTGAGAAGGCAAATCCAAGGTTGGAAACAAGAAATACATGAACCCTTGGATGCTACCATGGGTAGATACTATTCACTCTTACATCGATGCCTTGGCCATGCTTATTCTCAGAGGAAACAACTTTGCCACATTATTAATGGACTCAAAGCAGAAACTAGAAGAACCCTTGGGGTGTATGCCCAAGGGAGATTGTCGAAATTGAGAGCTCATCAGATCCAAAGGCTAATTAAGTAGGTAGAAAAAGAAGAAGGTGAGTTATGAAAAAGGGAAAGTGAAGAAGAGTATAATAGGGATCCTTCCATCAGGAAATGAGAGGTTTGATTTTGTGATGAGGAGGAGTCACCACTTGATGAAAGGATGAATAGGAAAACCTTGCCCATCTAAAAATCTATTTCTAATATTTTGGCAAAGGTTGATAAATTATGGGACTCTTTGGATGAAAAATTTCAAACTACTATGAAGATTGTTGAAGAATCCAAAGAGAAAAATAGTGATTCGTAACCATAGAAGGCACAAAGAGGCTAAACATGCCTATCAAAGAGGTAAGGGAAAAGCTACAGTAGTAGAGGAAGTTGTGGAAACCAACTCTAATGATGAAACTGATTATGACATTTGTTAATACGAACATCCAAAGGGTTTTTTCCTTGTGGTGTCACACTTACAAGAGTCTAGGGTGTATGCATTAAATCCTCAACTAGCACGTAGGTAAGCACCTAGATGATTGCCTTACCCTCAAGGCAATCCAAGACAGTTCCACCAACAACAACAAGCTTACTACCCAAGTGGAGCCCCTCCATAACCTTATGAACAATACCAATAATGGTTCCAACCACAATCGTGGGGAATGCCACTACGAAGGCAGTAGTACCCTTATAGGCAACCAAAGCCATATGAGTACTATGTTTAGCAACCTATCTCTCCAAGAAGTTTTGCAAGTCATACCTCCTTTTAGCATCACTATTACCCTCCAGAGTACCACCAAATACATTCACCATCTACTCAAGGAAAAAACCCATATCCATACCACCCTCTGCATCCATCTGCACACATACCTCCACCTTCAACCTAGTTACCTCCTGCTTTATCCATGTAGGGTGAGATTCCTCCACAGCTGCAACAATGAAATGCTACTAGGGTTGTACATTCACACATAGCTTTCTAGCTAAGTGGATCAGATAATCGTTCCAGGAAAAGACCCTTTTTCTGACCCAACAGTCCTCTCCAACCCTCATAATCTAGTCTAGCTGATCATCCTACATCTCCAACACCCTCATCCTCTATATCAAAATACCATCGAATGCCCTTCAAACTAAGTGCTATCTCATATTTGCATTGTAATGCTAACTCATGTTGTTTTTGATTGGATCAAGGCTGGCAATCTTCCCATGAAAAGATCTGACCCAAGAAGTCTACTCATTTACCTATAGATCACTAGACATGAGTCATGCAAGGCTCTTCTTGACTTTGGTTCTAGAGTTAATCTCATCTCCTATGACATGTATAAGGCTTGGAACCTACCACCTCTTAAGAAGAGCAACATCCATCTAGAATTGGTAAATTAGTCAATTATTGTCCCTTTAGGATTAGTAGAGGACATTGTAACCATAGTTTGTGGGTGGTCCTATCCTGTTGATTTTCTGATGATCAAGGTTGAAAACTGCAAAAGTGACTTCCCCATCATTATAGAAAGCACTTGGTTAAGCACGGTTGATGCACGTATGGGCATAAGAGACATATCTCTAAAAATATCCAAGGAAAATGAATTGGGCAAGATACAGAAGAAGCGTATTCCATGCATTACATATAGTGATAACAGGTGTAGTTGTGTGCAAAGAATTTGGTCCATTAAAAGTACATACATTAAAGCATGTAATCAGTGTGTGCAAGAAATCAATATTCAAAGGTGTCTATATGTAGCAGCCACAAAATAGGAGGGCACCTAGTGGCTGATAGCTAACTTAGATAGTAGCACATTATGTGTGGAACCAACTAAGAGCCTAACATGTGCTTATATTGAAGGCATGGACAAAATTGAATAAGTTCATTCCCAACTCTCAAATGAAGATGATGACACTTGTTGGGAAGAGTTGGAAATCCCTAATAACTTCAAGTAGGAGCCCATAGAGCTAAAAAAATTATCAGGTGGTATGGAATATGCATTTCTAAACAATGGTAAACTAGTCATAATTAATGCTAAACTTGCTCCTAAAAAAAGAAAAGTTATTAAAGGTAGTTAACAAATGGTCAATAACCTTTGCTTAGTCATATCTTGAGCTAACAGGAATCAATCTAAAGATATGCTAGCATCGCATTTACACTGACCTGGCCATGAAGCCTAGAAGCAATCACAGAGACCGCTGAACCCCAAATTGAAATAGATCGTTAAAGAGGAAATTGAACAACTCCTCAAGAAAGGGTTCATCTATTCCATCACGGATAGTGAGTGGGTTAGTCCACTCGTAGTTGTGTCAAAGAAAGGTGGCAAATGGTAGGTCTACATCGACTTTAAGCTGGTTGAATATGGTAATGTTTAAAGATCATTTCCCATTGGCATTTATGGATCAAGTGTTGGACACCATATCCAAGCATTGTTATTATATCTTCTTAGATGGTTGTAGTGGCTATAACCAAATTTAAATTGCACTAGAAGATTAGGCCAAGACAATATTCAAGAGTTCTTTAGGAACTTTTGCATATTGAAAGATGTCATTCAATATGTGTAATGCCCCTGCAACATTTCAATGCTTGGTCCTTGGTATTTTCCAATAGCAAATAGGTAGTGGTGTGGAAGCCTTCATGAATGACTTTTCCACCTATGGAGCTACATTTGAGCAAGCCTTGGACTACCTTGAACAAGTATTGAAGAGATGTGTTGAAACAAACTTGCAGCTCAACTGGCAAAAGAGCCATCTCATGGTCCAAGGAGGCATTGTGCTATGACACTGAATTTCGCAAAAAGGGATTGAGGTAGACCTAGAAAAGATAAGGGTCATCTAAGGAATAACATGCCAACCAGAGACCGTTAAAGATGTTCAATCATTCCTTGGACACACTAGCTACTACTGATAATTCATGAAGAATTTTTCTAAGATTGCAAAGCTGTTGGTGGAACTTACAAAGAAAGATGCACCTTTCAGTTGGACCAAGGAATGTGAACATGCATTCCAACAATTAAAAGAGAAACTCATAGAAACACCAATCCTATGAGCACTAGACTAGTCTAGACCCTTACACATCATGATGGATGCATCTAACTATGCCTTGGGAGTAGTGCTCATGCAAATGGATGATAAGAAACATCCATACTACATCCACTACATGAGCCAAAGCATTGTGGGTGCATAATTAAATTACACCATCACAAAAAAAGAACTAATGGTAGTGGTGTACACTCTTGAAAAGTTTAGGCACTACATGCTTGGTTACAAAGTATTTGTGCACATGGACCACAATGCAATTTGCTTCCTCATGAATAAGCCAACAATGAGCCCTCGTGTCATATGGTGGCTCATGATCTTGCAGGAATTTGATCTCATGATGGTAGATCAAAAAGGAATCAAGAATGTGGTCATTGACCACCTCTCTTGCTTAAGATGGGATAATAAAGAGGAGGAGAGCCTACTCTCTGATCAATTTCTAGATGAACTCCTCTTTACTAGAGTAATAAGTAAACAAACACTCATAGAAACAACATGGTACAATGACATCCTCACCTACCTTCCCACTCAAGAGATGCCACAAGATTTTGACTTTAGACATAAGCAACAATTTCTTCATCAGGCCAAATACTTCATGGAGATCAATGGATGCCTCTACAAGGTGTGTGCCGATGGCCTGATTCGTTGGTGTGTCCCTAACGAAGATCAACTGCATGTTCTCCAAGACGCTCATGAAGGACCTTGCGAAGGCCACTATGCAGGGAGATACACAGCCGTAAAAATCTTGATGGCATGATACTATTGGCTTACAATCTTTAGGGATGCCCACCAGTTTGTCAAATCTTGTGAACGTTGTCAACGAGATGGGGGGATGACTGCTCACATGGAAGGTCTTCAATAGTGGATTTAACCACTGGAACCTTTTGACATATGGGGCATTAACCTTATGAGACCCATCACACCCATGTTCAAAGGGAAGGCATATATTATTGTAGTAGTCAACTACTGCATAAAATGGGTAGAAGCAGCAGCCGTTATTGATTGTACATCGTCCACTGCTGCTAAATTTATACAAAAAAAATATTATCAACAGGTTTTGGATGCCACATTCACTAATTTCTGATAATGGAACTCATTTCATAGGTGCCACTTTTAGAAAGTTAATGCAACACTTGGGGGTTGAACATAAATTAACAACATCCTACCACCCCCAAGCCAATGGTTAAGTAGAGATAACCAACTAGGAGATCATAAAAATATTAACATGTACTATTAGCAAATATAAGAAAGATTGGAGTATAAAACTTAATGATGTTCTCTGGGCTTATTGTTCAACATGGAAACTTCCTATTGACTATTCTCCCTATGAGTTAGTGTACGGAAAACTCTCAATGCTCTCGATTCAATCCAAGCTCCGTACACTCTCAACAACCTATGATCTAAATCTTGACCTAAGTTTAGCACACAAAAAAAAAAGATTAATCAAACTGAATGCGTTAGATAAAAATTAACTAGTGGCCCTATCCTTGAATGAGGTGCATAAGGCATTCAGCAAGCAATGACATGACCTAAGAATATGAAAGGTAAAACTTCAACCAGGAGATAAGGTTATCTACTGGAACCCCACACATGTACCCCAAAAGGAAAAATTTCAAACATTGTGGGAAGGACCTTATATAATTGATCAAACCTTTTCCTCTACCTAAAAGCTAAAATAAAAGGCAGTTGGTCAACATCCAACAAGTAAAACCTTTCCTAAAACCAAGACAGGCCAGTGCAACTACCACATTGACGGATGGACAACCACGTTCCATTTTTTGGATCTCCTCCTTCCAACTCAGTCATGGGGGACATGGCCATATGTGCTAACTACCCATATGGCTTCTCAGCTTTTCTACTTTTTTGTTTTCCACATTTTTGATTTTACAAGTTATTTATTTTCTAAATTTTTAATTTTTATATTTTTCTAATTCTACATCATTGTTAGTACTTTTGAACCTTTCTTGATTATTTTACTTTTTCTTATATATTTTACTTTGTTTTGTTTTGATTCATGTATGATATTTCTTCATTTTTGCTGATAAAATTGCTTTATTGCCACAGGACATAGTGCCACTATTGCTGTTTACTAATGATGGTTTATGCTTAATGTTGTGATTATTGATGTCTGGTTTCTACTTTTGAATTTTGATGTCTAATGAATTTGACATGGTTTATTTTTTATGGAATAAGCAGTGAGTCCACGTCATCCACCCATCTAATAAACTCTATGGTTTTCCTTGTTCTAGGAATTTAAGGTCCCTTCCATTAAAGAACCTTTTAATCAATTGGTAACCTTGGTAGTTCCAAAATTAGGAAGGATTCAATGGTTTGTACAGGGTGTGCCTTCAAGGCGACTCAATACTCTTTGTACTCTTCTACTTACTTGAGTGCTTGAGTGTTTTTCATAAACTTCTTGTCATTCCATACCAACCACTAATAGGAAGTCGAATAAGTCTTTGCATGGTGTGGTTCCCATCCAAAAATTCAAAAAAAAAAATAATGGGAATTCAAAGCACACCCCTTAGACACAGTAAATGAATAAGTCCTTGCATGGTGTGGTTTTCATTGAAAAAAAAACAATGGGAATTCAAAGCACACCTCTTAGACAAATAAATGGGCTACAAGCACTAGTTATGGGACTAGAAAGACATGCACCTATGCCTAAAGGTTCCCTCTAACTAAGGCTCTTTCTCTCACTTCCTACTTCTCTTTCCTCTTCTTTATGGAACAATAGTTATCTTATGGGAGCACTCTTGTTCTTGTGTGGGTGGATCGATCTTAGAGTGGTGATGTGAAGTCACTAAGAGCAGATGGTTTTGGTCTAGATTGAGGATGGACCTTCCCAAGTTGTTTTAAACATAAATTCCACAAGGGACTTCTTATGACCTTAATTCAAAACTTCATTCCACTTTCTCTATCATTCATCAATGTTGCCATAACTCACCTCACTACTATGTTCTATGTTATGCTCTATGTTTTGGTCTGATATGTTGGAATTCTTGGATAGATTCTTTTTGGTTGGTCCTTAACTTTTCATAATCATTAAATTGACAGTGGGGCCCATGGACTCTTTAATTGAGATTATGCAAAGGCAAAAAAGGACATGAGCCTACTATGGGGATGACCCACTTACATAGCTTTTGGTTTGGTTTGTTAAGGTTCCTTACCTTTGACATTGCTACAATCCTATCTTTCGCATATTCCATTGTGTATTCCACTTAGTGCCCCTTAACATTTCATTTCATTCATCCCTCGAATCAATTTTTCTCTATTTTTCCAAGCTTATGAGCTTCAACATCATTTTCTCATATTGTCATACTATTCTTGGCATTTTGAGCTTTCATTTGACTCTAATTTCATTCAAAAACTCTTCGTATTTTGTTAGTTTGACCCAAGTCAATGGTTAATGACTACGTTGTTGAGGCCTCAATGATGCATCCTCCCTCATCAACAAGGCCCAGGCAACTAAGCCTCATCGACACAACGCAAAAAATCCTATATATACTTCCATGCACTTAGGAATTTTTTGTCAGTTGCTCATAACACAAGGGGAGTTTTTGCAATTTTTTAGAACCCAAAACCTTCTAGAGCCCATAACATCCTAATCGTTTGTCCAAATCACAATGTTTCTTGATCCTGCACTTATCGGAGGAAAGATCTTTATCATGGGGACCACAAACCTTAAGCTCTCATATGAAAAATTGATGGAAATTTTTGGAAATTTTTCTAACTCCCCCAAAGGGTTAATAACCTTAACAACATATAAACATCAACTTTGTCAACAGTTAACCCTTTCAACAACATCCAAGATGATTTATTAATGATAACCTATAAATCAAATAATAATTAGAGTAATTAAATTAGCCATAATTACAACTTATCCAAGTGTAACTATCCTCAAGAGATAAAGGCATCATAATTGCTTCATGTTACACAACGATTACTAACCCATGGTCTCATTGTGATTACATATGGCACCAAAATAGAAATGCCCATAGGAAGGAGAACCCTCTCAACCACAGAAGAAGCAGCCTAGAGCTAGAAGGGGACAATAGGAACAAGTCCAAGAACCACTGGAGGCAACCCATGCAACAAAACCTCTTCGTGAGGAGCTCGAAGTAGAATCTATTCAATAAATTTTGGAAGAAGAAGTGCCCACTGAACAATCACAATGAGGAGAAGTGCTTGGACCTATCTCGAGGCTTGAAGTCACTTTGACTCAAGCCTACCTTAACATCATCAAGTCTTGAGAAATTCAATGATCAGTTCTTCAAGAGATCAACTTTGGGCCATTCTTAGAGAAAGCTCTAGTAGATGTCAAGACACAACTACAAACATCTCCCATTTGGCCAGCCATCACATCTAGTGGGGAATGGTACATGGGAGATACATACCTCTTATGGAATAATAGAAGGCTAGTGTCCACTATCAAAGTCAAGGATATTCAAGTATCCTACTCAGTAGAAGCTATCGCATAGGCACTTGGGTTGCTTAACACTAGAACACAGTTGGCAAAACTATCAACGCAAGGTGATCTTGAGGCCAAGAAGGAGTGGATCCATTGATGATATGGGGTTGACCATAAGGAGTATGACATGCTCACACTGGTAAAGCACATCTATTTAAAAAATGTGGCCTATTACCTCAACCCAATGGTGAGGCCAAGCAAGGTGACTACCTTCTCCACCTGAGCATGCACCACTCTAAGTGGAAAATTTCCCGTCAACCTTCCACAACTACTCTACTTGAAGAATAAGAAGTGTTTCAAATAAAATGAACATGGAAAAAAAATCCTACCTTTTCCATGCCTCATCCAAAAACTCTGCAAAAGGGTAGGAATTGTTCGCTACTCTAATGATACACTTAAACATACTCCTTTGGCCTCATGGTCCGAGATCATGAAAGAGAAGACGCTAGCAATGAACCAAGAAGAGGAGCAACTGCCTCCACCACCCACTCAAGAAACAACACTGGAGGCCTACGTAGCCATTGAGTGTCTATGCAAAATCCAAGAGTAGCTCTTAAGTGAACAAGAGCAATGTGTAGGAATGAGTGGGGCAGATCCATCTGTATATTGATAAACAATGAGTCACCTTAATGAGATGGCTCGAATAGTTAGCTAGATGGAGAGGGGTGAACCAATTTTCTTTGCCCAACTAATGGGACGCGATATCGCGTCCATTGTGATATCGCATCCCCTACGACATCGTAGTCCACCACAATGTCTATAAATAAGAAGCAGCTCTCCCTTGTTCAAAAAGGATAGAATAGAAGTAGCGAAGCTTTGGTAGTTTGATCCCTCCAGAGATAGATTGTTTTTCCCGTGTCTACCCACAGTGTGGTGAATGTAATTGTACGACATTCTTTATTCGAGTGTGACGTACTTGAACGCACACATGATCGACAATAAAGATCAAGATTACTTCATCATTGCAACATTCACTTTGTTTATTTAATTGTTATTTATTGCTTTCCTAATTAGTCTCTCTCATCCTTATCTCTTAGTAACGTGGAATGAGTACGACTAAATTACGAGCATTTAAGTGTGACTACTTGGTAACCCGGTGGCGTACCTAGGATCTACGCTTAATAATCCCTGTGGTAGTCGTGCACAAAGTCCAAGATGTGTACCGATAATCAAGGAATCAGCTGCTCATGGCACTTAGGCTAGATTAGATTTTCTTACCCTTTCCCTCCTAGCTTAGCTTAGTTAATATTATTTTCCATTGCCTTCAAGAGTAGCGTTAGAATTAGGAACACATCATACACCTCACTCTGGACTAAACCATACGTGACAGAGCTAATAACTAGTCCAGGTGGAAAGACAGCGAATTGCGACCTAAGGTTAACAATCTAGGTGCCACAATTAGTCCATCTACGGAGTTCGACCGGATCGCGCGTGAGAACGCTCATATTCATATGGTTGAGTATAGGGGTATCTCGCCATTCATCATTGGCGCCGTTGCTGGGGATGGTGCTAGTTATCTAGATTAGTTATATCATACAAGGTTGCTGTATAAAGAACTTAACGATATATCTTTCAGAAAATAATAATAATTATTATAAAAAGTCACACATAGTTCACACACAAGTTTGCAACAATGCCTCTCCTACAAGATAATAATAACGCCACACTTAGTGAGGAAGTTCATTGGAGAACCAACAAACTATATGACGATGAAGATTGGAGTATACAACCCAAAGTGGGAGTTTCTTATAAACATGAATGAAAACAACATCATCACAACACACGAAAGCCTAACTTACCCGATGACGATGAACCCCCACTGGCCACTACAAGCTTAACGCAAATACAAGAGGTCGTTCGAATCTCACGTAGGAATCGTAAAGAAAGCCATCTACCCGGGCTTGATATAAACAACTTTTCTAAATTTTCAGGAGGCTATGACTTAGATCTGCATCAATATTTACAAGCCTTCTACGATGCCTGCACATGGAACAACATTGATAACAGTTGGCAAAAACTTAAGCTCTTTCCTATGACACTCGTTGACCAAGCAAAAGTATGGTATAGATCGTTAAAACCAAATTCAATACGACGCTGGTCAACAATTGTAGAAGTCTTTAACGAAAAATATCAAACCTACGCAAGAGTGTTAGCCTTGAGGAAACAAATCCAAGGATGGAAACAAGCAAAACATGAACCCTTGGACATGGCCTTAGAAAGATATTATGCACTGTTAAAAAACTGTCCAGGCCATGGGTTTTCCGAGGAAAGGCTAATGTACCATATTATTGATGGGCTACGTAATGAAACAAGAGAGACCTTAGGAGTGTATGCCCAAGGTCAACTATACGATCTACAAACCCATCAAATCCAAGAGCTTATTAAGCGGGTAGCAAAAGAAGAAGGAAAATTAGCTAGATGGGAGAGTGTTGAAAAACATCAATAGGACCAAAAACTCAATTTAACAAAGGTCCATGATCATAAAAAGGAGAAATCAATTAATCTCAAGGTGGAAACATCATCTTTGCCAATACGACAATCGTTAGAGGAAGCCGAGGCAAAGATCAATAAGATGTTGGAATGGATGTATCCTCCTTCTAACTTTCAACAGTCTCATCCTTTCCCTCCTTCCACATTGCTACAAATTTTTCCTAAGGTGTTTGTGCCACAGCAACAACCCATGAACAACACTTGTGCTACTACTACTAACAGCAATGCACAGCCTCCTCAACATCAAAAGCATCCTTTCTTTAAACACGGTTGTAAGAAGGGACAACACAATTCCGAGGCCACTGCATCTTCCAACCTAGCACAAGTCCCACACTGTGGTGCACCCTTACCTTAAAACCCAACGCCTCATGTAACATCATTAAGGCCACCATCAAACACTCCAACAACAATACGGCCCAATGAACACAACCATGGGAGGCATCATTCTAATCCTTGCATACCATCTAACGGTCACAAACATCATAGTGGGTCAACTCGTTATCCGGGAACTACATCGCATAAAGTGCCCCACTATGCTTACTATAATCAAGTGTATGAACCCCGGGGGATAAGTATAGACTGGTTCCAATACTTCCAACATGCAAGGATCCTTATCTTTCATTTACGTTGCCATCCTCAACCGATTAGTTATGGGGGATATCCCCCATTTTACTAACAAGTAGGATTAATAAATATTTTTCATTTTCTTTAATTTTACAACTTTTTGTTTACCAGTTTTTCATTTTTCACCTTTTTGTTTTATCTTTTTATCTTTTTGTGTGTTATCTTTTTCCGCTTTTGTAAATAATCTCATCTACGAATAAAACACTCATGTGGATCATTGGTTGAGGTGTGTTCTATGTTATTAAGTCATGAGTGATCAATTATTTGGAACAGTGAGCCCATTACACCCACTCATCCATTCTACAAATAAAGAGGTTCTGTTCAAGGGTACAGTGATATTCTTGATATTTCTAAAACTTAAAATTAATTTTGTGTTCATTGTACCCAGAATGAAGAAGGATGGAGCAAGAGGAAATGATTAGGGTGTGACATCAAGGGGACTTGCGGATTCTCTTTGGTGACATCTGTGGGAGTTATCGTGCAATATGGTTGTACTAAGATCCTTGTAGATCTAACGAAAAATGGGAGTAAGAGTAATCAAAAGGGCACTCAAAATCAAACGTTGTTCTAGGGGGTCCCATTGGAAAGACATGCACCCATGCCTGAAGGTTGGCAGCTTCTCTAGATTTAGTAAAGTGAAAAAAAAAAGAGAAGAAAGAAGAAAAGAAAAGAAAAACAAAGTGCCATATGCGTTGTTGTTATGATACTCTCATAGTTGTTCATCATGGGATGAAACAATGCAATGTCACTGTTTAGAAGGAAGGACTTGGTCCTGATCTTGGAACAATGGATTAATGACATATTAATCATGCTTTACACGCAGGATTCATTTTGCCCTGGGTCAGTTACCTGATGTCCCAATCTCTAAGATCCCTTCTATAGTTCATCTCATCTCACTGTTCGTGTAATTGTAGCTCGTGTCCCATGTAGCATAGAATTTTCAGCTCATTCCAGTGATATTTACATGTGTGTCTTTTGTGGAGTTAGTGCGAATTACATTTAACCCTTCTAGTGCCCACAAACACTTTAAGTGTGATTACACAAGGGCATTATAGGTTGGAACTTGCTTTGGGGAGGACCCACTTGTGTAATTTTTCGTAATCTTCACTGATTCTCTAGTTCAAACACACAATTTCCCACCCTCAGCTTAATTTCTCATAATTCTCTTTTCCTATTATTATCCCTCTATCACTTTAACGTTCTAATGTACCATTACATTCCCTTTTTTCGTAACTGCCAAATTTTTATTGCTAAAGTTTACATCATTATCATTAAGAGTGCCTCTCGAATCAATGATAGTACCCTAGAACATATTAATACTTGCCAATGTCCTCAATTTCCAACATTAATTTCAAGAAAAATCATTAAAATTTTGGTATTTTCTTGGTGTCTCACATCACTAGGGACGAGATATCGCGTACGCGATATCGTGTCCCATGTGATGTTGCGTACGCGATGTATCATACGCGATATCGCATCCTATTTACCTATAAATAGGTACCTCCGCCGTAACACTTATCATCATTTTGCCATTCACGTGGGGGGAGTTGTTGAAATTTTTCTCTATAACTTGCAATTACATGACCTTTGCTTTTTCACTCATATCTCGCTCGCTGGTGCTCTGATTTTAATTCTATTTGAACCTGCTAGAACCTGGAGTGTTCAGTTTAGTCATGGGGTAGAGACACTTGCCGAAAAGTGCCTAACTTTTTTGAAATTTATCATTGCCCAAAGGACATCAATTAGGGTAATTAACACTAACACTTAGAATAATTGTGCCAAAAATCACATGACCTTAGGTACATCAGGAGATTAAAATGAAAACCACCTAAGTCACAAGACCCATTATTATAATTTTCAGGCATGATCATACGTTATAACATAAGATCTTTAATTAAGACAAGCAGTAAGGTATAACTTAACTTTAAAAACAACCTTACTAACACTTGACCCGTGTGATTGCAGATGGCCCCAAAACGTGCACAACTGGAGGGTCTTGTTCAAGGTGGAGCAAAACAATCTCAGAGAGGTGGAAGAAAAGGCCCTGCCGGACAACATACAGAATAGGAGGTGCAATCATTCAGCATCCACCAAGAAGAACCTCCTACTAAACAGTCCGGGTAGGTAGAAGGAGGTGTTGCTGCTATGCCTGAACTGGGACAACAACTCACGTTGCCCCCGAAGTGTGTTCAGGCTATCCATGAGAAGTCCACATTCACTGCGGTGATTGTGGAGCTAAACTTCAAATCTTTTGCAAAGTTCACTCTTGAGGCTGTTAGGGATCACCTCAAAGGGTCTCCCTTATGGCCTGTCCCTTCTGAAAGTGGTGCCTGGTACTTAGGTGAAACATACTAGTTCTGGGACAATAGGGAGTACGGCACCACGGTTAACATTTGTGGTGTGATAGTTGACTTCTCTGCATAGGCAATTTCAAAAGTGTTACACCTTTCAAACTCAGGGCCCTAGGTTGCTCAGTTATCCACTCGTTTAGACCCCGATGTGCGAAAGGATTGGTTAGAAAAGGCTTATGGCAGAGACAAAGCATTTGGAGAATTGACGACGGAAGAGAGAGTTTATTTCAAAATTGGAACTTATGACCTCTTCCCCAAAAAAGTCTTGAAAAGAATATTCACGTATGCGGCCAGAGGATGTGCAGTGTTGATGGGAAAGGTTAACACTAACCTTCCCCATCTATATTTAATGGAGATCCTAAGGCGATTTGAAGAACGGAAGTCAGGGATGATGGCGTTGCCCTTCCTCTGTCTTATCAGAAAACTGTGCCGACGGGCTGGTATTCGGGGGTACACTAATGACATCCTCCAAAAAGCCCAGAATGCTTCTTATGTTGAATTACTAAAGGTGCCAGCTCCAAGAAAGAGCACTGGTGAAGATCTGAGACCAGATGAAGAAGAAGAACAGACGACTGGACCACCTGGAACTCAACTTGTAGGACCCAGTCAACCTCTAACCACAAGTCCTAGCCAACAATAAGAAGCAGGGCCTGGCATAGGCCAGGATCAACCACCACTGCCGCAAGATTACAGACCATTGATGAGCCATCTTAGGGCCATCACTGAGATGGTCAGTTGGGGAAGTCGTGATGATGCAAACCTCTTCCGCGTCATCGATGATGCCGATCAGCCTACAGTTTCGTTAGCTCGCATAAGGGGTGAATTATCAATTCAAACAGGAGGAGGGGAAAGCAGATGGTCGCAACAAATCTCAGGAAACACTGCATCTTTTCAATTATAGTTAGAGACTAGTGAAGGGGCCATTGTGGTGGTTATGCAACACTAGAATGTCGCGGGAGCTACTGAAGTGGTCGTTGACCACATTAAGGAATCCTTTAATGTACTTGTTGTGCCACCAGCAGATCTCTCAGGACCACGGGATGCTCAAACTCTTGCCGAGACCTCAATGAATCTTGCGGAACATGAGGATGTACTTGACAAATTGCTTCAAACAAGACAAGTAATGATGTCCCTATTTGACACCCCCAGGATGTAACAACAATTTAATCAGACCTCATTTCCACAAATGGGAAGTTGGTCATATCCGAAGTGAGGGCTAAGCATGCTGAAGCTGAAGTGCAAAAACTACAAGAGCAGCTCGCGGCCTTATAAGCAGCACAGCGGGATCCTCTACAATTTGTTCCCGTAGACTAACTAGGAAATTTTAGAATAGAGCAACTAATGAAATTAATATCAGAGAATAAGAAGGTGGTAGGAGAAAAGGAGATAGCTATTTGGGATGCCTCCACATCACAAGCGCAAACCCATGTGCACCTTAAGGCACTCAAAGCCTTAGAAGAAGAAAATAAGGAGTTGGTTGCAAATAATCTTTGGTTGACCACTGTAGAGAAACAAAAGAACGTTCTCGATGAACATTTTCATCAGCTGTGAGAAAAATTCATTCAAGTCAACCGAGATGTAAGCCGTTTAGCTAGAGAGAATCGAACCTTCTCAATGGAGGAGGTACGCGCTATTCGACAGAAATCAGCAATTGAGATAAGCGCATGGCAGAATGAGGCTAAATGACACGAGAAGCTGAAGGAGCATTTCCATGATTAGGTGGGGATGTATAAACAAATCCTAGAGAAGGAGATCCATATGTCCAAGGCTCAAATCAACACTATCAATGCTCAACACATTGATTGGAGGGCCATATTAGACACTTACGCCTTCACCCACCAAGAAAAAGTTAAGAATCGAAACCTGCAGATCTAGGACTTGATAGAATATATGGAGTTGGCAAACCTTAGATATGCCAAACTTGCCATGTTAACAGCAGGGTGCCCAAGGTCAGAGCTCGAGCAGCAGGTAGCTTCCACCCACCTCAAATATGAAGTAGATTTTGCAGAGCGTAAGAAGCTGGTTGAAAAACTAGATGTTGCAAATTCTGAACTTGAGGTGGTAAAAGTAAGCTACCAAGGATAGAAAGATGTTGCAACCGACTTGGCTCGACGACTAATAGATCTTCATGAATACAAAGACAAAGCCAGAGCCTATGAAGAGGAATGACAGGTGTTCGCGGCATGGTACGTCAAGGCCAACCAGATTTTCCCTCAACTACCCTATTCGTGGGAAGTGTCGACTCCGTCAAACATTGGAACACTCGCATGGATGGCACAAGATCCTCAGATTGAAGAGGAGAAGCTCCAGGCCATACCTCAACACCATCAAGCTTCAAAGCCTGGAGCACAAGATAAAGGAAAAGCACCCATGGAGGAGCCACCGCCACCAGGAACTACATGAGTTTCCATTTTTTGTAGTTGTAGTATTTTTCTGTGTTGTGTCTTCCCACACTGTAGCATTAGTCCATTTCTTTTTCCAGTTAATAATCCCATACCTATCCACTATGTAATCAATGAAGCTTGTTCTCTTTGAAACTCAACAACGAGTTTTTATTCATTCGTGGGGGTATGATGGGATGCGATATCGCATGGGCTGCGATATCGTGTACACCATATCGCGTTCCCTCGTGATATCACGTACGCGATATCGCAGTCTGCTGCAATGTTTATAAATAAGAAGCAGCTCTCCCTTGTTCAAAAAGGATAGAATAACAGTAGCAAAGCTCTAGCAGTTTGATCCCTCCAAAGATAGATTATTTTTCCCATGTTTGCCCGCAGTGTGGTGAATGTAATTGTACGACATTCTTTATTCGA
Organism: Gnetum montanum; assembly: GCA_015680685.1. Classification (NCBI taxonomy): domain Eukaryota; kingdom Viridiplantae; phylum Streptophyta; class Gnetopsida; order Gnetales; family Gnetaceae; genus Gnetum; species Gnetum montanum. The sequence continues at coordinate 222,394 of MNCI01000958.1, forward strand.
GTGTGACGTACTTGGATGCGCACATGACCAGCAATAAAGATCGAGATTACTTCATCATTGCAGCATTCACTTTGTTTATTTAATTGTTATTTATTGCTTTCCTAATTAGTCTCTCTCACCCTTATCTCCTAGTAACGTGGAATGAGTATGACTTGATTACGAGCATTTAAGTGTGACTACTTGGTATCCTAGTGGCGTACCTAAGATCTGCCCTTGGTAATCCCAATGGTAGTCGTGCACAAAGTCCAAGATGTGTACGGATAATCAAGGAATCGGCTGCTCTTTGCACTTAGGCTAGATTAGATTCTCTTACCCTTTCCCTCCTAGCTTAGCTTAGTTAATATTATTTTCCACTACCTTCAGGAGTAGCGTTAGAATTAGGAACACATCATACACCTCACTCTGGACTAAACCATACATGACAAAGCTAATAACTAGTCCAGGTGGGAAGATAGCGAACTGCGACCTAAGGCTAATGATCTAGGTGCCACAACTAGTCCGTCTACGGAGTTCGACCGAATCGCACGTGAGAACGCTCGTATTCGTATCGTTGAGTGTAGGGGTACCTCGCCACTCATTACCAATGAACATAGCTATCCATGAGGTAGGATCCTAATGCCCTGGAGGTGATGGTTTCTTTATCTCAGCATCATTTATTCTCAAAAATCTCTAGGAATGCCACCAGATTCTCAATGCATTTGGAGAAAGGTGAAGGGGCAACTATCTTGGTGATGTATCACCAAGGGCAAGAGATAGTCATTGAAGTTGTTACTAACCATGTTGCTAAAGCATTGAATGGACCCTTAGCATCTATACCAGATGTATCTACACTTCAAGACATGCAAACGTTCATAGGCATAGTCAATTGGAAGTTAAATACAACCCAACATGAGGAGTTGCTGGAATGACTGGGGGAAACTAGGCAACCAATTTTGGATATCTTTGATTTTTCAGAAGACATCATTGCAACCCAGTTAGAGCTACTGAATGAAAAGGGCAAATGCATTATTTTGAAGGGGCAACTCGAAATGGTTCAAGAATGAAATCAACGCTTGGTCGTTGAGGTTGCTGAATTACGTGCCCAACTTGTTAATCCTACGATCCTCAGCCCAGTAGTAATAAGAGATGAAGCTTTTAAATAGCTTTAAGAACGATTCTAGAAGGCTAAGGAGGAAGTGGTTATAGCCATCTTTAACTAGTCCATATCTAAAGCAAAAGTGTACTCAATTAAGAAGGACTCAGCATAGATGCACGAGGAGAACGAGACCCTGAGTACGCAATGTTGATGCTTAGAAGGACCAAATGTAGGAATTTATTCATCAACTACAAGAGTAGCTTGCCAGGGTGAACATTGAATTAAGGAGGTTGGTTGTAAAAAATTGAAATCTATTAATGGAGGAAGTAAGTGCCTTGTGCCAAAAGTCTACCATCAAGATTTCCGCTTGGAACAATGGGGCCCTCAAATTTGAAAAAGTGAAGAATCACTACAGAGACTAGGTTGGCTTATAGAAGGAAGTCAATGAAAAAGACATTCAAATGGAAAAGGCAAAAATGAATGGATCCCTCGAACAACTCCAACAAGGAAGAGAAGTCTGGCAACCCATCGTTGATGGCATCAATGCCTACAACAAAGTAGAGATCTGCTTGAAGGAGTTACCAATAGAAGAGATAACAGGATATATGGAGTTGGCCAATCTCCAATACGCAAACCTAGCAATGCTAATTCTTGAACAACTATGGTCAGAGTTAGAGAAACAAGTGGCTAGCTCATATTTGTTATATAAGGTAGAGTTCAAGCACCACAAAGACACCAAGCAGAAGCTTGAGATTGCAAACGCTGAACTTGAAGTTCTCATAGCATGTTTTAGAGATCAATCATCAATCATTAAGAACCTAGCCAAATGGATGAATGACTACTAGGAGCTAAAGGACATAGTCAAGGTGTTTGACCTTGAATGCAAACAGGTCGCTGCCTAGTTCATCAATGTGAAGGAGTTGTTTCCAACAATCCCTTGTCCCTGGGATGTGCCCGTTCCAACCCACATAAGCGAATCTACATGGATGGTGCATGATCCCAAAAGTAAGGAGGAGAAAATGAAAGCACTACTAGATGCTTTTTACCTCCAACCTGAATTTGCAACAGTAGTAGGATACCTGTAGCCAGCTTAACCGTCACCTGTTCATGAAGCTAGTAAAGGCCCCTTGGAACCTTAAGAGCCACCACCACCTAGGACCATTTGATCTTCTCCACCACACTTCACACCATCAAGGAACGTGCTATCCAATTTTGAAGAGTCCTATCATGGTATTTAATTTTGTGTCTTGAACACCACCATTTTTTGTAATGTGTTGATCCGCACACCAAGGCACTCTATTTTTTGTCAAGTCAGTTAGTTTGTTTTGTTTGATAAATGTTAGTCAATAATCCCATTCCTTCGCAATTTTGTAAAAGAACTCAAAGACAAGTTTTCATTCAATATTAGGGGTATGATGAGTTGAAGTTATATCGGCTACATCGATGAGACCTTGTCAATGAGGCCTAGTTGATGCATCATATCATGCGTTGACGTGGCCTTCTCGATGTAGTGTTTGTAGTTAACTATAAATACGTGTCCACCAATTGTATTTATGGTAATAGAGATTGTAGTTGCAGCAAAGCTCTTGAATTATTTTCATTTAAAAGTTAGAATTTTTCTCCCAAGTGCCTGCAGCAAGAGTCATTGAGTGTACAGATCTTTATTTGATCATTGTTGTACCTGAGCATGACAATGTGTGTGGCAATAAAGACAAGCTTTCTAATAAACCTTGTAACACTTTAGATAGATCAAATATTTTGTTTATGTATTTAATATTTTCAATTATTTATTTATTGCTTTCATTTATTTATTAAATGTTTCCGGTAATTAAGTTAATGAAGCGATTAAGAAAGATAGATTAAACAGATAAGTACAACCACTTCAAGCGTAACACATATTCGCTTGGTAATCCCAGTAGCATTATTTTTTGGTACACCCAATAGCATAGTGCTTGGTTGCCTAGTAATGGATACATGGGTTCAGGACATGTACAAAAAGTGGGACTGAATGCTTATGTTAGGACTAGTTAAATGCTAGTTAATTAGTTAGTTTAAACTAGTTAATATAATTACTTTTATCTCCCTATGAACGCCAAACCATAAAACATAAAATGATAAAAATTAGATGCCTCAATTACACTTAACCATACTAATGAGATGCAATATCACATGGGCCACGATATCACGTACGCGATATCACGGTGCGCCATCATATCTATAAATAAGAGGTGGCTCTCCCTTGTTTCCTCATCCTAGGCTAGAAGTAGGGAAACTCTGGTAGATTGATCACTCTAGAGATAGAATATTTTCCATGTGCCTACAGTAGGAGTCCTAAAGTGAACGGATCTTTATTCGAGCAACATTGTACCTGAACACAAGTTGTGTACGGCAATAAAGACGAACTTCCTGGATAAACCTTGTAGTGCATGGAATAGGATTTTATTTATTGCTATTTACTGCTTTCTTTCTCACCCTTCTCTCCTAGTAATGCGGAATGAGTATGACTTGATTACGAGCATCTAAGTGTGACTACTTGGTAACCCAGTGGCGTACCTAAGATCTGCGGTTGGTAATCCCAGTGGTAGTTGTGCACCAGGATGTGTACGGATAATCAAGGAACAGATGCTCATCGCACTTAGGCTAGATTAGATTCTCTCAACCCTTTCCTCCTAGTTAAGTGCCTTAGTACGACCACTTCAAGCACGTGCGTTACGCATGGTGATCCCAGCAACTATTAGCATTTGGTAGCTACGGTTGCATCGGTTCAAGGTGTGTACGGTAAGTGAGAACAGATGCTGACGCTAGGTAATTTAGACTTAGTTCATTAGTTAGAGTTAGTAATTAGTTTCTCAACCCTTCACCTCATTAGCATAGGAGACCTAAAACATAAAAACTATAAAAATCATATACCTCAGACTTACTTAACCATACACCATGACAACTACAAGTAAGTCTGGGAATACAACGAATGATTAACCCTAAGTGTTCCATGGGGGGTGTAGGCACTTAGTCTGTGGAGTTCGATTGGATTGCGCGTGCTATGCTCGTATTCGTATGGTTGAGTGTAGGGGTATCTCGCCACTCATCATTGGCACCGTTGCCGAAGACTAAGTGTTTGTGCGCTGAATAGAACATAGGATATCACTCACATTGTTGGGAGCCTAAACAAACCTTCGAGTTAATTAAAGAAAAAATTTATATATAACAGTAACATCACACCGATAAGACATAATGCCTTCATCTTCTTCTCATAAGAGCAACTCACCACCTAGGGACAATACAAAAAATAGTTGGCAATCAAAAACACATAACCAAAATCTGCCAAGTCCTAAACAATACCAAATAGTCTATACTCATCCTAATGAGTATATTCCAAATTTTACCTTTATCCTCCATCAAGATGAACAGCTGCGATGGAGAGACTTGCAAGGTAACATCGTGTTACCTCCAGATCGTGCAGTCCCCAACATGCTCCTCCGTGCTTTGACACAGATTGGCATGACTTAGCTCTATGCTGAATATGTTATAGGCGACTTTGATACAAGGGATTATTATCCCACAGAAGCACAATGTATGAGGGACTCAGGGTAGGAGAGCCAACATGCACTGTTGAAGGGCAAAGAGGTCCCGCACATCCTTAGCGAAATCGAAGATGGTGAACCACTCATAACGGGTTCACTATCAAAGGTTGTTCTCCCTCCTCATGATAATGACAGGCACTTAGATCGTCATCACGATCAAGGCCGTAGCAGCCGAAGAGAAGGTAGGAAGCATCATCATGGTGGTGGTTCTCCTTCCTCTTCTCCTTCATCTCATCACTCTCCCTCTCCTTCCACATCTAGGCACAACCAGCACAAGCATAACAGAGAGGATAAAGGTAAGAAAAATGAGAGACCTCGACGAGAGAGTCAAGATAGAGGACAAGGGCATGAACGAAGGGAAAGTAGGGAACAATGAAGACATCATAGGCATCATGAAAGAGATGATCATGATGAAACCCTACTTGTAGCCTGAAGTATGCTTGACATAATGGAGGCTGTTAGAATTCCCACAAGGCATTTAAAAGATAGTCAAATCAAACGCTTAGACATGAACAACATCCCACGATTTGAAGGGGGATACAACGCTAATCCGCAACATCATTTACAGGCATTCCACGATGCCTGCGCCTTACAAAACATAGAGAACAAGTGGCAAAAACCTAAGTTGTTTCTAAGGACACTCATTAAAGAAGTAGAGAGTTGGTACTAGTCCTTAGAACCAGAAACCATCAGGAGGTGAAGTACGATGTTAGAACTCTTCAACGATAAGTATCAAATGTACTCCAGAGTATCTAACTTGCGTAAGAAGATCCAAGGATGGAAGCAAGGTACTCATGAACCCTTGGATGTTGCCATGACCTGCTACTACACATTGTTACGTCATTGCCTAGGCCATGGATACGCTCAACAGGATCAACTTCGCCACATCGTGGATAGGCTAAGGCATGAAACAAGGAGAACCCTTGGGACTTATGCCCAAGGAAGATTATCAGAACTCAGAGCCCATGAAGTACATCACTTGTTGGGACAAGTAGCAAAAGAAGAAGTTGAACTACAAAAAAGAGAGAGTGTGGAAGAATACAACTATGATCCCTCCCTTCGGAAAAAGGGAGTGAAATTTTGCGATGAAGAGGATGAGTCACCACTCGAAGAGTTGGTGAACAGAAAAACCTTGCCGATTCAATAATTAACAACAGAAGTATCAGCTAAGATGGGTCAATTGTGGGATTCCTTAGACTCCAGACCTGAAACTGTCCTAAAAATTGTAGAAGAGTCTAAGGAGGAACAAAGTAGTGACAAAGGTAAAACAAAGTGAAGAAATTCAGGCCCTACACATAACAAGGATAAGGGGAAATTTACTATCTCCGATGAAGTTGTGGATTCAGACACAGACGATGATGGTGGATTTGAGATCTTCCATTATGACCATCCTAAGGGATGTTGTCCAGTCATCTCACATCTACAGGAGTCTGGGGTGTATGCACTTAACCCAAGACTCAACCAATGACAAACACCCCGAAGGTTACCTTATCCTCAAGGTAACCCAAGGCAGTTCCACCAACCACTAACGTACTATCCAAGTGGAACTCCACCACAACCCATCGGACAGCATCAGCAGTGGCAATACCCATAGTCATGGGGGATGCCACCGCCAAAACAATAATACCTTTACCAGCAACCTGATCCTTATGGCTATTATGTGTAGCAGCCGGTTTCTCCAAGTGACTCTATGAGTTACACAACTCCCCAATGTCACTACCAAGTTCAGGAGTACTTTAGGAGGACTCCTTCTCCTCTGGAAGGAACCCCACATACTCACCATCCTCCAACTCCATATACACCTCTTCCACTGGTAGTTCCCATACAACCTACTCCAACAATGTAAGGGGAACTCCCCACTCAACTGCAGCAATGCCACGTTGCGAGAGCTGTAAACATTCAACCCGCTATTGGTTCTGAAAACTGTAAAAAGAGAAGACCTTTCTTCATAACCAAAAGCCCAGATAAGCTCTCACAACAAGCAGTTGAGTCTAGGTACACTCCTCCACCATCTAACACTTCGGAGCACCCTTCAGTCCAACAGAGCTATACGCATACGGTTATGTTAACGCATACCATAACCGACTAGATCAAGGTAGGCGACCTTCCCAAGAAACTAACTGATCCTGGAAGCCCCTTAATCTATTTACAAATCTTCAGGAATAAACCACATAAGGCTCTTCTTGACTCAGGTTCCATAGTCAATTTAATATCATGAGAGATGTATCAAGCTTGGAACCTGTCCCAACTTAAGAAGAGCAACATCCAACTAAAGCTGGCAGACCAGTCCATCACCATTCCCTTGGGATTGGTGGAGGACATTGTTACCACTGTGTGTGGTTGGTCCTACCCAGCTGACTTCCTGGTGATAGAAGTTAATAGCAACAATGGGGACTTCCCAATTATAATGGGAAGGTCATGGCTAAGTACAGTAGATGCGTACCTAGAGATTCGTGATCTTTCCTTGGAAATTTCTAAGATAAATATTTATGGAAAGAAAGAGAAGAGAAAAGTTCCATGCATCACATATAGTGATTCATCGGGTGATGACATGGAGGAAATGCCTCTATGTAGCAGGTGTGCCCTTGAAACTTTGAAATAAAGATGCTTGTATGTAGCAACCACACAACCAGTAGTAGATACCCTGTGGTTGACAGCTACTCGAAAGAGCAAAAAAATATGCATGGAACGAACTGAGGAGACAAACCATGCCAACAACGAAGGCATAAACACATTGGAATATGAGCGTCGCCAACTCCCACCCCTCAACTTAAGATCATCAATTGGGAGGAGTTGGGCACTTCTACGAAATTCAAATAGACATTCATTATTTCGGATCTCTCCCTTGCAATTCAGTCATGGGGGAGATGACCAGCTATACTAATCATGTGGGGGCCCTCAATTCTTTTTAAGTTTTTTTTTACATGTTTATTTTTTACACATTTTTGTTTTACAAGTTTTTGTCTTACACATTTTTATTTTACACGTTTTTGTCTTACACGTTTTTGTTTTACAATTTATTTAACTCTTCTTGTTTTTGTTTTACAACATCATTATACTTTTTCATTTTGTGTGTGTGTGTGATCCACCCTGTAAGTTTGTCACCCAATAAGTGTTCTTCGTTATGGTATGAACTGTTTTCATATTGATTGCTAATATTTGGTTTTTACCTTTAAGTCACGATGTTGATACTAAGGTATGTTTCTTTTGATATGGTAGGCAATGAGTTCATTTCATCCATCCATCCACCAGTTTCTATGATCTCTCTTGGCTTGGAAATGTACAGTCTCCTTCATAATAAGAACNCTATAACATCGATGAAATGGATGTCAAGATGGAAATGAAAAAAATAAAATCAATTGCAAAAATGTTAGGGAAAAGAATTTAACTAGTACACCAAAGAAGAATGTCAGTGGGTCCTCCCCAAAGTAGGCTCATGCCNCACCATTCTGATGTTACCCAATTGTCGGAAGCTGAGACAATAAAAATAACAAAGTATTTACATGGTGTGGTTCTCACGCATAAAAACACAAAAAAAAAGAGAAAAGAAAAGAGTGAGAATTCAAAGCACACGCCTTAGACGAAATAATCGATTAGGCTACAAGCACTGGTTATGGAACTAAAAATGTTCCCTCTAACTAAGGCCCTTCTTGCTTCCCATTCTCTCCTCCTTGTTTCATCAGAATGGTGGTGACTCTTGGGGGAAGCATTCTTCTTACTTCAAGAGGATGGATTGGCCGAATGCATTGATGCAAAGTCACTGGATGTAGGTTGGTTTGAGGCCGGAGTTGGAATGAGATTTGCCAAGTCACATTAATCATGAAACACACAAGGGGCTGTACACCACCTTGTTCTTGGGACTCCATTCCATTGTCTTCTCTCCACCCTTCTCTCCATTGTTCACCTCATTGCCGGTTGTATCATTAGTGTATATATTTTGGTTGATGCATTGTTTTCTTTTTGGTAAATTC
>MNCI01000958.1:231206-246237 GCA_015680685.1 Gnetum montanum
ATTTTTTTAATTTTTTCCTAACCCCTACACCTTCGGTAGTCATCATTAATACATCCCCAAATTCGCAATTAGCCATACCACAACCTCGCCAATGGACCTACACCGAAGCAAGGCATTAATTACATGATGATTCATTTACCCTTGCTAATATATGATTGTGTTGTGTGTGCAGATGGCGATCATACAACAAAGGATTGGATCTGGAGCAAATACTTGGAATGGAGCTGTGCAAGAAGCAGCTATGCAAGGAGCAAGATTGATGTCGTGCTTATGGATGGACAACGAAAGGCGCAATCTTGGCGTTGGCAGCAACAACACTTCTTCTCTCTTCTCTTTTCTCTCAGCTGCCAAATGAGGCCTGATGTTAATGTAATAAGGTGTTCACCCTTGTTGTCATGAACACCATTTTTGTCAAGTCTTGTAATGATGATCCATTCACATGTCATCCCATTAGTTCCATTCACCTCAATAATCCCATACCTTCCCAATATTTTGTAAGGAACTTGAGGACAATTTTTCATTTAGTCATGGGGGTATGATGAGATGCGATATCGCATGGGCCATGATATCACGTACGCGATATCGCAGCCGCTGTGATATCGCATCCCATACGATATTGCGTATGCAATATCGCGTCATCCTCTGTGATATCGTGTACGCGATATCGTAGTGCGCCGTCATATCTATATATAAGGGGTGGCTCTCCCTTGTTTCCTCATCCTAGGCTAGAAGTAGGGAAACTATGGCAGATTGATCACTCTAGAGATAGAATATTTTCCATGTGCCCATAGTAGGAGTCCTAAAGTGAATGGATCTTTATTCGAGAAACATTGTACCTGAACACAAGTTGTGTACGGAAATAAAGACAAACTTCCTGGATAAACCTTGTAGTGCATGGAATAAGATTTTATATATTTTCATTTACTGCTTTCTCTCTCACCCTTCTCTCCTAGTAATGTGGAATGAGTACGACTTGATTACAAGCATCTAAGTGTGACTACTTGGTAACCCAGTGAAGTACCTAAGATCTGCGATTGGTAATCCCAATGGTAGTCATGCAGCAGGATGTGTACGAATAATCAAGGAACAGATGCTCATCGCACTTAGGCTAGATTAGATTCTCTCAATCCTTTCCTCCTAGTTAAGTGCCTCAATATGACCACTTCGAGCACGTGCATTACGCGTGGTGATCCTAGCAACGATTAGCGTTTGGTAGCCACAGTTGCATCGGTTCAGGCTGTGTACAGTAAGTGGGAACGGATGTTGGCGCTGGGTAATTTAGACTTAGTTCACTAGTTAGAGTTAGTAATTAGTTTCTCAACACTTCACCTCATTAGCATAAGAGACCTAAAACATAAAAACTATAAAAATCATATACCTCGGACTTACTTAACCATACATCGTGACAACTACAAGTAAGTTTGGGAAGACAACAAATGATTAACCCTAAGTCTGCGAAGTTCCACCAGATCGCGCGTGCTACGCTCGTATTCGTATGGTTGAGTGTAGGGGTATCTCGCCACTCATCACATACCAATGTACATCACAAGTGTAATTGGAAAGACAATGATTGACCTTAAGGCAAGATTCACTTCCTAGAAGACTAGTGCACCGAAAATGATAAAGTCCATGTAATTTGACCAGATCGTGCATGAACACTTCGTGATTCGTATGGTTGGACATAGGGGTACCTTGCCACTCATCACATGCAAGCCAAATCTAGTTCATCTTATGATGAATTTCATAATCTCCATGTTTATTTTCCCCGAAAGGTCATAGATTCCATGATTATAGTTCACTTTCATGAAAATTTGATGATCATGTCAACAACATGTGTAGATTAGAGATTAAATTATGTACTTATTTACCAAAAATTAGGCTTAGATTTATCTCAATTAGCAATTCCTATTTAATTATGTTTTGTATTTTCTTTTACAAGTCATGACTAAGAAGAGCTCATAATCCTTAATTTAAAAAAAGCTTTAGGACTAATCACATAACATGACTTTTGGATAATGACATTGCCAATATTTAAAGTAGTTAAATAGCCATGGGCCATGGTATTTGTCACATGCATGTTTTTGGTTATGTTATGAGGTGAAAATTTATCCACGTGGTAATCAAGTAAAGATTTGTAAGTTTACATATAGTTATATACAACTAGAAAATATACAAAATGGAAAATAATAGTCCATAGCTATGGTTTGATAAGGAAAACAACAATGTAGAGCATAGTGGTTCTGCAATGATACAAACAACCTTGTTGATGAAGCATCAGTTGGTTGCATTGACGTAGCCGTGTTGAGGAAGATACCTCAATGTAGTTGCCTCAACATAAATGCCTCAATGCATGCTATCGCATCTATTTGCTGCGTTGACATGGCCATGTTGAGGTAGATGTGTCAACGTAGATGCCTTGATGCATCCTGTCACATCTATTTGAATAAAAAGTTAATTTTTGTTAGCTCTGGTATTGGATATCCAATATTGCAGCCCTAATATTAAGGGCCAAGATGCGATGTCAGATATCTGATATTGTGGTAGGTGTGCCAACCTTTAAATATAGTGCTTGGCCATATGGTTTGGACATAACTTAGTCAATAGAGTAGTTGAACTCTTGCAGTTTTATTTTGTAATCTTAGAGAACAGTCAATGAGTGCCCGTAGAGTGGATCTTAGTCAGTTGTACAAAGTCTTATTCGAGTGGCAATGCACCTGGACACATTCCATGAATGACAATAAGATCGAGATTGATTCTTATTCATTACAACACTTTGACTTAGATTAGATTTACTTTCCATGTAATTTACTTTTCATGTACTTAGTTAATATTTACGTTTCCATGCATATTAATGAATTGGCAGAATGAACATGACCAGTTTTGAGCGTAACCACGTATTCGCTTGGTAACCCCATAAGCATTATTTCTTGGTTCGCCTAGTAGCATAATGCTTGGCAATCCCAGTAGCAGATATGTAGATTCAAGATGTGTATGACAAGCTCGAAACAGACACTCATCGCCTATAGGCTAGTTTAGACTTTACTTTTCCTTGTTAATTAGATTAAATAATTAATTTTTCTATTACCATTAGGAGTAGCTTAGGGTTGAACAACATCAATTATCATATGCCTCACTTTGGACTAAACCATCGTGACAAAGCTACCACTAGTCCAAGTGGGAAGACAACAAACTACGATCAAGACATAACAATTTAGATGCACAACTAGTCCCATCCACGAACTTCAACCAGATCATGCATGAATACTTATGATTCATATGGTTGGATGTAGGGGTCCCTAATTGCTCATCACTTGTCATCATGGTTAGCCATACTTACCGAAACCCACTACATCTGATCCAAGCCTAAGATAATTGCAAGTCAATAGGTGAACCATATCCCTATCATAACCATTTTTGTGACTTATGACATGTTCTCAATCTGCATAACATTACCTTACATTAAGGTCATTCTCCACTTTCACCTCAAATCCAACTTCAAATTTGAATTCTAATAGACATCATAGTCCATGTCACCTTAAAAACTTGTTAGCATTCACCTCGCTTCATAGTCTCTTTTGTTGTTATAACCACAACTTCTTATGTGATCAAGTTCAATCCTACAACATAGGAAATTGAACAAACCATCACTTGTGATTGCTTAGTGTCAAAATTGCCACATAGTTTGAAGTATACCATGATCTCAAACACTCATAAATAGCTAATGATCAATTCATGCTCAACATTTGTGTCTCATTATTCTTTGTAGGATTTTTTACTAACTTGATATTGTTACACGTATTTGGATCCTTTTCTTTCTAATCATTCTCGATAAGGCAATATGTATCTCTAATTTCATCCTTTAAAAGCTCAAATATCTTTTTCATGAGTACCAATTCAGTTAGCATGTTTGTGTCCTCTACATTGGGATTAATATCTTCATCATCATTTTAATAGAACCCATCTACTCCACTTGTGACCATCCTATAAGATTCATACCATGAGCTAGAGGTGATGCATATACTCTTTAGGCTACCATGCCATAAGATGAAAGATTGGCTTCAAAGATGCCCAAGCAATTGCTTAAGTAAGCATAGCTTCATTAATAGTAGAAACAAGGGAAGAAACAATCATGAAAAGGCTAGGAATGATGTTGGGATTAGGGATACCTCATCCTACATCCTAAAGAGATTATTCCACCAACAAGCTAAACAATATTTGATACTCGATAATGAAAATATGAAGTATTATGCCTAAGTAAGCTCACCAATGAGCTTCAATGCCTAAAATAAATTGAATTTCAAATGGTGTATTAACTTTCTAGAGCTTAATGCTATGAGAAAGTGAAAGTGAATTCTGATAAGATGAGTATTCTATGAATTAAGAGTAATATAGAGAATAATAATAGTTGTTACCTCTACCCATGGGATGCTAAGTGTGTGCTACATGTACGATCAATTTTTACCCTTAAACTAAACTTTCTAATTTTGAAATCACAAGATCAATATTCATCCAACCTATTTACAATATATTAAGCACTTTCTCATTCTTGAGCTTCCTCACCCAATACACCTCATTACACAAAACACTAATCCACATGTTTGTGACCATGCACTTGAAGCTACTCTAAGAGTTTATAGCCTTAACAACCCAACCTCTTTAAATTCCATGAATCTCTATCATGCTACTCTCCCAACTTACTTTCCTAAAGGCCAATAAGGCTAGAAGGCTTAAGTACTCATGGAGCTCTCTTTGTAGTTTCCTAGCAATCATAGTGAGCATGTTATAATGCTAATTTGATTGAAGATGATGTAGTACCTAGTATGAATGATATTATAAAAAAGAAAGAAATTGGAAAAATGAAAAACCAAGCATAGTACATTAATTCAAGATACTTAATACATATTATAGAAAATTTTGAATTATTAAAGAATACATATGATGTAAATTTTGAAGCCATGACATCAATAGGAGCCATTTATGAATAAACAGAATTTGGTGACATTATCATGTATTTATAACAAGAATGTATATTACATATTAATGACTATAGGTGATAACCCTATTATTGATATAAGAATTACTAAAGGCTCTAAATACAATTAAGTTTAAGTAAGATAGAGATATAAATAAAGTATGAGATTGTAAATAATTAAATAATTTTTATTTTTAAAAAATGCATAGAAACTAATACAGTGTTCAAATTGAATTATGTTCATAAATATGTGCAGCTATGCATGAGCCACGATGATAAAACTAGTTTTTCAACAGCTAAGATATCAAGCATCCGATATCAAAGCCATGATGTCACATACTCAATATCAAACCCCAAGCTACAACATCAAATATCCAAAATCATGCCACACGTGCCTGCCTATAAATATGACACTTAGGCGCATGGTCCAACAACAATTTCGTTGAGCCTTACTAAAACTCTTTTAGTTTGTTTTTATGAATTTAGACTTAGCAACTAGAAATGTGAATGCCCCCAATGTAGTGTGAACTAGTGAATGACATCTTTATTCAAGCATTCTGTACTTGGGCATAAATGTGACTAGAAATAAAGATCAAGCTATTTTCCACTATTGTAGCACTCCCCTAGATTTATTGCTTTACTTAGAATAATGTTTCCTACTTTCACTTAGTATAATGTTTACTATTTCTCTAATCAATGTTTACTTTCCTATGAACTTTACTTTTACTATTGTTAAGAAAAATGAGTAGGATTGATCTTAAGCACTTAAGTGTGATTTCTTGGTAACCCAATAGTGCTATCGGTTGGTTCATCAAATAGTGAAATACTTGGTAATCCCAGTAGTGGTCTCACAAAGTCCAAGGTCTGTACAAAAGGTCAAGATCAAATACTCATTGCACTAGGCTAGACTAGATTTGTTTATTGTTTACTTAGAAATTTTCACCATGTTTACTAGGAGTAGTAATGGCCCTACAACATCAGATATCATATACCTCAGTATGAGTTAAACCATACCCATAAATTTCACTAGCTCACGTGGGAAGACAATGATCCTAAACTTTAACTAATTACTAGCATATTCACATTGCCTCATCCATAGATTACAATCTAATAATGTGTGAATACCTATGACTTGTATGGTTGGGTGTTAGATTACTCCAGTGCTCATCATTGGAACCATTGCTAGGGACTTATTAATGTATGATGAGTAATTGATTACACAAAGTTCATTATACTTGAAACACAAAGTTAAAATCCATAACTCTAACTAAGCACGCTTAAAAAAAAAACATTTTAAACCATAACATTGCTTCAAACAAGAATCCAACATCACCTTCCTAAGGAACCCTAGAGAAGTAATGACAGAATCAATGAAGAAGAGGATTGAAGTATGCCAATGCAAATAAGGATCTCATATGTTCGTCATGATCCTTACTATCTTGATTTTATAGTCATCTTTCATCAGGACAGACAACTCAAGTGGAGAGATCTTCAAGGGAACATTTTTCTACCACCAAAGCATTCAACACCCATTATGCTCTAGACTGCTCTCAAGGAGATGAGACTAAGTGAAGCACTTGGAGGGTATCATGAAACCAAATACATGACCTGACCATATGAACCCACTAATGAGTAGTTAAGGAAAGATAATGCCATGGAAATCAGACATGAACAAGACAAAGGAACAATAGTCAACTCTACTATTATCTTGGAGGAGCTTGATGGAGATTGTTCATTGCTAAACAACTCCATCAAAATCATGAGTTCTAATCACAAGTGCCTATCATTTGATGGGAGGAACTTATTAAGAATAAATCACACTCTAAATTAGCAACGACACTTAGGTGGAAGTTAAAAGACTCAAGGTACAAGCAAGACTCAAGGCTAAGAGTTCCTGCTAGATCCCACAAACATGAACATTAGAGTCATCATAGGAGGATAAGCCAACACCATTCTCCTACCATCTCATCTGCATTCTCATGATCATCAAAAGACTCTAATAGAAGGAGGAAAAGGTACAAAGACCATGACAAGGAAGAGAGGAGAACTTATGATTATCATGATCATCATTCAAGACATTCGAATTCAGAAGATGAAGAGTATGAACAATGCCAACATAAGGATCATAGAAACTATGAAAGGGATGAGCATAGAAGAGGGAACTACTACAATTAAGTGCATGAACCTTATTGAGATGATGAACCCCTAATGAAAACTCAAAGCATGATTAACATGTAGGAAGGTGTACACATTGCAGCCAGGCATGTGAGAGATAGTCGTATGAAATGGCTTGATATGAACATGATGTCAAGATTTGAAGGTCGTTATAATGTTGATCCACAACACCACCTCCAAGCTTTTCACAATGTCTACACCCTATAAAACATTGAAAGTAACTAGCAGAAGCTAAAGTTGTTCCCAAGAACGCTTGTAAAAGAGGCAGAGAACTAGAATCAATCACTTGAACTTGAATCAATTAGAAGATAAAGTACCATGCTAGAGATTTTTAATGACAAATACCAAACCCAGTTACAAGTATTTAACTTAAGAAAAAGAATCCAAAGATGCAAGTAAGGGACTCATGAAACCCTTGATGCAGTAATGGCTAGGTATTATTCATTACTACATAGATGCCCAGGTCATGGATTCTCACAAAGGAAGCAACTAAGGCACATTGTAGATCGATTACAAAATAAGACTAGGGAGATCCTTAGGGTGTTTGCCTAATGCAAATTATCTAAAATGATTTTCCATTGCATCCATAGATTAATAAACCAAGTGGCAAAGGATGAAGATGAGTTAAGAAAGAGAGAATAAACTAAAGGGTATAATAAAGATCCATCCATGAGAAAAAGAGATGCATGAGTTTGTGATACCCAAGAAGAGGAAACCTTGGAACAGGCAATCTAAAAGAAGACTCTACCAATTCAAAAAATTGTAACTAATATTACAACAAAGGTGTAAAAAATGTAGGACTCAGCAAATAGAAAATTTTCAACTACATTGAAGATCATGGAGGAGAGAATGAAGTAAGCCTTTGAAGAGGCAAAGTGGCAACAGTGGTTGAGCATTCAGACACCAACTCCATCGATGAGAAAGGATGTGTTGTATGTTAGTACAAAGATCCCAAGGGATGTTGCCTAGTAATAGCACATTTAGAGGAAACGAGGGCATACACACTTAATCCTAAATTTGTCAAAAAATAAATCCTAGAAGATTACCTTATCACTAAGGTAGCTACAAGCAGAACTTCCAACTAACATACTATCTTAGTGGAGCTCTTCCATAGCCACAATAATAGTACCATCAGTAGTGGCAACAACCCTAATCATGGGCTATACCACCACCTTGCCAATAGTATCCATATTAGTAGCTTGATCCATATGGATACTATGTCCAATGTCCAATCTCACCAGTAAATGCAACCATTCAAACTTTGCAATACTATCCACCTAAGTACCATAGACCAATGCTACCAAGAATGAATCCAAACTCATACATGCATCCACAAGCATTTGATTCATCAAATCCAACTAATCCTTTACCACTAGTGCCACCACCTACTATGCAAGGAGAGTTGCCATCACAATCACACTAGAGGAAAGCTGCAAGGACAATGAGTATATAGATAGATAATCTTACTAGCAACACTAAGGGCCAAACAAAGAAATGTCCTTTCTTCAAGACAAGTCCAGAGAGGGTTGGTAGAATTAGGACTCCATCACAACCAACTTCTCCTATAACATATTTTCTTACCAAAAATAAGCTTTCGTCATCATCAAGCACAAACATGCAAACAATCATGCTTATAGAAATAGTCACAGATTGGATAGAAGTAGGAAAACTTCCTAAGAAAAGAATTGATCCAGGAGTTCCGCTAATTTATCTATGAGTAGTTGGAAATTTTCCATGCAAAGCTCTATTAAACTCAAGTTTCGAGGTAAATTTGATCTCTTATGAAACATATCAAGCATGAAACCTACCACCTTTGAAGGAGTGCAATATCAAGTTGAAGCTTGCAGATTAGTCTATCACCATTCCTTTAGGACAAATAGATGATGTAGTGACCACTATTAATGGGTGGTCTTATCCAACAAGCTTTCTTGTAATTGATGTGAAAAATGATGACAAGGAATTTCTAATTATCATGGGAAGAGCATGGCTTAGTGCAATTGATGCAAAGCAAAGAACAAGAGATTTATCTGTTGAAATCTCTAAGGAAGACACACATAGAGCCATACATACACAATGGATTCCATGCATTACTACTGAAAGCAAAGGATGCAGTCATGGACTGACACTTCAAAATGTTAACACAGTCATTACACTAATCCACAACAAATATGAAAAATAAGTACATGAACAAGTGAAAGCAAGAGCCACTAAACCAAAAGAAACCCCATGGCCACTAACTGAGAACCAAAAATTGTCTAAAATATGCATGGAACAACTTGATTCACTTATTAATTCCCATTCTAAGAAGATGACTCCAACTAAGAGCCCAAAAATGAACCTATTAAACCATAATCATACACCACTAGAAAAAGAAAATAAGAACTTAGATAATCAAGATTCCATTACGATCAAGATTACTTGATATCATAACCAAAAAGTTAAATCATTAAATATGGTAAGTGAACCATCTAGAGTGTATGATCTAGGAGATCTAGGGAGCATTTTCCGAAAACTCGTCCATGAGTTCATTCATGGGGGAGATGCCTTATCTTGATCTCGAAATTAATAAGTGCTTTTCAATTTTTTTCATTTATAATTCTTTCTGATTTCTAATTTCTTGATTTAGCTTTTCACATTCTTTGATACTTTTTCATTCTTTTATACTTTTTCATTTTTAAATTTTTGATATTCTTTTACATTTGTCAATTCTTTAATGATTTTTCATTCTTTACATCTTTCTCAAATTCTTACTATCTTTTTCATACTTTCTTTTCATTTTCTTTGTAAATAATTTTAATTGTTAATGAAACACATTAAGAATAAGGTAAGATGTAGTCCAATAAAGTGAAGATTTCTCTATGTTATCAAGTCGTAAGGGACTGATTATTTGAACAATGAGCCCACACCATCCATTCATCCATTCCATTAACAAGAGGTTCTCCCCATGGCCATAATGACATTCTTTTCCATCATACAACAAAGAATAAACTTGTGATCACTATGCCTAGATGGAAAAGTGAAGAACCAAGAGAGAATGTAAAGGGTGTGACATCAAGGGAATGTGTGGATTCTTTTGGATTATTGTTGTGAGTTTTATCATGTTGCTAAGGTTGTATTATATCCTTATAGATCTAACAAAAAATTGAAGTAAGAGTAAATAAGTGTTGCCTTAGCATGTCACTAGAAAGACATGTTACCCATGCTTGAAGGTAGTCTTTTGGTAAGGTTAACACAAATAAAAATAAAAGAGCACAAAATAAATTTCTAGGGGTTTCATTGGAAATACATGTTACCCATGCCTTAAGGTAGTCTTCTAGTAAGGTTGACACAGATAAAAATAAAAGAGCACAGAATAAATTTCTGGGGGTTCCATTGGAAATACATGTTACCCATGCCTAAAGGTAGGTGGCTTCTCAGAAATATAAAAAAATAATAAAAAGCGCCATGAATAAACTTCTCCCTTGGACAATACGCCAAGTGACGATACTCCTTGCATCAACAATAGTCTTATAGTTGTAATTCCAAGAGATGAGTAATGCGATGTCACAGAAATGTGGTCTAGACTTGGTTTGAATCTTGGATAGAAAAGCTAATGATTACTTTAACCACTAACAAAACACAAGAATTCATTATGCTTATGGTACGATACCTCATGTCTCGATTTCTACAATCCCTTCTAAGTCCATCTCATCTCACTGTATGAATAATTATAACTTGTGGTTTTGTGTAACATAGCATAATTTTCTAATTTTGTGGTACGAACATGTGTGTTCTGCTAAATAGGTATACATTACATTCAACTTCTTAAGTGCCTAAGGACACTTCTAGGTGTGGTTATATGAGGACATCAAGGGCTTGAGCTTGCATTGGGGAGGACCCATTTGTATAATGATTGTATCTTATACTTGTCCAACAATTCCACATCATCTTGAACCTTCGAAGACCAATAAATATTCATTAAAACTTTCTTGTACATCACATAACTCCATTCTATACCAAAGAATTCATTACCCATCTCATCAAAAATTCATATAACTTGAGATTCCTTCTTTACACATTTTATATGTCAAATTTTCATTCAATATGCATCATACCTAGCCCAAGACCCTCTAAATATGCTTTAAACCTTCCAAAGATTTGAAAGGATTTATTTTTATCCTCAAAAATCATGAGAAAAATTAAAAATTTCTCCACTTGATATCAGGGCTCCTTCAATATCGGATTCTCGATCTCAGGTACTCGATATTGGATCCATAAAAAAGTATAAATACATGGGAAGTTAGTTAAAATTTTTCGTTTCAAGCTTCTAAAGAGAGGGAGATTTTTCCATTTTCTTCTACGATTTGAGCTTTGACATCCTAGCTTCCCTAAGCCATAACTTGCATGTTATTGCTCAAATTTTCATGATTTTTAAATCTATTTGTTCTTGGAGTGTTCATCTTAGTCATGGGGGGTGCTAGTAAGGAAAATCTGAGCCAATTTTTTAAAATTCGCTAATGCCCAGAAGGTATTATAAGGGTAAGTATGAGGAGAAATTTGAAAATTTTTAATAAAAATCAATCATATTAATGCCAAAACACTTAAATAATGCTCTTAAGGAACCATAACCATCATTACGAGCCATGAATAAGAACAAAATAGATAACTCTAAAGGGTTATAAGAAAATTAACACATATGAGGTTTCTTTTTGGAAATTTATCTAACTCTGCAATTACAATAAACTAAGAACTTAATGTACATAAGGGTATGAGTAAGGTATGGGACCATTAGGAATATATGAGAATACCTTAGTAATTCTAAATCTTTGATGATTACAAATGGTCCCAAAGAAAGGAACATAGGGAGAACCCTCATAGGTCATAAGTAAAAGAGCAAGAGGCCAAGGTAGAGGCCAAATAGAAGAACAAGAACCAGAACATGCAGAGTAGGAAGTCCAATCCTTCAACATTCATCAGAAAACTCCTACTACTGAAGAGTCAACCCAAGGAGAGGTAGCGGAACCACAAGTGTAAGGATAACACACCACATTGTCACAAGACTACCTCCAAGCTATTTAAGAAAAATCAATCTTGACTATAGTAATTATGGAGATGAACTTTGGCCCATTCATAGAATTTGTTTAGGAAGTGGTATGGACATAACTCAACACATTACCACTATGTCCCACACTGTCAAATAGTAGTGAATGGTAGCTTAGGAAAACTTATCAATTCTAGCATAATAAAGAAAAAGGCACCACTGTTAACATCGAAGGAGTCTCTATGTCATATTCAGTTAAGGCGATAGCTAAAGCTCTCAACATACCCAATGAAGGGGCAAAAGTAGCACATTTGTCCACTAGATCAAATGCTAAAACCAAGAAACTATGGCTAAAATGAGCATATGACAAAGAACATAAGGGAAACAATGAGTTAACTCTCAAAGAAAAAACTTATTTCAAAATTGGCACATATCACTTGTTCCCAACAAAAGGGCTGAATAAATTATCCACCTATGCATCTGGAGGAAGTGCGATCCTAATAGGAAAATATAATGTCAATCTCACACAACTCTACTTTATGCAGATCCAAAGGTAGTTTGAAGAAAAGAAGGCATGAAACCCAACATTTCCATTTCCTTGCCTTATCAAGAAGTTATGCAAATGTGTTAGAATCCTGGGGTACACCAATGACATTCCCAGGAAGATTCATAACACCTCATAGCTAAATTGCTCAAGCTAGCACCATCCAAAAAAGACCAGGGTGAGGAAAAAATTGGTGTTAAGAAGATCACACAAACTAAACAACAACAAGTAGAACCCAATGTCTAGTAACAAGAATAGCAGCAATAGTAAGTTCTGCCGCCGCCGCCATAGGATTATAGACCATCAATGAGTCATCTACAACAGATTGTAGAAACCATCAGTTGGGGAACAAGAGAGGAGGCCAACCTATATGGACTTATTAATAGTGCCATTTAGCCTATTGTTTTTATAGACCCTAGGAGTGGACAGATTTCATTACAATCAGGAGGAGGGGACCACTAGTCACAATAGATCTCTAGGAACACTACATTGTTCCAAGTGATGATAGAAACTAGAGAAGAAGCCATAGTTATGATAATGCGGCACCAAGATGCAACGAGAGCAACAGAAGTGATCACAAATTATATTAAAGAATCCTTTAATGTATATGTTGTATCACCAACAAATTTAACTTGAGCTAGAGATGCTTAGATGCTAGCTAGCACCTCAATGACTCTTACAGATCATGAAGATGTACCAGACAGACTATTGTAGATTGGACAAGTGATGACAAAACTTTTCATCATCCGAAGTGATTTCATTGTAAGGCAATTAGAGTTAATTACATCCCAAGGTAAACTAGTCATGACATAGACCAAGGTGGAGCATGCAAAAGCTGAAATTTTGAAATTACAAGAAGAGCTTATAGCCCTGAGAACCAAACACAAAGATCCCACTCAATTCATTGTGCCTAACCAGTTAGAGTAACTTAGAATAGAGAAAATTATCCACTTGATTGAGCAAAACAAGTAAATAGAGAATGAGAAGGAGAAAGCGGTGTAGAATACCTCAATAGTTAAAGCCTAAATGTATGCACATGCTAAGGCACTCATTGTAGTCTAAGAAGAGAACAAATAACTTGTTCTAGATAATATGTGGTTGACCATTGTGGAGAAACAAAAGAACATCCTAGAGGAAAGCATCCACCAATTAAGAGAACAACTGGTGAGGGTTAACCAAGACATGAGCTACCTTGCACGAGAAAATAGAATCCTCTCAATAAAGGAGGTACGTGCTATTTGCCAGAAATCAGCCATTGAAATCAGCACATAGCAGAATGAGGCAAAGAAACATGAAAGGCTCAAAGAACACTTCTGTGATCAAGTGGGGATGTACAAGCAAATTAATAAGAAAGAGATCCAGATGGTGAAGGCTAGAATCAATTCCATTTCAGCATTGGTAGCCTATCTTAGAAAGCTATACTCACATCCACCATGTGGAAGTTAAGAATAAAGACTTGCAAATTGAATATTTGAAAGAGCACATGGGGTTAGCTAACCTTCATTATGCTAACTTGGCCATGTTGACAGCAAGTAGGCCCAAAAATGAGCTCAAACAACTAGCAACCACGTACACATTATACAAGAAAGAGTTTGTAGATTGCAAAGATGCTTTATTGAAACTTTAGGTGGCAAACTTTGAATTGGAAGCAGTAAAGGGTAGCTACCAAGGGTAGAAAGATGTAGCAGCAAACCTGTCCAAAAGATTATTAGACTATCATGAACAATAAGAAAAGACTAGAGCTTTTGAAGAGGAGAGAAGACAATTTGCAGCATGATACATTAAAGCCAACCAGATGTTCTTACAGCTACTGTGTCCATGGGATGTACCAACTCAATCACACATTACACAACAAGCATGGATGGTACATGACCCAAGAACAGAGGAGGAGAAACTTCAGGTGCTCCTCAATAGATCTTAGAGGTTTGAAGCTTTATAAAAAAATTTGTAAGAGGGCTTATTTAATTTTTACAACCATGATGTTGTCCTATTTTATTAAAAATTACATTTCACTTCCTTCCTACTACCACCCCACACCAAAACCATATCATTAGAAACACTTTAACAATACGATGTATGCACAGGGAGGGGCTCATGGATACTGATGAGTGGCGAGGTACCCCTACACTCAACCATACGAAACGAGCGTACACGCGCGATCCGGTCGAACTCCACAGACTAAATGCCTTAACGCCACAAGAAACACTTGGGGTTAATCGTTCGTTGTCTTCCCAGGCTTGCTTGTATGTGTCACGGTGTATGGTTAAGCAAGTCTGAGGTATGTGATTTTTTTGGTATTTTTGGCTTATCTTCTATGCTA
>MNCI01000958.1:251329-274275 GCA_015680685.1 Gnetum montanum
ATGTGCTAATTTCACCGTTAGTTATTATTCTTGATTAACTGATTAACCCTAAGGTTCGTTTTAAGCT
Source organism: Gnetum montanum (assembly GCA_015680685.1). Taxonomy (NCBI): domain Eukaryota; kingdom Viridiplantae; phylum Streptophyta; class Gnetopsida; order Gnetales; family Gnetaceae; genus Gnetum; species Gnetum montanum. The sequence goes on from MNCI01000958.1 coordinate 251,397, forward strand.
CACAACGATGTGAGTGATATCCCTTATGTTAAATTGGCGAAAAAACACTTAGTCCCCGGCAACGGCGCCAATGATGAGTGGCGAGGTACCCCTACACTCCACCATACGAATACGAGCGTACACGCGCGATCCGGTCGAACTCCGCAGACTAAATGCCTTAACGCCACAAGAAACACTTGGGGTTAATCGTTCGTTGTCTTCCCAGGCTTGCTTGTATGTGTCACGGTGTATGGTTAAGCAAGTCTGAGGTATGTGATTTTTTTGGTATTTTCGGCTTATCTTCTATGCTACCAGGAGAAAGGGTTGAGAAAACTAAACTAACTCTAACTAAGATCTAAGTCTAAATTAACTAGCGTCAGCATCCGTTCCCACTTGCCGGACACACCCTGAACTATGCAACTGCAGCTTACCAAACGCTAATCGTTACTGGGATCGCCACACGTAACGCAAGTGCTCGAAGTGGTCGTACTGAGGCACCTATTTAGCCTACGTGTGATAAGCAGCCGATTCCTTAGCCAGCCGTACACACCCGTGGGTGCTCGTAACTAAGTCGTACTTATCACACGATCTAGCCTAGCAATGAGCAGCCGATTCCTCAACTAGCCGTACACATTAGACCCGGGAGTTACCAAGCGCAGAATCCTGGAATACGCTACTGGGTTACCAAGCATCCAATGCTCGTAATTGAGTCGTACTCATGCATTGCGTCAAGCAGCCGATTCCTTGACTAGCCGTACACGTCCGTAGACGCTCGTAATCAAGTCGTACTTGAACGCACTAGGAAAGCAGGAAAGCATGCAATAAAACCATGTACTGCAAGGTTTATCCAATCAAGTTCGTCTTTATTGCCGTACACAACTTGGGTTCAGGTTACAAGCTGCTCGAATAAAGAGTCGTTCACTCTAGGACTCCTACTGCGGGCACATGGGGAAAAATTCTAACTCTGGAGTGATCAATCTGCCAGAGCTTCGCTACACTAGCCAGGATTGGGAAATGAAGGGAGTGCCGCCTCTTATTTATAGAAATGGCGGCGCGACGCGATATCGCGTACGCGATATCGGAGGAGAAGACGCGATATCGCGTCGGTCGCGATATCGCGTACGCGATATCGCGGCCTAGTGTAAACTGCGTCTCATCAGATACAAAGGCATGATTATTCTCCCCTTAGGAGCTACTACTCTTTTCCTATTAGTAAGTGTATCAAGTTGATAGAGAATAGGAGGTAAGCTATAAAGCCTAGGAGTCATGGGAAAGTAAACTAAGCTACTTCTTTCTATTATTTTATTATTTATATTGTAAAGTCAATATTTTATTAGAATTTTATTTTATTAGGATTGTTTTATATAGAAATAATATCAAAATTATTTACAATTTATTCTATAACATTTCTATAACAATAATAGGATTGTTTTTCAAATATTTCATATTATTTTAGATTGGTCCTTGGTATGGAACAAAATTTATGAGGATTTTGTGATATTTGTAAGTATTGTATAAATTTGTTGGAAAAGAAAACATGATAAAATATTATTTTGTTAGTAGTTTTTACTTGGTAATGACAACCACAATTCTTTGAGATGTTCTATTTATATGCAGTAGGAGGTGTTTCTTAACTAGCCTTACCCCTTGGATTTTCTACTTTGGATTTGATTCAATAAGTTCAAGTGTAAATATGGATGTAGCTAAGACTAATGTAGTGTAATGATATGCGATGAGACATAGTCGTGATGTAGCCTTCTAAAACATGAGTCAACATTAGTGCTTATGAATATATTCTGATATGTGAGCCATGGTTTGGACCAGTCAGGAGTTTGTAGAATAGGTGTTTCTACAAGCTTCTATTTAGGGTTTAGAAGGCTAGCCCACATTCCTTGGTCCATTCAAAAGGTACGTTCTTCTTCGTTAGTTCTACCAAAGGTTTCACAATCCTTGAAAAGTTCTCAATGAAGCGTCTATAATAGCCAGTATGTCCAAGGAATGATCAGATGTCTTTTACAATTTCAGGTTGCGGAGTGATTCCTTGGATGACCTTAATCTTTTTAGGATCTACTTCTATCCCTGTTTGTGAAATCTTTTGCCCTAATAAAATGCCTTCTTGGACCATTAAATGGCTTTTTTGCCAGTTGAGCCTTAAGTTGGTTTCTACACATCGTTTCAGTTCTTGCTCTAATTGGTCTAATGCTTGTTCAAAGTCCACTCCATAGGTGGAGAAATAATCCATAAAGACCTCCATACCATTTCCTATTTTCTGCTCAAAGATACTTAGAACCAAATGTTGAAACGTTGTTGGGGCATTACACAAGCCAAACAACATCTGCTTATATGCAAATGTCCACCAAGAACTTGTGAATGTAGTTTTGGCTTGGTCTTCTGGTGTTATTTGAATTTGATTATATCCACTATAGCCATCTAGAAAACTATAGCAACAATGCCCTGCAATGGTATCTAAGACTTGGTTGACGAATGGCAATGGGAAGTGGTTTTTAAATGTTGCCATGTTCAATAGCCTAAAGTCTATACACACCCTCCATTTACCTTCCTTTTTGGGCACAATGACTAATGGACTAACCCATTCACTATCAGCAATGGCATAGATGAACCCAACTTTTAGAACTTGTTCAATTTCTTCTTTAACCACTTTCTTAAGCTTTGGGTTCAGTCCCCTATGTGGTTGTCATCGAGGTTTCATGGAGGGGTCAATGTAAATTTTATGCTGGCATATCCTAGGATCTATTCTGGTTAATTCAGGATATGACCAAGCAAAGCCTTTTGACCATTTGTTTACCATTTTTAGCAGTCGTTCTTTTTGTTGAGGAGCGAGCTTAGTGTTAATGATTACTAGTTTCTCATTTTTGAGAAATGTATACTCCATACTAGTGGGTAACAGTTTTAACTCAAGGGGCTTTTGCTTGAACTCATCAAGGATTTCCAACTTCCCCCAATTGATATTTTCGATGTCAGGACTTGGACGTTGGTGATGGACTTGCTCTAATGTATCTATGCTATCAATGTAGGTGCAAGTCAAGCTATTAGTTGGTTCCATGCATATAGTTGAATCGTTCTCTTGGTTAGCTGTCAACCACTGAGTGCCTTCATGTCTTGTGGCTGCTACATACAAGCATATTTGTATGTTAGTTATTGGTGCATACTGGTTGCATGCAAGCAATGTTAAACATTGTACAAACCAAGACTTCTACACACAATTACACCTTGTGTTACTGTATGCAATGCATGGAACTTTTTGTTTCTCGATCTTTCCAAATGTATTTTCCTTTGATATTTCTAGGGAAAGATCACATATTCCTATGTGCACATCACTTGTGCTTAGCCATGCTCTTCCCATTATGATTGGAAAGTCCCCCTTACAGTTGTTGACTTAAATCACTAGGAAATTGGCTAGATACGACCACCCACAAATAGTGGTGACAATGTCCTCCACTAGTCCTAATGGAACAGTGATGGACTGGTCGACCAACTCTAAACGTATGTTACTCTTTTTTAGTGGAGGCAGGTTCCAAGCTTTGTATATTTCTTGAGAGATTAAGTTAACACCAGAACCTAAATGCAAAAGAGGTTTGCAAGGTTTTTTCCCAGCGATTTGCAAATATATAAGAGGACTTCTAGGATCAAATAATTTCCTAGGAAGATGACTAGCTTTAATCCAATCAATAATTGCATGAGTTAACACGACCATGTGCATTAAGTGCGATCTTTGGTTCGAATGAAGCTCTAAATATTCGAATGGTGATGAGGCATTTAGAGAATTTGCCGCTTTTGGTTGCAAGGACATAGTTGGACTATTAGTTCTAAAGAAAGTTCTCTTCTTATGCGGTTGTCTGAACCAACAGTAGGTTGAGGGTTGATAGCCCTTGTAGCATTACATTGCTGCGGTTGGGCAGGGAGCTCACCTTGTATAGCTAGAGAAGGTGGTAATGGAGCTAAGGGTTAAAGAGGTGCAGTCAGATGAGAAGGATAGTATGTTTGGGAAACCTCTCCTTTAGAAGAAGGAGTTCTATAGTACTCGTGGGTTTTAAAGTGAGATTGAGGAGTAACGTGACTAGTAGAGTCACGTGGAGAGATTGGTTGCTACACGTAGTATCCATACTCATCACTATTGATACTGTTCATTTGGTTGCGGTACTGTTGACGTGCTGGTGGGGAGATACTATTCATTTGGTTGTGGTGGAGTTCCACTTGGATAATACATCAAGGGTTGATAGAACTGTCTTGGGCTACCTTGAGGATAAGGTAACCTTTGGGGTGTTTACCGTCTGTTTAATCATGGGTTTAGTGTGTACACCCTAGACTCTTACAGATGTGAGATTACTAGGCAACATCCCTTAGGTTGGTCATATTGACATATCTCACATTCATCATCATAGTCTGTTTCCGAATCCACAACCTCTTCAACGATGGCAGCTTTGCCCTTACCTTTGTTACGTGCATATTTAGTTTCTTTCTTTTTTCTCCTTTCTCGGTCACTACCTGGTTCCCTAGACTTCTCTACTATTTTGAGAATGGTTTAAAATTTATTATCTAGGGAGTCCCACATTTGGTCCACCTTTTTCGATACTTCTGATGCAAGTTTTTGAATGGGCAAAGTTTTCATTTTCACCATCTCTTCAAGTGGTGACTCTTCTTCATCCTCACAAAATCTAACTCCCTTCTTTCGAAGGTAAGGATCTCTGTTGTATTCCTACGCACTTTCTCTTTTCCTTAACTCTCCTTCCTCCCTGGCAACTTGCTCCAACAATCTTTGTACTTGATGGGCTCTAAGCTCAGATAGTCTTCCTTGAGCATAAGTCCCAAGGGTTCTTCATGTTTCGTGCCTAAGTCCATCTACGAGATGGTGTAGTTGTTCCCTCTGTGAGTAACCATGGCAAGGGCAACAATGTAATAATGCATAATATTAGCCCATGGCAACATCCAAGGGTTTGTGTCCTCCTTGTTTCCATCCTTGGATTTGCTTTCACAAGTTGGACACTCGGGAGAACATTTGATACTTATCATTGAATAGTTCTAACATGGTACTTCATCGATGAATGGATTCTAGTTCTAAGGATTGGTACCATCTTTCCGCTTCCTTGATCAGTGTTCATGGAAACAACTTGAGTTTTTGCCACTCATTTTCTATGTTTTGTAAGGCACATGCATCGTGAAATTCTTGCAAATCATTTTGAGGATTAGCGTTGTATCCCCTGTCAAATCATGGGATACTGTTCATGTTCAATCTTTTGATCTTGTTTTCATTTTGGTGCCTTGTTGGGATTCTAATAGCCTTAGCTATGTCTAGCATACTTCTGGTAGCAAGTAGGGGTTCATCATGATCATGTTTTCTATGGCGTCTATGATGCCTATGTTGTTCCCTACTCTCCCTCCTTTCGCGGTGTGTTTCTCTAGAATGCCCTTGTTCCCTTTCTTGACTGTTTTATCTATTATTCCTGTTTCACCTACCATTATCCTCAGGGTCTTTCCCTCTGTGACTACGTTCCGATCCTAAAGGAGAGGGGGAAGGAAATGATGAAGGTGAAGAGTAAGGAGGACCGTCACCATGATGGTGCCTTCTACCTTCTCTTCGATGGTCCCGGCCTCGATCGTGGTTATGATCAAAATGTCCATCTTTGTCATGTGTTCATGTTCCTTTTTTGGATCCTTTGTGTCTATCGGTACTAGAATCCGAGTTATGGATAGTTGAGTGAGGATTTTGATACACAACCCCTTGACTGAAGTCAATGGGAGGAACATCATTTTGTGGAAGACCTCCTGAGGCAGGTTCACCATCCTCATTTTCACTTAGGACATACAAGGCATCTTGAGACTTCCCCTTCATAGATTTATGATGTCTCTCCTATTGTAAGTCCCTTTGATGTTGTACCTTTGTGGGTCGATACTCTCTCAAGTTGTGTTCATGCACAACGTACTCTGCTTGTAAGTGCTACATACTAATTCATGTGAGAGCACAAAGAAGCATGTTTGGGACTGAATGATTGGGAGATAACACTATGTTAGTAGAGGATAAAGATAAAGTTTGGTAGATACTCATCGAGATGAATGTATACCACACGAAACTGTTGAGGCACTAGCGGGTCATCATGTGTACTATGCCTCTGATTATTCATTGTGTCAGACCTAGGTGGTGAAACACTCTTGTAAGAAGAAGGAGAAATGATTAATTCTTCAATGTGCGACACTTTTCTCTTCTCTTTTCTAATAATTTTAAGATAACCAACCCTAAGGGTTCGTTCCAATGATGGGAAGGTTCCTAAGTTCTAATTAGCGCACAAACAACAAAGTCCCCAACAACAGTGCCAATGATAAGTGGCAAGGTACCCCTACGCTCAACCATATGAATACGAGCGTTACGTGCGATCCAATCGAACTCCAAGGACTAATTGCTTATGCGCCTTCACAGAACAAGGATGGATTAGGTGATCATTATCTTCCCAAGCTTACTCATATGGCATGATTGTATGGTTAAGTAAACTTGAGGTATATGATTTTTATGTTTTATGTCCTAGTGCTAAAGAGGGAAGAAGTGAATTAATTAAATAACTAATTTAAATTAACTAATCAGCTAGGTCCTAACTAGTCCTAACACCAACATCTGTTTCCACTTTCTGTACACATCCTGAACCAGTGCAACACTACTGGGGTTACCAAACGCTAATCATTACTAGGTTACCAAGTGTTCCACGCATACTCTAAGTGGTCGAATTGAGTGTGCTTACTTGTGAAAATTACCAAATCAATAAAAGCAACATTAATTGACTAATGAAATCATTAAAGAACTATAAATAGCATTAAGGGTAAGAGATAAGCTATTCTAAATGTTGTAAGGTTTATCACAAAGTTCATCTTTATTTCCAGACACAAGGTGTGCTCAGGTACATAATGCTCAAATAAAGATCTATTTGCTTTATGACTCCTACTATGGGCACTCAGAAATAATTTTAACTCTACAAGGGAGAAACTGCAAGAGTTTGGGTAAGGAACTAAGAACTAATTGCCAAACCAAGTGTGCCCACCTCTTATTTATAGGCAACGAGATAGGTCTCGATATTGGATGTCCAATATCGCTTGGCAGGATCCGATATCGTAGTCGCGATATCGCGACTCATCAATGGCAAAAGTTGTAAAAATTAAGAATATTATAATATGTAATTGGTTGAATATAAATCTTCCCTCTTTATTGTAATAGAATTCCTTTTTATGATAAAAAATATTTATTTCAACAAAAAAATGAAAACCAAATGCTACAGAAATAGGTTCCATATCATTAATGGAAACAAGAAAACTAACAATTTCTTGCTCAACTTTTAAAAAAATCAATGGAAAATTAAATATCTCAATAAAACATGGAACTTTAGAATATTATTCAAATTAAACATTAAAATGATGAGTGGCGAGGTACCCCTACACTCAACCATACGAATATGAGTGTTACACGCGTGATCTGGTCGAACTCCACAGATAGACTAGTTGTGGCATCTAGACAGTTAGCCTTAGGTCGCAGTTCACTGTCTTCCCACCTGGACTAGTATTAGCTTTGTCACATATGGTTTAGTCCAGAGTGAGGTGTATGATGGGTTTCTAATCTAATGCTACTCCTAAAGGCAATGGAAAGTAATATTAACTAAGCTAGGAGAGAAGGGTGAGAGAATCTAAACTAGCCTAAGTGCGATGAGCATCCGTTCCTTGATTATCCGTACACATCTTGGACTTTGTGCATGACTACCACTGGGATTACCAAGCGCAGATCTTAGGTACGCTATTGGGTTACCAAGTAGNGTACAATTACAATTAACACATTGTCGGCATACACTGAGAGGAAAAGGGTTGAGAGAAAGAAATGAAAATACTTAACTAAGAACTAACTCACTTTTTTCCTTATGATTTCTAACTCATCTGTCTACCTCTTATTTATAGATGAGGAGACAGGTTGCGATATCGCCTACGTGATATCGCGTCGGTTGTGATGCCACGAATGCGATATCGCAGGTGCGATATTGTGGATGCGTTATCGTGGGTGTGATATCGTGGCTATGAGCAAAATCATGACTCATCAGGTTCCATATCATTAATGGAACCATGAAAACTAACAATTTCTTACTCAACTTTCAAAAAAATCAATGGAAAATTAAATATCTCAATAAACCATGGAACTTTAGAATATTATTCAAATAAAACATTAAAATTTGAAGTTCACTTTTGAATTATTAACATTGAATGCTTATGTATGATCATATATCTAGGTCATGCTACATCATTGAAGCATTTCTTAGCTCAACAAGCAAAAAAAAAAAAAAAGAATAATACCTATCATGAAGGACTTGAATGTCATGTTTTTACATCACATCATTTAATTGCAAAGCAAAACTTTGATTACAAGATAAGTAACTCAATATATGAATGAACATATCATGATTTAAGATCAATCAATGTGATAAATAGTAAATCTATCAACTACATTAATGCATATGAATCGACATGGCCTAAGATGCGTTAATGCATGACATGATCTTCATATTTTCCTATATAAATGTGCGCACCCACTACATTAATGGCATAGTTTGGTCATTCTAATGGCTAAAATCTTGTAGTTTAATTTTGCGAACATTAAAATTTTTCCTTTAAGGGATTGTAGTACAAATTAAATTAATTGTACAAAATTTTATTCAAGTGCATAATGTACTTGGACACATTTGCATGGCAGTATTTGTTTCATCCATTACAACACTTAGATTAGCATTTTAATTTACTTTCTTGCAATTTACCTTAACTATTTATTTACTTTTTGTTAATGACTATTTGGAACTAGACCACCAACATTGGTGCCTTTGGGTCTCATGACCTCAAGAAGTCACAGGATCGAAGCTGTTCTTCAAACAAGGTTTAGGTGCTTATTGGTCTTTAGCAACACCAAGGCCCAAATACCTCCAAATAAACTCAGTAGTTATAAAACGAACTATTTATGAATATGTGTTTGTTGTTGTGAATGTTGAAATGGTTGGGTTATTTATGAAATTATAATTGGCTATCATAAAACAGATTCAACAATCTTTCTCAAATATTGTAACTTGTTGGAGGTTTCTATTTTATTTAATCACTTAGTCTATATAGTCCTTACAATACCTACTTGTAACAAATAAAATTTTACAAAAACATTTAAGCATAATTCTACCAATCTACTTCTAATTTACCCCTGAGATAAAGTTCCACAAGAAAACTAAAAATAGAGTGAGATTCAATGAACTTAGAAAGAGAAAGAAAAGAAAGCATATTTGTGTGGAACCTTAAATATTTAAGCAGGATAATTTGATATGAGTAAACACTTCATAATAAAGCTATTCCTAATTCAATAATTTCAAATTGTCCAAACTTTCTGAGCTCAACAAGTAATTTCATAAAGACAATCATAATATACTACCAAAAATCGTTGTGTAAAACTACAAAGTACGAATCTCTATTTGGATAGTTAATAATTGTTAAAGATTGCATTCAACAGAGCTTACAAAAATTTGACAATTTCTTGATTGAAATACCAAGGCAATAAACTTTAAAAATAAAGAAGTTATTTCAATTTTATCAAAATATCAAAGATTTTTCTAGATCCTATACGCTTGAAATAGGTAATTTCATTAAGACATTAGTATTAAATTGCTCTTGAGGCTTTTCAACAACATAAGCTCTTCTATGGCAAATCTTAATAGAAGTCTAATATTGTGGAAAAACAAAGCTATAAAAGTAATTTAGAAAAAATCTCAAAATTAAATGTCAAACACGACACTATCTAAACTATTAGCTAAGCAACTAAAATAAAATGTGAAGAAATGAACTCACAAGATTAAAACAAAGTAGTTAAACTGATAAATTAGCAAGCCATCTTACAAGCTTCAATATCTTTTTTTTATCTCCCACGAGTTCCCCCTTCAATTCTACTTTTGAAGCCTTTTCATAGTGACTTTAGGTTAGTTACAATCATCATGGAAAGTTGAGGTTGGTTACAACCATCATGGTGGTTGGTTATAACTACCATAGAGATTAATGTTATAATTAATAAATGTCAAGTAGTTACAACCACCTTAGAGACTAAGAAGCTATGGTTGACGTGTCCTTTTGGTGGTCACAACATCATGAAAAATTAAAATTTGGTTGTAACCACTAAAGGAAGTTACAACCACCATGGTAGTTAATTATAACTACCATTGACAAGTGTTTAATTTATACGAGGCATTAAACAAGTGTCTCATAAATTTTTTTTCTTATTGTATAACATTATTATTTATTTATTTATTAACATTATTATTTATTATTTTAAAAAAATATTAGACACATGTCAATAATACTAGCTATGAATACCCCTAATTACACACCCTTTGTAATATACAATATACAACATGCATCTTGGCTCAAGATTCCTCGTTGTCGTCTCTAAAAACCGATGAAACCTTTGAATTGATTTTGGCTGGCTGGAGTAATGAAGTAAGCAGCTGCTAACGGGCATGCCTCCACAAATGCATTTGATGTAACAATTGTGTCATTGATAGAGTTCAACACCTCCACAAAATCTTCATGCAAACGCCCAGCCCTTGACTCGTGGTTTTCTTCAATTGAAATAAACACCTTCACTGCACAAACATACCTCTGATGCATTGTTTCAAACAAGCTCAGGCTCAGGAACGAAGAAACGATATCTTTAAGCTTGTCTGTTAATCTTTGAAGCCGAAAATAAGTGTATAAGTTCAGACTTTGCATTCTGGCCACCGTGCACTGCTTTGCTGAGTTGCCTGACCTCACACATGAACATGACACTGACCATGCAATTTGCTCATTAAATTGAACTTCATGTGCATTTGTGTCTGCTGTAGTTTGGTGTGAATTTTCCTGAGAGTAAAGCATACTAATTATATCCCAAAAATCAGACCATCTTTTAACAGACGTAATTTTCACATCAATGGATCTTCCTAGCAAACGATCACATAGTAGAACCTTAGCAATTCCAATAATAAAAATAATAATAATGCCAATTCTGCCGCCACAGGGGATGCCGCTGCCTGATGAAAGATATTTGTGTGCTTCTTCCATCGGAAATTCTGGCCGCCATCGCCGCATTGTCTGCCACGAAAGCCACTCAGACACCAAGTATCCATCGTCGCCTTTGCTGAAGCAATGTTTCTGTTTCTACTGCATCTCCTTCGCCGTTGCTGCGCGTACTGTTCAATTGCGGATTGCAGCAGATGAATAAATTTGCCCGCAGAGCCGTTCAAAATCCTCATTTCTGGCCATAAAAATGCCATGAACCCTACGCTGGTACGTAAACTCATGATCTCTGTCTTTTCCATGCTCAGATTGCAGACGCACAGCAGCAACCATCCATACACAGCAACCTTGGAATGAACAAAACGTAGTTGCAGATTCAATGAAGGTAAATCTGCAACACGGCTCGAAATCGTAGCACTCCACCATTGTTGAAAATTGCAATAAAGAATCCGTTTTGAACTCCCTACTGATAACGTGCAAGAATCCATCATGGAAAATGCATCTTTGTTCTTCCATCCCTTGTTGCCCATGAAGAAGATTGTTGCTATGTTGCATGCATCACAGTAGGCTTAGCCAACAAGGCTGGATACATCTTGTTTGTTATGAATAGCAGCTGCCATCAATTTTGACTTGTGACCGTATTTCTTTATGTCGTCACTAATCAATTTAGGTTTTTATTAACAAGTATTAACCAGTTTTTTGTCGCACATGCTAAAATGGCATTTTGAAATCTCTGATTATGCAATGGTGAAGGTTGTGATATTCCTGGATTTCCAAGTTGCTCCTGAGTTTCAATAAACACGATGCAGAAAGAATAGGAGAATGCACGGTTGGAAAATATTTCTGAATTATTTCCACTCCCCGCTTTTGCTATGCTAAGTCCTAAATCAATTATGGAGTAAATAACAATGCACATCCATGAAATGTTTTTCAAGGATAGCATTGTAGTAGTGGTAGTTTCTTATGCACTTGGTCATGTAAAAGCACATCATAATTCCAAACCTTATTTTCCATAGAACTAATAGCAAATTTCTAGCCTTCACGTTGATTAAAATTTTTCTTAGTAATGACCATCACTGCTTCATTAAATGGTAGAAATGTGCCAACACTTTTCATGCAAGTAGCTAAACATTTTATTCCATCACACTTAGTCAATTCACATAAGTATGACTAATTTCAAGCATAGACATATTAATGCTTGGTAATCTTAGTAGTGAATTGCTTGGTATGCCCACCAGTAGAACACTTAGTAACCCAACAACATTTATACATATTTAGAATGTGTATGGTAAATTAGAAACATATAGTCTATGCTTAGGATAATTTAGATTTACCTTATGTACTTAGATTAAATAGGTTAATATTTTAATAATAAGAAAATAAAATCATATGCCTTAGTTACACTTAACCATACAACTTGAGTCACACAACTAAGATTGGGAAGACAACAATCAATAATCTAATGCCTAGGTGTCTAAGACATCCAACTAGTCCAATCCATGGAATTCGACTAAATTGTGCATGAACACTTCTTATTTATATGGTTAGGCATAAGGTTACTTTGCTGCTCATCACTAGCATTGTTGTTGGGAACTTGGTGATAGTGTTTTAAATAGTTAGAATCATTTAAGGATCACTATTAGAGCTTAACATGATTCATTATTTAAATAATAATAATATTTTATTCCAAGACACACTTACAAATTAAAAGATATCTTCTTCTCATAGGATAGTGATGAGCAGTGAGTAGACCCTACACCCAACCATACGAATCACTAAGGGTTCATGCTTGATTCAGTCGAATTCCATGGACTTATAGCCTTCTAAGTACACCAATCTCTAGGAAGTGAAATTAACGATTATAATCATTGTCTTCTGAATTACACTTGTGAAATGCAAAGGTATGATTACGTGCAACTGAGGCATATGATTTTTATCATTTTTATGTTTTATGTTTTAAGTCACCTAAGAATACAGAATAATGAATAAAATAATTAAATTGCTAATTTAATACAACAAGCTACACCTAAGTAATCCTAACATAAGCATCCATTCCCACTTTTCGTACACATCCTAAACACATTTAATGCTACTGGGTTACCAAATGTTAAGCGTTACTAAGATTACCAAGCATTAAACGTATGCTTGAAGTGATCGTAATTATGTGCTTAATTAATTATTATTTAATTTAGCTTAATTAATTACTTAAAGCATTAAAAGAAAATGCATAAAACATTAAATGCATAAATAAATAATTAATCTATTTCCAAGTGTTGCAAGGTTTATCAGAAATCTTGTCTTTATTGTTAGGTACAATAGTGCTTGAATAAAGATCAATACACTCTTTCACTCCTTTTGTAGGTACATAGAAAAATATTTCAGCTTTCAACCAAGAAAACTACAAAAAGCTCCACTACAACTATGATCAAAGATGCCATAAACACGGTGGATGAGTAGGTATTTATAGATGAAAACAGACACTGAATCAACAAGGCCACGTCAATGCGGTCACGTCGACGAGGCTTCATCAATGTAACCTAAGAAAATGCGACTCATCATACCCCCATGACTGAATGAAAACTTGTCCTTGAGTAGACAAAAGGAGGAATAAGCTTCCTACAATATTTTGGGAAGGTATGGAATTATTAACTAAGTACTAACATTCACAAACACCAACAAAAACTAAGTACCCAAGTGTACAAATTTACAATTATTACAAAATTTTGGTCTTCAGGATAATAAAATTGAACATTAGAACAAAAATGACAAACATAATTCCTTTGATGATGCAAAGATGAGGAAGAAGTTCAAATGGTCCTAGGCAGTGGAGGTTTTTGAGGCTCCAAAGGACCTTCTCCTACTTCAAGCACATGCAATGGTTGAGGCAATTGTGGTTGACCTATGGTAGTTTCAACTTCTAGTGGAAGATGAAAGGCATTTAATAATGCCTTCATCTTCTCCTCCTTACTCCTAGGATTATTCATGGTCCACACCACATCGCAAATGTGGACCAGTGTGGGAACATCTCAAGCACAAGGCATTGCTGGGAACATCTCCTTTACATTGAAAAACCAAGTAGCAAAAAGTTTGCATTCAACATCGAACATCTTTACTACGTTTTGTAGCTTGTGATAGTCTCTCATTCTCCTGGCTAGGTTCTCAGCTGTAGACCATTGATCGATGAAGTGTTCCTGAGAACATCGAGTCTTGCATTTACCACCTCAAGCTTCTACTTGGTGTCTTCATGATGCTTGAACTCAACTTTGTACAATAAGTACAAACTGGCCACCTATTTCTCTAATTTAGACCACGATCATTCGATAGTCAACATCAACAGATTTGCGTAACAAAGATTAGTAAACTCCATGTACTCTGTCATTTCCTTGATCTATAGCTTCTTCACGTAAATCTCCATCTTATTGTAGTCATTGAGCCCATCAAAGATAAGCTACTAGACATCACCTTCTTCTTTGAGCTACTAGAGGGCCTCATTAACTATTGCCTTCATCATCTAAATATGCTTCTCATTAATTTCTTTTTGTAGATCAATCTAATCTCTATGGTGATTTTTAACTCTCCCAAACTTGTGAGCCTCTTTTTTTCAAGCAGCTACCTCTATTACAGATTTCTGGTAAAGAGTTTGGATTTCCTCCATGGAGAGAATTCTATTTTTGGCTATCAATCTCCTTAGTTCATTATTCACTCTAGCTATCTGCTCCTGCTGTTGATGGATGAAATCTTACATTTGCTGCTTCTGCACATCAACATTCATTAGGCGATGATTTTCTACAGTCAAAGTTACATTCTCTTAGCAAGTCTTGTCCAAGGCCTTTTGGATATTATGCATGGTGGCAAGGGCCAAGGACTGATTAAAGATCATCACCTTCTTTGCATCCTTAACTTTCTTGCACTTGTCCTAAAGTTGTTAAAAAGCTTCATCACAAGTCAGTGCAAGATTGAGAAATGTAGGATCAGCAAGGCAAGCACTTATTTTTGAGCCAAGTGTTGATTTTGAGCTCAAGTTATTTCGATTTGCCCCTTAATGATTATGCATTTACTCCTTGCTTCTAGCAGCTCTAACTAGATTGCAGTGATTGTATCCAAAATGTCAAAAACATCCAAAATTGGTTGCCTAATTCCCACCAATTGGTCCAACAACTCATCATGCTGGGCTACACTCAATCTACCACTAACTATTCCTATGGATGTCTACACATCGTTGAATGCAGAAACATCTTCTATAAACACCATAGGTGTGTTCAATGCCTCGAGAAAATTCTATCAGCAACCATCTTTGCTGGTATTTACTACCTATGGTATTGCATCACCAAGACAGTTGCTCCCTCACCTTCCTCTAGATGCACTAAGAAAGTAGCAGCATTCCCAAAGATCTCTAAAAATTGTTACTATTGTAAGAGAGATACCGTTACCTCTCAGGCACTAGGATTTGATCTAGTAAACAATTTTGTTCTTTGAACTGAGAAAATTGGTCAACCTTCCTCCATCTGGTTGATGGTTCAAGCCACTTCATTGAGGTGACTCATCACTAAGTAATACACAAATGGATTCTCACCACTCATTCCTACTCACCACTCCTGCTCATGCAAACGTTGCTCTCATTCATTCAAGGGTAGCATGGGACTCTGGTGTTCTTTCTTGAGTGGAAGTGGTGGTTCCTTGGTTGTGGCAGGGTTCCTATCTTTCACCATTTCTGCCCAAGAGGTAAAAGGAGCATGCTTGATTGCATCGTTGGCATAGCAAACTATTCCTACCCTTTTGCATAGTTTTTTAATGAGGAAGGGAAAGGGCAAGGCCTTCCTTCTAGGTTCATTTTCCTTAAATCGCTTCTCTATCTCCAAATAGATTAGTTGTGGAATGTTTATAGGGAATTTTCCACTTATAGCAACACATGCATGGGCGAAAAAGACAGTTACTTTACTAGGCCTCACCATCAAATTGAAGTGATAGGCCACTATCTTGAAATATACACACTCTAGTGAGGTGATTCCACCATACTTCTTGTGGTCCAATCCATAACATCGCTAGGTCCACTCTTTTGCCTCTAGATCTACTTGTGTGGAGATGTTTGTCAAATTTGTTCCAATATCAGGCAACCAAAAGGCCTACGTAATGACCTCCACTGAGTAGGACACCTGAATGTCCTTAATCTTCATAGCGGCTCCTGCTCACCTATCGTTCTAAAAGAGATATGTCTCTCCCATGTACCATTACTCACTGGGAATGATGATTAGTCACATGGGAGGGTTATGCAACTGTGTCTTGACTTCTGCTGGAGCATGTTCTAAGAATGGTCCAAAGTTCAATTTTTGGAAAACTAAACATTGAATGTCATGAGGCTTGATTTGACCAAGGTAAGTTTAAGTTAATGTGACCTCAAGTCTTGGCATTGATCCTAGCACCTCATCTTGATGGGATTGTTTAGTTATGGCCACCTCCTTGGAAATTTTTCAAATAGATTCTACTTTGGGCTTCTCTCGAAGAGGTCCCATCACATGAGTTTCTACTACCTATTCTTGGACTTGTTCTTGCTAATCTTTTCCAACTCTAGGTCATTTGTCCCTTACCTAAGATTGTCCTTCTTCCTGTGGATGTTTCAGTCTAGGTGCCATTTGTAATTACAACATAACCAAGGATTAGTACTTAATGTGTAACTTTGAAAAACTTGGAATACCTTATCTCTTAGGGTAGTTACACTTGGCTAAGTTGTGATCATGGCCAGTTTGATTATTTTAATATTACCTAGTTAAATAGGTTATTAGAGTGTTGATGGGATGTGATATCGCATGGGCCGCGATATCACGTACGCGATATCGCATCCACCGCAATATCGCATCCCCCACGATATCGCGTACGCGATATCGCAGTGGCTGCCAAATCTATAAATAAGAGGCAACTCTTCCTTGTTTCTCCATCTAGATCTAGACCTTAGCCAAACTCTTGTAGTTTTTCCATTCCAGAGTTAGAGTAATTTCCATGTGCCCGCAGTAGGAGTCCCAAAGTGAATGGATCTTTATTCGAGAAAATATTGTACCTGAGCACAAGTTTGTGTACAGAAATAAAGATGAACTTTTTGGATAAATCTTGTAGTTCATGGACTAAGCTAATTAGGAATTTAATTATTTTTAATTTTTTAATGCTTTATTAGTGATGAGTGGCGAGGTACCCCTAAACTCAACCATATGAAACGAGTGTCGCACGTGCAATCCGGTCGAACTCCGTAGATGGACTAGTTGTGGCACCTAGATAGTTAGCCTTAGGTCGCAGTTCGTTGTCTTCCCACCTAGACTAGTATTGCATATGTCACGTATGGTTTAGTCTAGATGAGGTGTATGATGTGTTCCTAATTCTAACGCTACTCCTGAAGGCGGTGGAAAATAATATTAACTAATCGAAGCTAAGAGGAAAAGGGTAAGAAAATCTAATCTAGCCTAAGTGTGACGAGCAACCGATTCCTTGATCAACTGTACACATCTTGGACTTCGTGCACGACTACCACTGGGACTACCAAGCATAGCTCCTGGGTACGCCACTGGGATTACCAAGCGCAGATCCCAAATACGCCACTGGGTTACCAAGTGTAGATCCTGGATATGCCACTAGGCTACCAAGCAGTCACACTTAAATGCTCGTAATCAAGTCGTACTCGTTTCGCTTTTAGAAGTTTAAGGATGAGAGACTAATCATGATGAGTAATCGATTCCTTGACTAGCCGTACAAATCCGTAGATGCTCGTAATCAAGTCGTACTCATACCATGCTATGAAAGCAATAAATAACATTAAATAAACAAACAAATAAATAAACTAAGTGAATGCTGCAATGATGAAGTAATCTCGATCTTTATTACCGGTCATGTGCGTGTCCAAGTACGGCACACTCGAATAAAGACACCGTACAATTACATTCACCACACTGCGGGCAGACACGGGAAAAAATCTAACTCTGGAGGGATCAAACTGCCAAAGCTTTGCTACTCTAACACTGGGATTCTGAACAAGGGAGAGCCGCGTCTTATTTATAGATATGGCAGCGGACTGCGATATCGTGTATGCGATATCACGGGGAAGATGCGATATCGCGTATGCGATATCGCAGCCTATGCGAATCGCGTCTCATCATACCCCCACAACTGAATAAAAACTCATCCTCAAGTTACAAGGAGAACAAGCTTCAGTGATTACATAGTGGATAGGTATGGGATTATTAATTGGAAAAAGAAATGGACTAATGCCGCAGTGTGGAAAGACACAACACAGAGAAAAAATACTACAACTACAAAAATGTGGAACTCTTGTAGTTCCTGGTGGTGGTGGCTCCTCCATGGATGCTTTCCCTTTGTCACGTGCTCCGAGCTTTGAAGGTTGACGACACTAAAGAATAGCCTAGACCTTCTCCTCTTTGGTCTGGGGGTCTTGCGTCGTCCATGCTGATGTTCCGATGTTTGATGGAGTCGGCACTTTCCACGGACAGGGTAGTTGCAGAAACATCTGATTAGCCTTGATGTACCATGCCGCGAACACCTGTCGTTCCTCTTCATAGGCTCTGGCTTTGTCTTTGTATTCGTGAAGTTCTGTTAGCCATTGAGCCAAGTCGGTTGCCACATCTTTCTATCCCTGGTAGCTTTCTTTTACCACCATGAGTTCAGAATTTGCGACATCTAATTTTTCAGCCAACTTCTTTCGCTCTACAAATTCTGCTTCATATTTGATATGGGTGGAAGCTACCTGCTGCTCGAGCTCTGACCTCGGGCGTCCTGCTATTAACATGGCCAGGTTGGCATATCGAAGGTTTGCCAACTCCATGTATTCAGTTAAGTCTTAGATCTGCAGGTCCCGATTCTTAATTTTCGCTTGGTGGGCATAGGCATAAGTGTCCAATATGGCTTCCCAATCAGTGTGCTGGGCACTGATGTTGTTGATTTGAGCTTTGGCCATATGGATCTCCTTCTCCAGGATTTGTTTGTACATCCCCACCTGATCAAGGAAATGCTCCTTCAGCTTCTCATGTCATTTAGTCTCATTCTGCCACGCGCTAATTTCGATGGCTGATTTTTGTTGAATACCGTGTACCTCCTCCATTGAGAGGGTTCAATTTTCTCTGGCTAAATGGCTTACATCTCGGTTGACCCGAATGAACTGTTCTCGCAATTGATGAAAGTGTTCATCGAGAACATTCTTTTGTTTCTCCACAGAAGTCCACCGAAGATTATCTGCAACCAACTGCTTATTCTCTTCTTGTAAGGCCCTGAGTGCCTTAAGATGCGCATGAGTTTGCGCTTGAGCTGCGGAGGCATCCCAAGTGGCCATCTCCTTTTCTTCTACCACCTTCTTATTTTCTGCAATTAGTTTTGTTAGTTGCTCGGTTCTAAAATTGTCTAGTTGGTCTACAGGAAAAAATCGCAAAGGATCCCGCTATGCTGCTTGTAAGGCTACGAGCTGCTCTTGTAGTTTCTACACTTCAGCTTTAGCATGCTCTGCCCTTACTTCGGATAGGACCAGCTTCCCCTTTGTGGAAATGAGGTCTGATTGAATTGTTGTTACATCCTGGGGGATGTCAAACAGGGACGTCAAAACTTGTCTTGTTTGAAGCAATCTGTCCAATGCATCCTCATGTTCCGCAGGAGTCATTGAGGTTCCGGCAATAGTTTAGGCATCCCATGCTCCTGAAAGATCTGTCGGTGGTACAACATGCACGTTAAAGGACTCTTTGATGTGGTCAGCGACCACTTCAGCAGCTCCCGCGGCATCTTGGTGTTGCATGACCACCACAGTGGCCCCTTCATCAATCTCTAACTGTACTTGAAAAGATGCCATGTGTCCAGAGATCTATTGTGACCATCTGCTTTCCCCTCCTCCTATTTGCATTGATAACTCACCCCGTGTGCGATCTACTGAAATAGTAGGCTGGTTGGCATCATCGATGACGTGGAAGAGGTTTGCATCATCACGACTTCCCCAACTAACCCTCTCAGCAATGGCCCTAAGATGGCTCATCGACGGTCTGTAGTCTTGCGGCGGCGACTGATCCTAGCCTATGTTGGGTCCTGCTTCTTGTTGTTGGCTGGGACCTGTGGCTGGAGGTTGACTGGGTCTTGCAAGTTGAGTTGCAGGGGATCCAGCCATCTGTTCTTCTTCTTCTTCATCTGGTCCCAGCTCTTCGCCAGTGCTCTTTCTTGGAGCTAGCGCCTTTAATAATTCAACATAAGAAGCATTTTGGGCCTTTTGGAGGATGTCATTTGTATATCCCCGAATACCAGCCCGTCGGCACAGTTTTTTGATAAGGCAGGGAAAAGGGAGTGCCATTTTCCCTGACTTCCATTCTTCGAATCGCCTTAGGATCTCTGTCAAATATAGATAGGGAAGGTTAGCATTAACCTTTCCCATCAACACTGCACATCCTCTTACCGCATACATTGATATTCTTTTCAAACCTTTTGTGGGGAAGAGGTGATAGGTTCCGATTTTGAAATAAACTCTCTCTTCCGTTGTCAGCTCACCAAAAGCTTTATCTTTGCCATAAGCCTTCTCTAACCAATCTTTTTGCACATCAGGGTCTGATCGGGTGGATAAACGAGCAACATGGGGGCCTGAAGTCAGAAGGTTTAACACTTCCGAAATCGCCTGTGCAAAAAAATCCACTGTCACACCACCGATGTTAACCGTGGTGCCTTGCTCCTTATTGTGCTAGAACAGGTATGTTTCACCTAAGTACCAGGCACCATTTTCAAAGAGGACAGGCCATAAGGGAGACCCTTTAAGGTGATCCCTAATAGCCTTAGGAGCGAACTCTGCAAAAGATTCAAAGTTAAGTTCCACAATCACCGAAGCAATTGTGGACTTCGTATGGATAGTCTGAACACATTTCGGGGGCAACGTGAGTTGTTGTCCCGGTACAGGCGCAGCAGCAACTCCTCCTTCTGCCTACCCTGATCGTCTAGTAGGAGGTTCTTCTTGATGGATACTGAATGAGTGCACCTCCTGTTCAGTATGTTGTCCGACAGGACCTTGCCTTCTACCTCTTCGAGGTTGTTTCGCTCCACCTTGTGCAGGACCCTCCTGCTATGAACGTTTCGGGGCCATCTGCAATCACACGGGCCATATGTTAGTAAGGTTGTTTTCAAATTCAAGTTATACCTTACTACATGTCTTTAATTGAAGATCTTATGTTATCGTGTGATTGTGCCCAAAAATTATAATGATGGGTCCTATAACATAGGTGGGTTTCATTGTTAATCTCCCTATATACTTAAGGTCATATGATTTTTGGCACAATTTTTCTAAGTGTTAGTATCAATTACCCTAATTGATGTCCTTTGGGCGATGAAAAATTTCAAAAAAGTTAGGCACTTTTCGGCAAATGTCCCTCCCCCACGACTAAACTGAACACTCTAGGTTCAAACAGGTTCAAATGGAATTAAAATCAAAGCACCAGCGCGTGAAATATGAGTGAAAAAGCAAGGGTCACGCAATCGCAAGTCGCAGAGAAAAAATTTAAAAATTCCCCCCGCGTAAATGGCCAAATGATGCTAAGTGTTGCGGTGGGGGTTCCTATTTATAGGTAAATAGGACGCGATATCGCGTACGGTACATCGCGTATGTGATATCTCGTCCCAACTAAGGTGAGACACATGCAAAAGATCGAATTTTTAATGATTTTCTTGAAATTAATGGTGTAAAATGAGGACATGGACAAGGATTAATATATGCATGGGTAATTACATGAACTCGAGAGGCACTTTAAATGATAATGATGTGAATTTAACAATTAAAAATTTGGCAATTATGAAGAAAAGGGAATGTAATGGTACATTGGAACGTTAAAGTTTTGAGGGTTAATAAATGGGAAAGAAACTTATGAAAATTAAGCTAAGGGTAAGAAATTGTGTGTTCTAGCTAGAGAATTAATGAAGATTACAATAAAATTACACAAGTGGGTTATCCCCAAAGCAGGTTTCAACCTATTATGCCCTTGTGTAATCACACTTAAAGTGTCCGTGGGCACTAGAAGGGTTAAATGTAATCTGCACTAATTCCACAAAACACACACAAATAAATATCACTGGAATGAGATGAAAATTTTATGTTACATGGGTCATGAACTACAATTACGGGGACAGTGAGATGAGACGAAGTATAGAAAAGGATTGTGGAGATTGGGACATGAGCTAACTAACCCAGGGCACAATGAATCCTGCGTGAAAAGCATGATTAGTGTGTCATTAACCCATCGTTCCACGATCAAGACCAAGTCCATCCTTCTATCAGTGACATCGCATTGCTTCATCCCATGGTGAACAACTATGAGAGTACCATAACAACAAGGCGTATGATCACTTGGCGTTTAGTACAAGGGAGGAGTGATTTTTGTTTTATGGCACTGCTTTTTCTTTTCTTTTCTTTTCTTTTTCACTTTACTGAATCTAGAGAAGCCGCCAACCATCAGGCATGGGTGCATGTCTTTCCAGTGGAACCCCCTAGAACAGCGTTTGATTTTTGAGTGCCCTTTTGATTACTCTTACTCCCATTTTTCATTAGATCTACAAGGATCTTAGTACAACCACATTAAATTATTATAACTCCCACAAATGTCACCAAAGAAAATCCGCAAGTCCCCTTGATGTCACACCCTAATCATTTCCTCTTGGTCCATCCTTCTTCTCTTTAGGTACAATAACACAAAATTAATTTTAAGTTTAAAAATTTCAAGAATATCACTGTACCCATGAACAGAACCTCTTTATTTATAGAGTGGATGAGTGGATGTAGTGGGCTCACTGTTTCAAATAATTGATCACTCATGACTTAATAACATAAAACACA
>MNCI01000958.1:274351-315189 GCA_015680685.1 Gnetum montanum
GGGTTCATACACTTGATTATAATAAGCATAGTGGGGCACTTTATACGATGTAGTTCCCGGATAACGAGTTGACCCACTATGATGTTTAGAACTGTTAGATGGTATGCAAGGATTGGGCTGATGCCTCCCATGGTTGTGTTCATTGGGCTATATGGTTGTTGGAGTGTTTGATGGTGGCTCTGATGAAGTTACATGAGGCGTTGGGTTCGAAGGTAAGGGTGCACCACATTGTTGGACTTATGCTAAGTCGGAAGGTGCAGTGGCCTCAGAATTGTGTTGTCCCTTCCTACGGTCGTGTTTAAAGAAAAGACACCTATGATGTTGAGGAGGCTTTTCACTGCTGTTAGTAGCAACAACACAAGTGTTGTTCATGGGTTGCGGTGGTACAAACACCTTAGGAACAATTGGTGGCATTGTGGAAGGAGGGAAAGGATGAGAACGTTGAAAGTTAGGAGGAATATAAGGTGCATAAGGTGGTGGTTGTGTTGGAGGTATGGGCTGATAGTATTGTGGAGAATGGTGTTGTGGTAAGATGAAGTGTGGCGGTCTAGTTAAAGAAACAGGAGGTTGAACATGATAAGCATTTGGATTCGGAAAATATGAAGGGTGTCTCTAGTCTAAGGGTGGATTCCCCCATGACTGGGATTGTTGCCACTGTGGTCTAACACAGTATCTCTGTATGAACTCCACAGATGCACTAGTTGTGGCACCTAGATAGTTAGCCTTAGGTCGTAGTTCGCTGTCGTCCCACCTAGACTCGTATTGCATATGTCACGTATGGTTTAGTCTAGAGGAGGTGTATGATGTGTTCCTAATTCTAACACTACTCCTGAAGGTAGTGGAAAATAATATTAACTAATCTTAGCTAAGAGGAAAAGGGTAAGAAAATCTAATCTAGCCTAAGTGCGACAAGCAACCGATTCCTTGATCAACCGTACACATCTTGGGCTTCGTGCAAGACTACCACTGGGACTACCAAGCGTAGCTCCTAGGTACGCCACTGGGATTACCAAGCGTAGATCCCAAACACGCCACTGGGTTACCAAGCATAGATCCTGGATACGCCACTAGGCTACCAAGCAGTCACACTTAAATGCTCGTAATCAAGTCGTACTCATTCCGCTTTTAGGAGTTTAAGGGTGAGAGACTAATCGCGATGAGTAACCGATTCCTTGACTAGCCGTACACATCCGTAGATGCTCGTAATCAAGTCGTACTCACACCATGCTATGAAAGCAATAAATAACCTTAAATAAATAAACAAATAAATAAACTAAGTGAATGCTGCAATGATGAAGTAATCTCAATCTTTATTGCTGGTCATGTGCGTGTCCAAGTACGGCACACTCGAATAAAGACACCGTACAATTACATTCACCACACTGTGAGCAGACACGCGAAAAAATCTAACTCTAGAGGGATCAAACTACTAGAGCTTCACTACTCTAAAACTGGGATTCCGAACAAGGGAGAGCCACGTCTTATTTATAGATATGGCGGCAGACTACGATATCGCGTACGCGATATTGCAAGGAAGATACAATATCGTGTATGTGATATCGTGGGGGATGCGATATCGCAGCCTATGCGAATCGCGTCTCATCAATTAGTCAATTAATCTTTCTCAATCCTCAACACTCCTAGTTAAGTGCATTCAGTACGACTGCTTCCCGCACGTGCGTTACGCTTGGTAATCCCAGTAACGAATAGCGTTTGGTAATCCCATAAGGTTGCATTGGTTCAGGGTGTGAACGGCAAGTGGGAACGAATACTGATGCTAGGCATTAGAACTTAATTAGTTAAAGTTAGTTACTTAGTCTCTTCACCCTTTGCCTCATTAGCATAGGCGATAAAACATAAAAGACATAAAAATCACATACCTCAGACTTGCTTAACCATACAACCGTGAAAAATACAAGTCTGGGAAGACAACGAATGATTAACCTTAAGTGTTCCATAAGGCGTGTAGGCACTTAGTCTACGAAGTTCGACCGGATTGCATGTGTAATGCTTGTATTCGTATGGTTGAGTGTAGGGGTACCTCGCCACTCATCATTGGCGCTATTGCTGGGGACTAAGTTGTTTGTGTGCTAAGTAGAACATAGAAAATCATCCACATCATTGGGAAGCTTAAACGAACCCTTAGGGTTAATCAAAAGAAAATTCAAACAATGGTCAATAGCACACCGACAAAATAACAATGTCTTCTTCTTCTCATAAAAGCACTTCACCACCTAGGGATCACACAAGAGACAATCAACGGTCTAACACACATAACCCAAAACTGCCAATTCCTCAACAGTATCGGGTGGTATATACTCATCACAATGAGTATATACCCGATTTTACCTTTATCCTCCATCAGGATGAACAACTGCATTGGTGAGACCTGCAAGGTAACATAGTGTTACCCCCAGATCGAGCAGTCCCTAACATGCTCCTTCATGCTCTTGCACAGATAGGCATGACAGAATTATACGCTGAATATGTTGTAGAAGATTATGACATAATGGATTACCACCCCACAGCAGTGCAACGTCTAAGGGACTTGTGAAAGGAGAGTTATCATACATCATTAAAGGGCAAAGGACCCCGCAACGCTTCGCCTATCATAAGAGAAGTTAAGGGTGGTGAACCCATCTCAATAGATTCTCCACAAAATGATGTTCCTCCTCCTAATGAGAGTGAGGAGGTGGTGTATCAGAACCTTCACTCCATGATACACAACCCTGGTTCTGATGCCCACGAACACCAAGTGTTCAATGAGGGAACATAAACAAATGATAAGGATGGACAGTCTGATCATCATCACGATCGAGGCCATAGCCATCGAAGAGAAGGCAGGAAACATCGTCATGGCGATGGTTCTCCTTCTTCTTCCCCTTCATCACATCATTCACCCTCTCCTTCCACATTAGGACGTAGTCACAAAGAGCACAACCATGAGGATAAGGGTAAGGATAAGCAAAATGAGAACCCTTGACGAAAGAGTCGAGAGCGAGGATGAGGGCATTCTAGAGAGTCAAGGCATGAAACAAGGGAAAGTAGGGAACCACGTAGGCATCATAGACGTCATGAGAGAGATGATCATGATGAGCCCCTACTAGCAACCTAGAGTATGTTAGACATTACGGAGGCTATGAGAATACCTACAAGGCACCAAAAAGATAGTTGGATCAAGAGACTAGACATGAATAATATCCCATGATTTGAGTGGGGATACAATGCTGATCCACAGAATCACTTATAGGCATTCCACAATGCCTGTGCCTTGTAGAATATTGAAAATAAGTGGCAAAAGTTAAAGTTGTTTCCTAGGACACTCATAAAAGAAGCAGAAAGTTGGTACCGGTCTTTAGAGCTGGAAACCATTAGGAGGTGGAGTACAATGCTAGAATTGTTTAACGATAAATACCAAACGTACTCCAGAGTGTCCAACTTGCGTAAGTAGATCCAAGGATGGAAGCAGGGTAATCATGAGCCCTTGGATGTTGCCATGGGCTGATATTACGCATTGCTACATCATTGTCCAAGTCATGGTTACACACAATGGGATCAACTCCGCCATCTCATAGGTGGGCTAAGACATGAAACCAGGAGAACGCTTGGAACATATGCCCAAGGGAGATTATCAAAACTTAGGTCCCACGAAATTCATAGATTATTGGAGCAAGTAGCTAAAGAAGAAGGGGAGCTATGGAAAAGAGAAAGCGCGGAAGAGTACAATCACGATCCTTCCCTCCGAAAGAGGGGAGTGAGATTCTGCGAGGAGGAGGATGAGTCACCACTCGAAGAGTTAGTGAATAGAAAAACCTTGCCACTTTAGAAATTAACAATAGAAGTGTCAACTAAGGTAGATGAAATATGGAGCTCCTTAGATAGTGAAATTAAAACTATCCTAAAAATCGTAGAGGAGTCTAAGGAACAAAGTAGTGACCATGATAAGAAAAAGCGGAGAGATTCAGACCATGCACGTAACAAGGGTAAGGGAAAAATGACTATCGTTGATGAAGTTGTGGATTCGGATACAGATAATGATGATGGATGTGAGATCTGCCAATATGACCATCCTAAGTAATGTTGCCCAATAATCTCACATTTGCAAGAGTCTGGGGTGTATGCACTCAACTCAAGACTTAACAAACAGCAAGCACCCCGAAGGTTACCTAATTCCCAAGGTAACCTGAGGTAGTTCCACCAACTGTTAACATATTATCCAAGTGGAACTCCGCCACAACCTATTGGGCAACACCAGCAGTGGCAATACCCATAGTCATGGGCAATGCCACCGCCTAGGCAACAATACCCTTACCGGCAACCAGACCCATATGGCTATTACGTGCAGTAGCCGGTTTCTCCAAGTGACTCTATGGGTGACGCAACCCCACAACATCACTACCAAGTTTGAGAGTATTATAGGACTCCTTCTCCTCTGGGAGACACACCACATGCGTACCATCCTCCAAATCCATCCTCACCTCTTACGCCAATAGTTCCACTACCACCCGCTCCAACGATGCAAGGGGAACTCCCCACTCAACCGCAGCAATGTAATGCTACGAGAGCCGTAAACCTTCAACCCATTACTGGTTCTAACAACCATACAAAGAGAAGACCTTTCTTCATAACCAAGAGTCCAAACAAGCTCTCACAACCACAAGCGGTTGAGTATATGACCACAAGCAATCGTATCATTAGTGTATATTTTGGTTGATGCATTGTTTTCTTTTTGGTAAATTCTTGTGGATAAGACTTTAACTCTTGTTCTAAATGACATTCCCAGAGCCTATGGACTCTTCGAATGTGGGTTTGTCAGGGCATTAAGGGCATGAACCTGCTTTGGGGAGGATCCACTGGCATTCCTATTTGCCACACCAATTAAATTCTTTCCCTTAACATTTTTGCAATCCATACTATTTTGTTCATTTCCATCTTGACATCTATTTCATTGATGTTATAGTTGTCTCTTTTTCTCCATCTTTCTTGTTCTTTTTCTTTCTCCATTCTATCGCTACCTGAGGTTCACTCTTAGTCATGGGGGTCCTGATCCAATGTTTTCAATTTTCTCCTAACCCCTACACCTTTGATAGTCACCACTATTATATCTCTAGACCCGTATTAACCATACCACAACTCAGCCAATGGACTTTTCACCGAAGCAAGGTATCAACTGCATTGTGATTCATTTACCCTTGCTAATATAAAGACTGTGTTGTGTGTGCAGATGGCAATCATACAACAACGTATTGGATCTAGAGGGAACATTTGGAATGGATTAGTGCTAAAGCAGCTATGCAAGAAACGAGATGGATGGCGCACTTACGGATAGACAACGAAAGGCATACTCTTGGTGTTGGCAGTGGCAGACTTCTTCTCTCTTCTCTCTTCTCTCTCAGCTGCCAAATACAGCTTGATGTCAAATGTATAAGGTGTTCACTCTTGTTGTTGTCGTGAACACCAGTTTTTTCATGTTTTGTAATGATGATCCATTCACATGTCATCCCATTCACCATTAGTTCCATTCAAGTTAATAATCCCATACCTTCCCAATATTTTGTAAGGAACTCAAGGATGAGTTTTTATTCAGTCATGGGGTATGATGGGACGTAATATCGCATGGGCCGCGATATCACGTCTTCCCCTGCGATATCATGTATGCAATACCATAGCACACCGCAAAATCTATAAATAAGAGGCAGCTCTCCCTTATTTCTCCATCTAGATGTAGACCTTAGCCAAACTCTTGTAGTTTTTCCATTCCAGAGTTAGAGTAATTTTCATGTGCCCGCAGTAGGAGTCCCAAAGTGAACGGATCTTTATTCGAGCAAATATTGTACCTGACCACAAGTTTGTGTACGGAAATAAAGACAAAATTTTTGGATAAA
This sequence comes from Gnetum montanum, assembly GCA_015680685.1. Lineage (NCBI taxonomy): Eukaryota > Viridiplantae > Streptophyta > Gnetopsida > Gnetales > Gnetaceae > Gnetum > Gnetum montanum. Next base: position 280,237 of record MNCI01000958.1, read on the forward strand.
CCTTGCAGTGCATGGACTAAGCTAATTAGGACTTTAATTATTATTAATTTTTTAAATTCTTTATTAGTTAATTAATCTTTCTCAACCCTCAACACTCCTAGTTAAGTGCATTCAGTACAACCGCTTCGAGCACGTGCGTTACGCTTGGTAATCCCAGTAACGAATAACGTTTGGTAATCCCAAAAGGTTGCATTGGTTTAGGGTGTGAACGGCAAGTGGGAATGGATACTAATGCTAGGCATTAGAACTTAGTTAGTTAAAGTTAGTTACTTAGTCTCTTCACCCTTTCCCTCATTAGCATAGGCGATAAAACATAAAAGACATAAAAATCACATACCTCAGACTTGCTTAACCATACAACCATGACAAATATAAGTAAGTCTAGGAAGACAACGAATGATTAACCTTAAGTGTTCCATAAGGCGTGTAGGCACTTAGTCTGTGGAGTTCAACCAGACCGCACATGTAACGCTCATATTCGTATGGTTGAGTGTAGGGGTACCTCGCCACTCATCAAGTGTGTTGGAAGTGTTTAACTTTAATTACTTAGTATTTTAATATTATTGATTCATTAAATCCATGGAGGAGTTAGAAAATTTTCAAAAAATTTAGTCATTGAAAACCTAAGTTTTTGAAAAATCCATTAAATCCACTTAGGTTTTCAATCCTGTAGCTTTCAGAGGTACACTTCAAAAAATTTAGTCATTGAAAACCTAAGTCATTAAATCCATGGAGGTATTGAGCTTTGAAAAATTGCAAAAACCCCCCTTAAGCTTGAAGAAAATGGTAAAAATTTCCTAAGTGGTAGGTGCTATATATAGAATTTTTCCCATGTGTCGACTAGGCCTCATCAATGGCGTTATTGACCATAGTTTGACTAAGTCAAAATTTAAAAAATACAAGAAGTTTTTGAGCAAAATTAAAATCAAATGGAAGCCCAAGAAGCCAAGAACATAATGAGATGCATGAAGAGGGCTTGATATTTCATAAAAGATGGAGATTAATTGGAGAAATTCCTTAAGTAGCACACAGTTGGATGTAACCGATGGGGAATGCAAAAGATCTTATTACCAAAATCTCTAAAGATAAGAGACTTAACTACCCCAACCAAGAGACATGCAAGTGGGTCCCTCCCATAGTAGGCTCATGCCCTTTTTTGCCCTTGCATAACCTCAACTAAGGAGTCCATGGGTGCCATAGTTGATTAATGGTTATGAAAAGTTAAGGACTGAATCCAAAAGAATCCATCTTAGAATTTTAACACATCAAACTAAGACATTAAGCAAAACATGAAAATCAACAATGAGATGAGTTATGGAAAGCATTGATGAATGAGAGAGGAAGTGGAATGGAATTCCCAATTGTGGTCATATGAAGTCTTTTATGGATTCTATGGTTAAATGACCCAATAAATTCCATCCTTAGTCCAAACCAAAACCAACCACTTTCAATGACTTCATGTCATCACTCTAGGATAATCCATCCCCTCGAGACACAAGAATGCTCCCATAGACAACCACCATTCCTTATTTGAGGAGAAAAGGAATGCATGAAGTGAGAAAGGGCCTTAGTTAAAGGGGACCTTCAAACATGGTTAACATGTCTTTCTAGTCCCATAACCAATGCTTGTAGCTCATTATTTTGTCTAAGGGATGTTCTTTGAATTCTCATCATGTATTTTTTTAAATATGTTTTTATGGGTTTTTGGATAGGAACCACACCATGCAAAGACTTATTCAACTTCCAGTTATTAATTGACATGGAATGATAAGAAATACATGAAAACACTCATGCACTCGAGTGAGTAGAGAGACATAAAGAGTACCAGATCCCCTTGAAGTCATACCTTGTTTAAACCTTTGAATCTTTTCCAAATATTCCCCTTGAAGTCACACCACTATACTTGGGAAAGATATTTGATGCCCATTTCCACATCAATAATGCTCAACCAAGCCCTTTCCATAATGATTAGGAAGTCCCCTTTGCAATTGTTAACTTTGATCACCAAGATACAATTACCCATAGACAGTTATCACAATGTCCTCCACTAATCCCAAGGGAACAACGATGGACTGATCTACTAATTCTAAATGGATACTTCTCTTCTTGAGAGGAGGTAGGTTTCAAGCATTGTACATTTCATGGAAAATCATATTAACACCATAATCTAAATCTACAAGTAGATGAGAGAACTTTTAGGATCAGCTCTTTTCCTGGGAAGGTTGTCAGCCTTGATCCAATTAAATACAGCATGAGTTAACATGATTGTGTGGATCTTGAGAGGCGTCTAGTTTGAAGGGCTCTTGAAAGGAATGGATGCAAAAGATGAGGGAGACACAAGACAACCAACTACATAAGTTGATGAGGGTTTTGTAGGGCTATTGGTTCGAAAGAATGATCTTTTACAAGATCTAGTTTTCAAACCACTCGACTTTGGAACCGATTGTAAGTTAACAGACCTACTAGCGTTATGTTGTTGTGGCTATGTAAGAATTTTTCCCTACATGGATGGAGCACGTGGTAATTGGGTTGAAGATGGAAAAACATGTGCTGAAGGATGAGGAGAATGATAAGGATATGGGGATTTTTCTCTAGGAGATGGAGAATGAGTTCTATAGTACTCTGGAGGGTAGTAGTGATGCTGAAAAAAAGCATGACTAGAAGAGTCACACAGAGACATGGGTTGCTAAACATAGTACCCATACAGATCTAGCTGCCTATAAGGGTATTACTGCCTTGAAGGTGGCATCCCCCACGATTGTGGATGCTACCACTGATGGTACTACTTGTATAGTTGTGGTGGAGCTCCACTTGGATAATAAGCTTATTATTACTAGTGGAACTACCTGAGGTTGACTTGAGGATAAGGCAATCTTCTAGGTGCTTACCTTTGTGCCAGTTGAGGATTCAAAGCATACACCCCAAATTCCTATAAGCATGACACAATAGGGCAACATTCTTTGGGATGTTCATATTGGCAAATGTCACACCCATCATCATTATTTGATTCTAACTCCACAACCTCTTCTACTGCAGCAGCTTTGCCCTTACCCCTTTGGTAGGCATGTTCAGCTTCCTTCCTTCTTCTGTGCTCATAATCACTACCTTGCTCTTTAAATTCTTCTATAATTTTCAAAGCTATTTGAAATTTTTCATCCAAAGATTCCCACATTTTATCAACTTTAGCTAAAATTTTAGACAAATTTTTGAATTGGCAATGTTTTTCGCTGCACCACTTCATCAAGTGGTGTCTCCCCCTCCCTGTCATAAAATTGGACCTCCCTTTTTTTGATGGAATGGTCTCAGTTATACTCCTCAGCACTTACCTATTTCATCAATTCACCTTCTTCTTTTGCAACTTGCTTAATTAGCCTTTGAATCTGATGGGATCTTAGTTTTGACAGTCTCCCTTGGGTATAGACCCTAAGAGTTTTCCTTGTTTCTAATCAAAGCCCATCTATGGTATGGCAAAGCTACTCTCATTGAGAATAACCATGGCTAGGACATCTGTGCAAAAGGGAATAATACCTACCCATAGCTACATCCAAGGGTTCATGTGTTCCTTGTCACCAACCTTGGATTTGTTTTCTCAAATTGGACACTTTGAAGTACATCTAATATTTGTCATTGAACAACTCAAGCATTGTACTCCACCTGCAAATTGATCCTAGCTCCAAGAAGTAGTACCAACTTTTTGCTTCTTTTATAAGTGTCTTGGGAAACAACTTAAGTTTCTACCAATCATTTTCTATGTTCTGCAAAGCATAAGCATTGTGAAAGGCTTGAAAATGGGTATGTGGATTTGAGTTATATCCCCCCTCAAATCTAGGGATATTGTTCATATCCAACCTCTTGATTTTGCTATCTTTTATATGCTTGGTTGGAATTCTGACTACCTCTACAATGTTAAACCCTAAATCGTTTTAGTTTTTAAATAAGTATTCTTTTCAAATTCATGCATTTTAATTGATTTTATTTTATATTTCATATTATTAATTATTTGGTTAGTGTTTAATTAATATTTATTTTAGTTTGATTAATATGATATATTATTATATATATACACACACAAATATATATATTACATAAACTATATAAACATTATAGTTTATATTTTATATAGACTATATATAAAGTATATAATTATTATATTTTAGATTTAAGAGCATCGTGCAGTCTTCGCCGCCTTTGCCAAACACACCAACACCCACCTGCTGCACCAGCAGCTACAATTGCGTCTGCAATACCATTGGCTCATCAGCCAACAAAGGAAACCATGAATCTGCAGTAGCAGCAATGGGAGACTTGAGTATTTTATCTGTGAATGATCTTCTAGACTTCTCCAACAAAGAAATTGCAGGATATATTGGTGACGGTGACACCATCCACGATATAATCACTGGCCTGGTTGCATCTCCTCACTCAAAACCATCAGCACTGACTCTGATAGCAATCATGATTCATTCAACATCGCCATTCCCCAATCCAATTCTGAGCAGTAGCCTCATCATCTCTGCGTCCCGGAAGATGATCTAGGAGAGCTGAAATGGCTGTCAAATTTCGTAGAGAATTCATTCTTAGAGCAATATTTGGTAGCAACAATGATCCGACCATGTTTTGGCTCAGGATCAACCACACCCACAATAGTCGAACCAGTGGGCTGCAATTCCAACAACTCAACTTCGAGCTGCCGAGACGGATTATTGCCCTTCATCAACAACATCCGTAAAATCCTCCCCCATTTTCAATCTGGAAGCCCCTGTTTCGGGGGGTGCACGCAGCAAAAGATCCAGAATCTCCACCTATAACATATCATCCTGCATCATTGAGAATAAAACTTCAACCTACTCTCACTTCTACTCCTCTTACCTCGAATTTCCTCCTGTTAAGAAAAAACCCACGGTCCTGAAGCCGCCTGTGAGCCTGGAGCAACCATTAAATGGCGGCCAATGTGAGGAAATGCAGCCACTGTGAGACCACCAAGACGCCGCACTGGCACACAGGTCCCAAGGATCCCAAAACTCTGTGCAATTCCTGGGGGGTGAGGTATAAATCAGGCAGATTGGTTCCATGATACAGGCCTGCTGCAAGTCCTACATTTGTGCCTTCAAAGCACTCCAATTCACACAGAAAGGTCATGGATTTGAGGAAATGGAGGGCTGAAGAGTACATGTAGAAACTGGAGATGTGGACGTCATGATAGTAGACACATCGTATATATTTGCCCAGGACATTGCCGATGAGCACGCTATCCCCAGGGTAGTGTTGAGAACTACCAGCGCCTGTGGTTGGTCTGCCTATTTCTACGTCCCACTGTTCATGAAACACGCCTGCATTCCCCTTAGCGATGTAGAGGGAGACAATATCGAGAATCCCGTGACGTGTATTCCTGGTATGCAGTGTATCAGAGTGACGGATCTTCCAAGCTTTAGGACAAGAAGGGATTATACTTCCAATTATATGTTTAACCTTAACGCGAAACTGCGAATGAGGTGGTTTGTGGAGTAGAGCTGCCATGGCCGAAAAGCAGTGGATTTCGCAGCCGCAAGTCTAGAACTGGTGTGAAACATCAATTGAAGAATACTGGGTGGCGCCCAGGAGCTTGTCTTATTCGACGGTAGCGTAGTGGATTTCAAGGTCTTATTGGACGAAGGACGTAAGCTTTTGGGAAACTTCAATGCTGCTAACTTTTTGCCTTTTCTGAGATGGTTTGATTTGCAGGGAATCGGTAAGCGATCTAAGCGTCTAAAAATTCTGGTGAATGGAGTTCTACCGAAGTGTATGGAGGATCAGTGCAAAATGAACTACAGCGGAAGATATGCATCTGGCTGTTCGACCAAGTTTCAAGGGATGGAAACTTGTTTATTCGAGGAAGTTGGTGTTAAGAATGAGCTGTCAAGTACCTTCAAAACATTCCACTTTCAGCAGCACCGTTGGTCCTGTGGTCCGGCAAATCTGTTCCACAAAATATTTATGGAAATCCTCTGATGCCAGAAAGTGACTGCCAGGAAGAAGCTCTGTGTGATCTACAATTTCTTCATCATAAGAAAGACCATTGCTCATATGGTGAAGAATGCATTTGTGCCGCAGACGCCGTCGTATGTTAAGCAAGCACAATGCCTGCGTGGAGCATCAGGTACGACGAAGATATGGATTCCTTTAGATTCTAGGCTAATTTGAAATATGGATTCCTTTAGATTCTAGGCTAATTTGAGATTTCGAAGATGCCCAACTTGGTAGTGTCACCTATTAAAATGGATTGGTAATGGATTTTACCATATCAACCTATTATTAAAATAATTATTTTTAACTTTGTTCAAGTATAAATAAGACTTCAACTTTGTATTGATTTGTGCACCTATTGGGCACCATTTGCGCACCAAAGGTGGAATCGATGTGAACCATTGGGCACCAGTAGTGGGCACCAAAGGTGTGCACCTAGAATTGATACCCAAGCAAATCCACGTCAAGTTGAAGTCCAATTCCACTTGAAGAATTATTATGTGAGGATTTGTTGAGCTTTGTGGCAACTATAGGCCATTAGAGTCCGTTATCGAGCTATCGAGGTGATTGCAGTGTGAAAACAGCAAGGAAGAATCACAAATTAGGTGAAGTCTCCCTTGTAATCTTCATAATCTTTGTATTTATGATTTTAATTTGATTTAATCATTAATTTTCACTCTTAAACTTAATGTTAGAAGTTAGGGTGATAATTCATGATTTTACTTATGAGTGACAATCATAAGTGTGGAATTTGTTTGGATCCGATTCTAACCATTTATTGTCTTGATGATTTTTTGACTTTTAAACCGTTCCTCCATGGGATACGACTCGTGGGTCAGTCATAGACAAGGTGACTTCTCTACAACAAAATATAAACATTAAAGGTATTTAGCATCGAATTTCTCCTAGCTTATTACCTATGATGTCCCCTACTACCCCTTCATTCATGGTGAGGCCTACGATCATTGTCCTATCATTATCCTCCAATATAGTATCGTCCTCTGCGGTGTTGGTCAGAAATAAAAGAAGAAGAAGAAGATGTAGATGAAGAGGGCGAAGAGGGAGAAGGATTGCCACTACCATGGTGTCTACCACCTCCTCTTCACTTATCTCAGCCACGATCATCAGGTTTATCGTCATCACGATGTTCGCTTGAGCCCCTGCCTTAACTTCCACTTTTGCTTGAACCTGGATTGTTGATAATGGAGTGTAAGTATGGGTTCAAGCCCCCTTCACCAGAGTCAAGGGATGGAGAATCTTCATGTTGAGAACCCCCAAAGGGAGGATCCTCCTTGTCATTTTGGTTTAGCAAGAACAAGGGGTTAGTGAACTGTTTCCCCTTTGTAGCTTCATGGTGCTTCTGTTAGTGTTGATCTTGTTTGCATTGTGTTTTTGTGGGATGGTAGTCCCGCTAGTCATGGTCTTACACAACATATTCATCATGGAGGTCTTGGATTTCCAACCTCTTAAGAGTTTAGAGTAGCATCCCAGAAATAGATTAGTTAGGAGGCAACACAATGTTGCCCTCCATATCTCTCCACAACAATTGTTTATCCTAATGTAGGATGAAGGTGAAATTAGGTACAAACTCATCTAGATGAGTGTACACCACTTTGAATTCTTAGGGCACTGACAATTTTGATTCATCATGCCTATGAGAAGTAGATATTTTGGATTAAAGAAAAATTCAATGTGCTTAAATTATAATTATAATTATTATTATTTTCGAAGAATTGTAACCTTAGGGTTCATTCCAACGATCTTAAATAATATTCACTAAGTCCTAGACAATGCACATATCAAACTACAAGTGCCCAGCAACGGTGCCAATGATGAGTGGCAAGTAGACCCTACACCCAACCATACAAATTACTAAGCATTCACACCCAATCTGGTCGAATTCCATGGACTTATAACCTTTTAAGTACATTGGTTTCTAGGAAGTGAAACTAACCATTGTAATCATTGTCTTCCCAATTACACTTGTGAATTGCAAAGGTATGCTTAAGTGCAACTAAGGCATATGATTTTTATCATTTTTACGTTTTATGTTTTAAGTCACCTAAGAATATAGAATAATAAATACAATAATTAAATTACTAATTTAATCTAACTAGCTACACCTAACTAATCCTAACATAAGCATCTATTCCCACTTTTCGTACACATCCTAAACACGTTTGATGCTACTAGGTTACCAAACGTTAAGTGTTATTAGGATTACCAAGCGCCAAGCGTATGCTCAAAGTGGCCATACTTATGTGCTTAATTAATCGCTATTTAATTTAGCTAAATTACTTAAAGCATTAAAGGAAATTGCATAAAAAATTAAATGCATAAATAAATAATTAATCTATTTCAAAGTGCTATAAGGTTTATCAAAAAGCTCGTCTTTATTGTTGCACACATTACCATGCTTAGGTACAATAGTGCTTGAATAAAGATCCATACACTCTTTGACTCCTTCTATGGGCACTTAGAAAAATATTTTAACTTTCAAGCAAGAAAACTACAAGAGCTCTGATATAGCTATGATTAAAGATGCCATAAACACAGTGGATGAGCGCATATTTATAGGTGAAAATAGACACTGCATTGACGAGGCCATGTCAATGTATCAAATTCCACATCAACACAACTACGTCAACGGGATCGCATCGACAAGGCCACATCGATGAGGCCTCATCAACATAACCCAAGAAAACACAACTCATCAAATAGATTCTTCAACTACCAATGATTTCACAAGAGCATGTGATAGAACCATAAAGAACCAAAATTTGGTGACACAATAGGTAAAAGTTGTCTACCGTAGCCTGGATCCATATTATCTGGATTTCACCTTTATTCTCTACAAAGATAAATAATTGTAATTAAGAGACTTAGAGTGAAACATAGTATTACCATCTTATTGAGTAGTGCCATTAATGCTCATGGTAGCATTAATGAAACTAGGGCTTGAACCAACAACTCACAACTACAAAATAGCTGATAAAATCTCCAGTGAGTACCAACATATAAACGCCCAACTACACAAAGACAAATTTATTAAAGCTTGTTATGAGGCTTCTAAGAAGAAGGGGATCCCTATTCACTTAACATTGCTATCAGAAAAGGAGGATAATAATTATCCATTTGGTAGGTCTTAACACCAAAATCTTTAACTCCTCAGTATAAATAACTTTAACCATTCATAATTGTGCTCATCCTTAACAAGCAACCAAGACAAGGGAAGAGATGGTTCAAAAACAAGGTTGACCTCAAGGTGAAGGGCTTCTAGCAATCAACTAATAGAATAGCAAAGGGACCAAAGAAGGAGAGGAAGCCAACACAACTCTCCTAGCTCTCCATCTTCTTCATCATCATCATTGTCAAGCATTAATGAAGGTAAACATGGCCAAGGTAAGAGGGACAATGATAGAGGACTAGGTGGTGATGACAAAAGGAACCATTATAGAGATGGCAAAATGGAAGGTAGATGTGAATAAGAAGATAGATATAATCATAAGAGGTGGTAAAGTAGTTAATGCCAAGGAAGACACGATCATGATAGGGACTAGGATGACCAAGATAATTATGATGAATCTTCACTTGACATAAGAAGCACAAGAAACATCTAGAAGATAATTTACATCCCTAGCAGGCATGAAAGGGATAGTAGAGTCAAAAGATTAGATATGAACACCATTCCAAAATTTGACAAAGATTATGACGTTGATCTACAACATCACTTATAAGTCTTCCATGATGTTTATGCTTTGCAGAATATTGAGAATGGATGACAAAAGTTGAGGATACTTATCAAAGAAGCTAAAATTTGGTATCAGCCCTTATAACTAGAATCTATTTGAAGATGGAGTATGATATTGGAAGTATTTAAATATGAAACATACTACAAGGTATCCAACTTGAGAAAGCAAATTCAAAGGTGGAGATAAGATAACCAGGAGTCCCTTGATGCAACATTCAGCAAATATTGTTCTCTCTTTCATAAATGCCTAGGTTATGACCTTTCTTAACAAGAGCAGCTACACCATATCATAGATGAACTTTGTAATGAAACAAAAGAGACTATTGGGATCTATGCCTAAGGAATATTATTTGAGATGAGAGCCTATCAAATTCAAAGGCTCATCGATCAAGTGGCAAAAGAAGAAGTTAAAATAAAGAAAAAGAGGGTTGAGGTGTATAATAGAGATCCCTTAATCTACAAAAAGAAGGTATGTGTCTATGAACATGATGAAGAGGCACCATTTGAGAAGGTAGTGTAGAGAAAAACCTTGCCAATTCAAAATTTGATTACTAAAATTTTAGCGAAGGTTCATAAAAAGTAAAATTCCATTGATAAAAATTTCCAATCAGCACTAAAGATTGTGAAGGAGAGAGTAGAACAAAAAGAGCTAAAGATAATAAAAAAGAAAAGAAAATAGATGCTAGGAAAGGTCTACTACTAGCAAAAAGGGAAAACAACTACAGTGAAGAAAGTTGAAGTCTTCAAATTAGATGATGATGGATGTGACATTTTCCAATACAAACATCCAAAAGGTTGTTGCCTAGTAATGTCACACTTGTAGGAGTTTGGGGCTTATGCATTAAATCCAAAGTTTTTAAAGAAGCAAGCCTTAAGGAGCTTATCTTACCCTTAAGGAAATTGCAAGGAATCGTATCACCAACAATAATATTATCTAAGTAGGGCTTCACCTTAATCTTAGAAGTACTATCAATAATAAAAAAATCACAATTATCGAAGATGTCACTTCCAAGACAACAATTTCCCTACAAGTAACCTTATCCTTACAAGTATTATGTTCAATAACCTGTATCTCCCAATGGCTCTACCACTCATGTATTTGCTTATCATTATTATCCTCTAAAGTATCATAGACCTGCCACTCCACATGCTAAATCTCCTTCCACCTATGATTCTATGTAGTACTATCAACCTCATTCCCCAAATCCTTTGTCACCTACTTTATTGATGCAAGTAGAAATCCCTTCGCAACCTCAACAATGGAATGCCATAAGATTGGTAAAATTACATGCGAATGACAACTCAAGTGGTTCCAAGCACAAGCCTTGGAAATGACCATTCTTCAGGCCAACTAGTCCATCCAACCCTTCACAATGACCTATGATTGTAGATTCAATGTCAACAACCTCCCAAATAGCATTTGAGGTATCATCAAACCAAAGTGCTCATCATGTACAAATTGTCATACTCACTCATGTGGTTATAGACTAAACAAAGGTAGGACATCTTCTTAGAAAAAGAACCAATCTAGGGAATCCCTTATTTACTTTTAAATCACATGAAATGTACCATGCAAAGCTCTACTAGACTTAGGTTTCAAGGTCAATTTGATTTCTTAATAAATCTATAAGGCATAGAGCCTACCACGATTAAAGAAATGTTACATAAGGTTGAAGCTTGCACACTAGTCCATCACTATTCCCTTAAGGTTGGTAGAAGATATTATGACCATCATTAGTGGTTGATTATGTCCCACTAATTTTTTGGTAATCCATGTGGACAATTACAAAGGGGACTTTCTCATCTTTATGGGGTGAGCTTAGCTAAGTAGAATCAATGCCAAGCTAGAAATCAAAGATCTATCCTTGGAAATTTCCAAAGAAATTGAGTATGGAAGGATAGATAAGAAAAGAGTTCCATGCATTGCATATAGGGACATATGAAGCAATTACATGTAGATGATCTAGGCAATAAAGAGTAGGACCACCATAGCATGTAGGGTGTGTGCTAAACTAGTCAATGTTCAAAGGTACTTATATGTAGCAACGACAAAACAAGAGAGCATCTAGTTATTAACATCATATAATTGCTTCAATTCTACAATATGCATGAAACTAGTAGAAGTCCTTACAAGTGCTTACATTGAAAAGATGGATAAAATGAAGTGTCTTAGATACTAACTTTCTGATGTAGAACTTACAAAGGAAGTGAAAATAGATTGGAGAAAGTTGAAAGTTCTTAAGCATTTAAACCAGAACCCTTAGAATTAAAAATATTATTAAAATACCTTAAGTATGTGTTTCTGAAAAATGATAAACTAGTAATCATAAATTTTCAACTTATAAAGGAATAAAAATAGAAGTTTTTGAATGTGAAAAACATATGGCCAATAAACTTTGTCTTATCATATGATGAAATCATAGGCATTAATCCATGTATATGCCAACATAGACTCTACAAAAATTTTGCCATCAAGCCTAAGACATAATCATGTAGAAGACTAAATCTTACCAATGGCTAAGCACATTCTATTTTTTGTATATCTACCTTACAACCTAGTCATGGGGGAAGATACCCATTCAATCTAGTATCCTATGATATCTAAATGAGACCCCCCAAGAAAGTGGGACTTTGCAATCAAGGGAGAAGTACCTAAGATAATGTTAAGGATAACAATAATAATAGTTTAGCAAATGATCAAGGCCACATATTTAACTAGCCTCCTAAGAGAAGAGTTGAAGGTGGAATTTGTTCTCTAGATTCCCATTGTAGAAATGAGGTAGTTTAGTTAGGACGAAGTGCTTAGACCAAGGCCAAGGCTTGAGGTCACTATCATCAAGGCTTTCCTAGAAAAGGTTAAAGGCAATAAGATCTAAAATTTGGTTATCTAACATAACTTTGGACCATTCCTAAGTTCAAGCTCCAAGAGTTCAAGGTGTAGTTACAAACTTTCCTACTTTGACCTATAATTTGAACCAATGGAAAATGATACATTGGCAAAACATACTTGTTCTAGAATAACTGCCAAGGAGATGTCATAGAGAAAATTAAAGATATTACTATTCTCCTACTCAATGGATGCAATTGTGGAGACCTTGGAATTGCTTAATGAAGGAGCAAAACTTGTGAAGGTGTCCATGCATTCAAATGTGAAAATTAAAAAGGATTGAACCTAACGATGCTACAACATTGATCGCAAGGAGTACAATGCTCTAACCAAGGTAGAGAGTATTTACTTCAAGATAGCATCTTACCATCTTAATTCAATGACATGACCCAGCAAGGTGACATCTTTCTCTACTAGGACATTCATAGCTCTTAGTAGCAAGTTTCCTATCAAATTGTTCTAGCTAATCTTATTAGAGATTGGGAAATATTTCAAGGAGAATGAAAAGGATTAGAAGACACTCCCATTCCTATGCTTAAGTTGAAAACTCTATAAAAGTAAAGGGATCATTTACTATGCAAATGACATACTTCGGAAGGCTCTAGTTGCATCTTGGTAAAAAATGACAATGGGGAAAGCACCTCCAAGGTTTTAAGAAGAGGAGGCACCACTACCACCACCAACCAAAGACATCATAGGCATAAAGGAGTGCTTGAGACAACTAAGAGAATAACAATAGCAAGCACTTCGTGGTGGTGAGTCATCAGACTTTCATTTGTCCATGAATATTTTGAATGAGGTTGCCAAAACCATTAGCTATCCATAGGACAATCTAGCCAAATTTATTTGTGCATAAAAAAGTCAAGCTATTATTTGTGCTAACCTTGTCACAAGAGAAGTTGCAGTATCCCCATATTTAGAATAAGTTCCAAAAATTTTAGACAATGCTACAACCTTCTCAATGACATTAGAAGAAAGGGAAGATGCCATAGTGGTAATCATGACATACAAATGGTAAGAGATGACAACTGAGGTGGTGGCAGATTGTATTAATGAAGTGCTCAAGGTTCTTGTAGCATTAATGCTCGATGTTGCTGCAATGATAGATATTTGAACATTTATAGGAATTGGATCTAGAGGAACGATAGTCATCTAGCATGAGGAGGTGCTAGAAATATTGGGGAGAGTTGGGCAATTGATTCTAAAAATATTCAACATTTCATAAAATATTTCAACAACCTAGTTTAAGCTTTTGGAGACAAGGGGAAAGCTTTTAGTGACCAAAGCACAATTGTAGTAAGCTACCAACCTTAACCAATAGTTGGTAGTAGAAGTTGCGGAGTTAAGAGCTCACTTGTCTAACCTTGTAGTTCTACAACTAGATTTGACAAGAGATGAAGCTTTCCAAGAGCTTCAAAAGAAACCAAAGAATGCCAAGGATGCATCATTATTGGATGTCATGCTGAAAGCTACAAAAAATGACCTTATCCAAATGTGTTGAGAAAATGAGTTGATCAAGAAGCGATGAGTGGCAAGGTACCCCTACACTCAACCATACGAATACGAGCGTTACACGCACGATCCGGTCGAACTCCGCAGACTAAGTGCCTACACGCCTTATGGAACACCTAAGGTTAATTGGTCATTGTCTTCCCAAGCTCACTTGTATTTGTCACGGTTGTATGGTTAAGTGAACTTGAGGTACATGATTTTTATGTCTTTTATGTTTTTATCACCTATGCTAAGAGAGGAAAGGGTGAAGAGACTAAGTAACTAACTTTAACTAACTAAGCCTTAATTATCCTAGCATCAGTATCCGTTCTCACTTGCTGTTTTACACCTTGAACCAATGCAATGCTTCTGGGATTACCAAACACTATTCGTTACTGGGATTACCAAGCGTAACGCATGTGCTCGAAGCGGTCGTACTGAATGCAGTTAACTAAGAGTTAAGGGTTGAGAGAGATTTAATTAACTAATAAAGCATTTAAAAATTTAACATTAATTAAGTCCTATTTAGCTTAGTCCATGTACTGCAAGGTTTATCCAAAAGTTCATCTTTATTGCTATACACAATTGTGTGCTCAGGTACAAAATTGCTTGAATAAAGATCCATTCACTTTGGGACTCCTATTGCGGGCACATGGAAATTATTCTAACTCTGGAATGGAAAAATGGTAAGAGTTTGACTAAGGTCTAGATCTAGATCGAGAAACAAGGGAGAGCCACCTCTTATTTATAGAACTAGCAGTGGGCAAGACGCAATATCACATATGCGATATCGCATCCCATCAAGGAGAATAGGAGTTGCTTAAGTGGGCAAAGGGGGGTGTTGGGGGGCACGGGGAGGAGGAGAGACTAAAAGAACAACTTGAAAAATACCTTAAGCACCACTAGGATCAATTGGTTAAAGTAAATTAAGACATGAGGAGGTTGGTTGCTACAAACCAAAATCTCTTAATGGAGGAGGTGTGTGCCATTAGGTAGAAATCAGCAATCGATATCCCCACTTGGAAGAATAAGGCCTTGAAGCATGAAAAAGTCAAAAATCACTCTAGGGACTAGGTTGATATGTTGAAAGAAGTCAACGAGAAAGAAGTATAATTAGATAAGGCCAAAATGAATGCACCCTCTAGCAACTTCATCAACACGGCAACACATGACAACTCATTTTGATGGACTCAATACATACAACAAGGTAGAACTATGCCTGAAGGAGTTGTAGATCTAGGAGATGATGGAATACATGAAGCTTGCCAACCTTTGATACACAAATTTGACAATGTTTACTTTTGGAAGACCAATGTCAAAATTAGAAAAGTAGATGGTTGGTTCATACCTCTTGTATGAGGGTGAGTTCAAGTTCCAAAAGAAAATAAAGTAAAAGCTAGAGATAGCTAATGTGAAGCTTGAAGTTCCCAGATTCAAAATTGTGGATTAGTGAGTAATTGCAGAGAACTTGACCAAGAGAATGATAGACCATTAGAAGTTAAAAAACACATTGAGAGTGTTCAGCATCAAGCATAAACAATTTGTTGTCTTGTTTTTCAACACCAAGGCAATAGTTTCTACTTTGCCTTACCCTTGGGATGTGCCTACAATGTTCACTCCAAGAGACATGGCCTTACCACATATATTATTCTATACATACATAAACATTATTTTGGGTCTATTTTTCTAAGTATCTAACTCATAAAACTAATGGCACATGTGGAGAAAACAATAGAAGTTGGGTTAAAAAGGTTTTCTACATGGGGTTGACAAGAGGCAAGATGTAGTAATTCTAGATCATACAAGACGCATGGGTTTTTCATCATACATGTGCTAATTGTAAGTGAGGAAGAATTAAGGAGTGAATACTAGTAAGAATAAAAGATGAATGCTAACTCGCTCCATCTTACTATATGTGATCTTACCTTATTTCCTTACTTATTGCTTGGACCATTGATGTTGTTTCTTTTACGATCTTTAATTATTTAATTTTATTTTCCAGGGCATTTTATTTGATTAAATGATGGTGAAAGCTACAAGCCAACCAAAAAAAATAAAATGAAATTTCTCCTATTGTTGCCCTCTATTCAAAATTCACTAATGACATGTCGACGAGGCCCTGTCGATGCATCTCATCCTACGTTGACAAGGCCTCATTGACGTAGTGTCTATCTGTCTCCTATAAATACACACATACTAGTTGCATTTATAGGGCAGTCCAAATATTAGTAGAGGTGAAGCTCTTGCATTTTTTCCATTTGAAAGTTAGAATTTTTTCCCTGAGTGCCTGCAACAGGAGTCATTGAGTGTACAGATCTTTATTTGAGCATTGTTGTACCTAAGCACGATAGTGTGTGCAGCAATAAAGACAAGCTTTCTAATAAACCTTGCAACACTTTGGATAGATTATTTATTTTATTTATGCATTTAATGTTTTCAATTATTTATTAAATGTTTTCAATTAGTTATCAAATATTTTTCAATTATTACATTAATGAGACAATTAAGCGAGATAGATTACACACATAAGTACGATCACTTTGAGTGTAACATGTATTTGCTTGGTAATCCCAATAGCATTATTGCTTGGTACGCCTAGTAGCGTAGTGCTTGGTTGCCCAGTAATGGATACATGGGTTTAGGACGTGTACGGAAAGTGGGAACAGATACTTATGTTAGGATTAGTTAAATGAGTAGTTAATTAGTAATTTAGATTAGTTAATCAAACTCCTTTTATCTATATTTCCAGCAACAAAATATAAAATACAAAATGATAAAAATTGGATGCCTTAGTTACACTTAACCATACCAACATACACCACAAGTGTAATTGGGAGGACAATGATGGACCTTAAGGCTAGATTCACTTCCTAAAAGGCTAGTGCACTGAAAATAATAAAGTCTATGGAATTCGACCAAATCATGTGTGAATGCTTGTGATTCGTATGGTTGGGCATAGGGGCACCTCACCGCTCATCATTGGCACCATTGCTGGGGATTTTTTTTGTGGAACGTTTGCTATTTAGGTTTAAGTGGATACCACTAATATCGTTGTACGAACCTAAAGGTCAATAACATTCCCACTATACATAAATTATAAAAGCACACTAACAATTTCATTTTGTTTTATAAAATTTCATCTTCTTCTTGTAAGTCTGATGATACTAAACCACCCGTCCCACAAGAATGCAAGGTGGTATACACTCGTGCAGATGAGTTTGTACTAAATTTCACCTTCATCCTACATCAGGATGAATAGATGCGATGGTGTGATATGGAGGACAATGTTGTTTTGCCCCCCGATAGATTTGAACCCAGAATGCTGTTTAAAACCCTTAAGAAGTTGGGAATAGCAAATCTTCATGAAAAGTACATTGTGGATGGATATGACACTCAGAACTATTATCCCACTAAAACACAACATAAGCAAGATAAACGTCAGGAGAGACTCCATGAAGCCACAAAGGGGAAGCATTACATTAACCCCTTGTTCCTACTAGATCAAGAGGACAATGAGGATTCTCCCTTGGAAGGTTCTCAACATGAAGATTCTCCACCTCCTGTTACTAATGGTGAGGGTGTGAACTTGACCCTGCGATCAACTATTCATAAACCAGGTTCAAAAAAGAGTGATAGCCAAGGTAGGGACTTGGGTGAACATCGCAATAACAAAGGATCTAATCATGGAGATTATAAAAAGCATAAGAGTGGTGGCAGACACCGTGGTGGCGGTGGTGGTCCACCTTCCTTTTCATCCTCTTTATCCAATTCCAAACATTCCTCTTCATTTGATAGTTCTCATGGAAGCCACCATCGAAACAACCATGATGAAAGTGATTGAAGAAATAATAATAACCATGAAGGCTGCCAAAATCGAAGGGGTGGCCAAAACCATCATTAGTATCATTAACGCAGTGATGATGATGAACCTTTATTGGTGACTTGAAGTATGCTTAACATTGTGGAGGCAATAAGAATTCGAACTAGGCATATAAAGGATAGTCAGATCAAGTGCCTAAATATGAATAATATCCCAAGATTTGAGGGGGGATACAATTCTAATTCATAGACACATCTACAAGATTTTCAAGATGCCTATGCCTTACAGAACATCAAGAATGAGTGGCAAAAACTCAAGCTTTTCCTAAGGGCACTCATTAAAGAAGCTGAAAGTTGGTATTGGTCCTTAGAACTGGAATCTATCTGAAGATGGAGTACCATGTTAGAACTATTCAATGATAAATATCAAACGTACTCTAAAGTGTCTAATCTGAGAAGGCAAATCCAAGGCTAGAAATAAGGAGCACATGAACCCTTGGATGTCGCCATGGGTTAATACTATTCACTCTTACATAGATTCCCTAGCCATAGTTACTCTCAGAGGGAACAACTTCGCCACATCATATATGGGCTCAGAACAAAAACAAGAAGAACCCTTGGGATGTATGCCCAAGGGAGGTTGTCTAAAATGAGAGCTCATCAGATCCAAAGGCTAATTGAGCAAGTAGCAAAAGAATAAAGTGAGCTACGAAAAAGGGAGAGTGCTAAAGAGTATAATAAGGACCCATCCATTAGAAAATAAGAGGTCTAATTTTGTGACAAGGAGGAGTCACCACTTGATGAAGTGATGAAAAAAAAGATCTTGCCTATCCAAAAATCTATTTCTAACATTTTAGCCAAGGTTGACAAGTTATGGGACTCTTTGGATGAAAAGTTTTCAAACCAATTTCAAGATTGGTAAAGGATCCAAAGAGAAAAATAGTGATCATAATTGTAGACAGCAAAAAGAAGCTAAACATGCCTATCAAAGAGGTAAGGGCAAAGCTGCTACAGTAGAGGAAGTTGTGGAATCTAACTCTAATGATGAAATTGAATGTGGCATCTGTCAATATGAACATCCAAAGGGATGTTGCCTTGTGGTGTCACACTTACAAGAGTCTGGAGTGTACGCATTAAATCCTTGCAAATCATGTAGACAAGCTCCAAGACAATTGCCTTACCCTCAAGGCGATCCAAGGCAGTTCCACCAACAGCAACAAGCTTACTACCCAAGTGGAGCTCCTCCATAACCTTATGAACAATATCAACAATGGTACCAACCACAATCGTGGGGAATGCCACTGCCAAGGCAACAATACCCTTATAGGCATCCAGATCCATATGAGTACTATGTTTAGCAACTCATCTCCCCTAAACGTTTGGCACGTCATGCATCATTCTAGCATGACTATTACCCTCCAAAGTACCACCAAATACATTTACCATCTACTTGAGGGGAAAACCCATATCTGTATCCTTATCATCCTCCACATCCCTTTTCACCTACACCTCCACCTTCAACTCAGTTACCTCCTGCTCCATCCATGTAGGGTTAAATTGCTCCATAGTCGCAATAATGAAATTCTACAAGGGTTGTGCACTCATAACCAGTTTTTCAACCAAGTGGCATGGATAATTGATTAAGGAAATGACCTTTCTTTTGGCCCTGCAGTCCTCTCTAACCCTCACAACCTACTCCAATTGATCACCCTACCTCTCCAGTACCCTCATCCTCTACATCAAATACCTTCAAGCATCCTTCAAACCAAGTGCCACCTAAGATCTGCACTGTAATGCTAACTCATGTTGTTTCTGACTGGATCAAGGCTAGCAACCTTCTTACAAACAAATCTGATCCAGGAAGTTTGCTCATCTTTCTACAGATTTTTGAATAGGAGTCATGCAAGGTCCTTCTTGACTCTGGTTCTACAATTAACCTCATCTCCCATGATATGTACAAAGCTTGAAACCTACCACCTCTTAAGAAGAGCAACATCCATTTAGAATTAGCAGATTAGTTGATTATAGTCCCTTTGGGATTAGTAGAGGACATTGTGACCACAATTTGTGGGTGGTCCTATCCTATTGATTTTCTGGTAATCAAGGTGGACAACTACAAAAGTGACTTTCTCATCATCATGGGAAGGGCTTGGTTAAGCATAGTCAATGCATGAATGGGTATAAGGGACCTATCTCACAAAATATCTAAGGAAAATGAGTTAGGAAAAATTGAGAAGAAGTGTATTCCATGCATCGCATATAGTAACAATGGATGCAATTGTGTACAAAAGATTTGGTCAATCAAAAGCACATATATTAAGACATGCAATCAGTGTGCACAAGAAATTAATATTCAATAGTGACTGTACACAACAACCACAAAGCAGGAGGGCACCCAATGGCTGATAGCTAATTTAGAAAGTAGCACAATATGCATGGAGCTAACTGAGAGCTTAACTTGTGCATATGTAGAAGGCATGAACAAAATTGAACAAGTCCATTCCCAACTCTCTAATGAAGATGATGATAATTGTTGGTGAGAGTTGGAGATCCCTAATCATTTCAAGAAAGAGCCCTTAGAACTAAAAACTTTACCAATCATAATGGAGTATGCATTTTTAAAGAATGGTTAATCGGTCATCATTAATGCCAAACTTGCTCCTAAACAAAATGAAAAGTTGTTGAAAGTAGTAAATAAATGGTCAACAACCTTCACTTGGTCATATCTAGAACTAACAAGAATTGATCCAAGGATATGCCAACACCGCATCTACACTAACCTGGCCATGAAGCCTAGAACAAATTGAAGCAAATCGTTAAGGAGGAGATAGAGCAACTCCTCGAGGTAGGGTTTATCTATCCAATCGTGGATAGTGAGTGGGTTAGCCCACTCGTAATTATACCAAAGAAGGATGGTAAATGGTGGGTTTGCATTAACTTTAGGTTGTTAAATATGGTAACATTTAAGGATCACTTTCCTTTGCCATTTGTGGATCAAGCATTAGACACCATATCCGAGCATCGTTATTATAGTTTCTTGGACGGTTATAGTGGCTATAACCAAATCCAAATTGCACTAGAAGACCAAGCCAAGACAACATCCACGAGTCCTTGGGGGACTTTTGCATATTGTAAAATGTCATTTGGCCTATGCAATGCCCCTACAACATTTCAATTCTTGGTCCTTAATATCTTTCAACAACAGATCGGTAGTGGTGTTGAAGTCTTCATGGATGACTTCTTCACCTATGAAGCTACCTTTGAGCAAGCCTTGGACCAACTTGAGTAAGTATTAAAGAGATGTGTTAAGACAAATCTACGGCTCAACTAGCAAAAGAGCTATCTCATGGTTCAAGAAGGCATTATGCTAGGGCACTAAATTTCGCAGAAAGGGATTGAGGTAGACCTAGAAAAGATGAGGGTCATCTAAGGAATAACACGCCAACCAAAGACTGTTAAAGATGTTTGATCATTCCTTGGACACACTATTTACTACCAATGCTTTATTGAGAATTTCTCTAAGATTGCAAAGTTGTTGGTATAACTTACAAAGAAAGATGCATATTTCATTTGGACCAAGGAATGCGAAAATGCATTCTAACAATTAAAAGAGAAACTCATAGAAACACCAATCCTACGAGCACCAGATTGGTCCAAACCATTCCATATTATGACAGACGCATCTAACTATGCTTTGGGAGTAGTACTCACATAGATTAACAATAAGAAATGTCCATATTATATTCACTGTGTGAGTTGAAGCATTGTGGAAGCATAGTTAAATTACACCACCACAAAGAAGGAATTAATGGCAATGGTGTATGCATTAGAAAACTTTAGAAATTATGTGTTAGGTTATAAAGTATTTGTACATGCAGACCACAGTGCAATTCGCTTCCTTATGAATAAGTTGATGGTGAACACTTGTGTTATACAGTGGCTTGTGATCTTGCAAGAATTCAATCTTACTATGGTAGATCAAAAAGGGACCGAGAATGTGGTTGCTAACCATCTTTCTCACTTAAGATGGGATAATAAAGAGGAGGAGAGCTCGCTCTTTGATCAATTTCCAAATGAACTCCCCTTTACTGGAGCAATAAATGAATAAACGCTTGAAAAAGCAATATGGTATAATGGAATCCTCACATACCTTCTCACTCAAGAGATGCCACAAGACTTGAATTTTAGGAAGAAGCAACAATTTCTTCATCGGGTCAAATACTTCATGGAAATCAATGAACACCTTTACAAGGTGTGTGTTGATGGCCTCATTCGTTGGTATGTCCTTGACGAAGATCAACTATGCATTCTCTAGGATGCTCATGAAGGACCTTGTGAAGGCCACTATGCAAGGAGACACACAACCATAAAAATCCTGATGGTAGGATACTATCAGCCCATAATCTTTAGGGATGCCCACTAGTTTCTCAATTCTTGTGAATGTTTTCAACGTGACGCGGGGATGATCACTCATATGAAAGGTCCTCAATAGTGGATTCAACCATTGGAACCTTTCGACATATGGGGCATTAACTTCATGGGTCCCATCACACCCATGTCTAACAGGAAAGCATATCTTATAATAGCAATTGACTATCGTACAAAATGGGCTGAAGTGGCAACCATTACAAATTGCACATCATTCACTATTGCCAGATTTATACAACAACATATTGTAAATAGGTTTGGAGTGCTACATTCACTAATTTCTGATAATGGAACTCATTTCATAGGTGCCACATTTAAAAAATTAATGCAATGCATAGGGGTAGAACATAAATTAACAACACCTTACCCCCCCTGATGAAGCGCTAATTAGTCGATGCATCGATTGGGTTGTGTATACGCGGCCGCCTATCCTGGCCTATAAATAAGAGGGCCCTCCACCTCATTTACACATCCTTTTATCATTTGTAGCTAGACTCTTTCAGTTTGTTTCCATAGGAGTTAGATTATTTTCCCAGTGCATGCCCACAGTGTGATGCTTGTAATTGTACGAAATCTTTATTCAAGTGTGATGTACTTGGACACGCACATGATCGGCAATAAAGATCAAGATTACTTCATCATTGCAGCATTCACTTAGTTTAATTGTTTAATTTAATTATTAATTATTTTTGTTATTTATTGCTTTCTTAGTGAATATTTATTTATCATCATTTACTATTCCTGTTGTTAAATGCGGAATGAGTACAACTTAATCACGAACATTTAAGTGTGACTACTTGGTAATCCAGTAGCGTACCTAGGATCTACGCTTGGTAATCCTAGTAGTAGTCGTGCACAAGGTCCAAGATGTGTATAGATGATTAAGGAATGGATACTCATCGCACTTAGGCTAGCTTAGACTTCATTTCCTATTGCTCATTAGTTTAATTAATATTATCTTCCATTGTCTCTAGGAGTAGCATTAATTTAGGATCACATCGTATGCCTCACTCTGGACTAAACCATACGTGACAAAGCAAATACTAGTCCAGGTGGGAAGACAACAAACTGTGATCAACGTGTAACTATCTAGATACCACAACTAGCTTGTCCGCAGAGTTCGATCGGATCATGCTTGAATGCTCATATTCGTATAGTTGGGCGTAGGGGTACCTAGCCGCTCATCAACCCCCAAGCCAACAATCAAGCAGAGGTAACCAACCGTGAGATTAGAAAATTATTAATGCGAACCATTAGCAAATATATGAAGGATTGGAGCACAAAACTTAATGATGCTCTCTGGGCTTATCGATCAACTTGGAAACTTCCTATTGGATATTATCCCTATGATTTAGTGTACGAGAAACTTTCAATGTTTCCAATTCAATTTGAGCTTCATACACTCTCAATGACCTATGAACTAAACCTCGACCTAAGTTTAGCACAAAAGGAAAGATTGATCAATTTGAACATGCCAGACGAAAATCGCTTAGTGGCCCTATCTTTGAATGAGATTAACAAGGCATTTAGCAAGCAACGCCATGACCTTATAATTAGAAAAGTAAGGTTTCAACCAGGAAATAAGATCCTATGTTGGAACCCCACACATGTACCTCAAAAGGAAAAATTTCAAACATTGTGGGAGGGACCTTATATAATTGATCAAACCTTTCCCTTTGGGGCCATGATAATTTACAAACCTGACAGTCCAAATAAAAAGTAATTGATCAATATCTAACAAATTAAACCTTTCCTAGAACCAAGACAGGCGAATGTAACTACCCTCACCTGATGAACATCCATGTTCTATTTTTCAAATCTCCTCCTTCCAACTCAGTTGTGGGGGAGATTTGTGCTAACCATTACCATAGCCTCTCGAGTTTTCTACCCTTTTTGTTTTTCACATTTTTGATTTTCCAAATTTTTTATTTTCAAATTTTTTTAATTTTATACCATTTTTAGTACATTTAAATTTTCTTGATTATTTTACACTTTCTTATATATTTCACTTTATTTTGTTTCTTGTGTTTCTTTTGATTAAGTGTGATACTTTTTCATTTTTTCTAATAAATCTACTTTATTATCACAAGACACAATGCTGTTGTTGCTATTTACTAATGATAGTTTATGCTTAATGTGTGACTGTTGATGTCTAGTTTCTATTTTTGAATTCTAATGTTTGATAACTTTGACATGGTTTTTTTTTCATGGAATAGGCAGTGAGTCCACGTCATCCACCTATCCAATGAACTCTATGGTTTTCCTTGTTCTGGGAATTTGAGGTCCCTTGTTCATTAAAGAAACTTTTAATCAATTAGTAACCTTGGTAGTTCCAGAATTAGGAAGGATCCAAAGGTTTGTAAAGGGTGTGACTTCAAGGGGACTCAATACTCTTTGTACTCTTCTTCTTGCTTGATTGCTCGAGTATTTTTTGTAGACTTCTTAGCGTTCCATACCACTTAAAACACCACTAATTTTGGCCTAACACTTTGAAACAAGAACAACTCAAGCCCTTTCAAGCATTCGGGAGGTAAAATTTGACTAAGGCATGAAACTAAAGTCCAGCTTGATCACACTGTCAAGCTAGCTTGCCCCCAGTGTGACCAACTCTGGGAGCCTCAAAACTGAGCCAAAATGATTTTATTTCAAGGGTGCAAGTCATCCTCAGGGTCCACTATTGATAACTATGGGTCCCAGCCTTCAAAAATTCCAGATTTCAACTCAAAATTGCAAGTTTTTGAGGTCACACTGCAGATCACGCTGGGCAGTCATGCTGGGCGTGACCACAGCGTGAGCAACTTTTAGAGCCCCAAAAATGAGTCAAAATGACTTGATTTCAAGGGTGCAAGTCATCCTCAGGGTCCACTATTGATAACTATGGGTCCTAGCCTTCAAAAATTCCAAATTTTAGCTCAAAATTACAAGTTTTTGAGGTCACACTGCAGGTCATGCTGGGTAGTCACGCTGGCCGTGACCACAGCGTTACCTATTTAAAACAGGCTCAAAATCAAACACATTCAAACTCAAATTTCCAGATCTAGATCACACATAAGCAAGCAGCAGTTGTGCTTAAAAACAGGCTTCAAAAATTCCAAATTTGGTGTCAAAAATTGCATTTTTCCTACCTCATGCTTAGGTCACGCTCAGGTCACACCCAACGTGAATGCGCAGTGTGACTCACGCTTAGGTCACGCTGGGGTCACGCCCAGCATGATTGCCTAGCATGACTATAGCATGACTGCCA
Organism: Gnetum montanum; assembly: GCA_015680685.1. Lineage (NCBI taxonomy): Eukaryota > Viridiplantae > Streptophyta > Gnetopsida > Gnetales > Gnetaceae > Gnetum > Gnetum montanum. The sequence goes on from MNCI01000958.1 coordinate 305,860, forward strand.
GTCACACTTGCACAAAGATGCTTCAAACGCATGCTAAAGACACGTGGAAGCCCAGACAACTCACGTTGAAAGCCCTGGTCAAACAGAGATGCCTTGAACACCCTCAAATCAACATCTCAACATCCTGGAGTGGTTGGTCCATGGTCAAGCAAGCGGGGGTTAAATTTCTCTTGTTGTACATTTCATTGTAAATCCACATGTGTGGGCATGTCAGGCCCTCATGTCTAAATTAAATGTACTTTCATGGGCTTGAATAACCCATAAAATGTAAAATGCAATGTGCTTGGTCAAGAACATAGCTTGTCGACACACATCCAACTCGTGCACAACTGTCCGACACACATCCAACTCTCGCCAGCATGCATCCAACCCAAGCACAACTATCCATTGGACACATGTCACTAGATCCACTTTCCTCTCATCTCCCAACCGTTGATTCCATTCTTGAATTTCATGCTCGAGCCCAGCCCAATCCTATAAATACCCTGTCAATTCACATAAATCGGGGTTGGCAATTGGAGACATTGGCAATTCTGAGAAAGTACATAACTTGCAATCCTTGGGCGCTCGACACACCTAATTGTTGGCATCCAAGAATTTCTCACATTCATCACATCACATCATCGCATCATCACATCACATCACCCTGGGGCTAGGTGTTCGACCTACCATCTACACGTAGCTACGCTTTGACCGGTGCACATCTTTTTTAAGCAATACATTATTTCTGTTTTGCCAACCAAACATTATTTTTGTTTTTTGTTTTACGTTCTATTCACATTTTTGCTTACATTCAATTTACGTTCAGTTTATAGTTTACATTTTGTTTACACCTTACGTTTACATTTACGTCTTACGTCTTACGGCTCATGTTTACATTTTACGCACATTTACACATTTTAAGACATTGTTTACGATAACCCCAGTGCTAGCCATAGCTTATGCTAAGGGAAGTCCTTGGTTGATTTGTGTGCAGACCATCCAAGGCACTCTGACTTCGTTTACTTTTCCAGCTTGCCCTTGGGCGAAGGCAGGGTCAGCTGTGGCTGCCCAACGATCTTTCGGTGTCTATTTCCTTTCCAGCCTCACATTGACAATTTAGGCCAGTACACCACTAATGATAGGAAGACAAATAATGTCATTGCATGGTGTGGTTCCCATCATTCAAAAAAATGATGGAAATTCAAAGCATATCTCTTTGACATGAACAAGTCCTTGCATGGTGTGGTCCCCATTTCAAAAAAAAAAAGGAATTCAAAGCACACCCCCTGGACAAATAAAAGGACCACAAGCACTAGTTATGAGACTTGAAAGACATACACCTATGCCTAAAGGTCCCATCTAACTAAGGTCCTCTCTCTCACTCTTCCTGCTTCTCTCTCCTCTTTGTGGAACAGTGGTTGTCTTGTGGGGACACTCTTATGTCTCGAGTGGATGGATCGGTCTTAGAGTGGTGATGCAAAGTCACTGAAAGCAGGTGGCTTTAGTCTGGACTAAGGATGGAACTTCTTAGGTCATTTTAAGCACAATTCCATGAGTGAATTCTTATGACCTTAATTTGGAACTCCATTCCACCTTATTTATCATCCATCCATGTTGCCATAACTCACCTCATTGCCAGGTTTTATGTTATGCTCTATGTCTTATTCTAACGCATTGGGATTCTTGAGTGGATTCTTTTGGGTTAGTCCTTAACCTGTCATGATCATTAAATCGACTATGGGGTCCACGAACTCCTTAGTTGAGGTTATGTAAGGGTAAAAAGGGCATGAGCTTGCTATGGGGAGGACCCACTTGCATAGCTTTTGGCTTGATTAGTTAAGGTTCCTTACCTTTGACATTGCTACAATCTTATATTTCATATTTTCCATGGTGTAAACCGCTCAATACTCCTTAATCTTTCATTGCATTCATCCATTAAATCAATTTTTTCTTCATTTTTTAAAATTTATGAATCAGTGCCCTCTTCTCATGATTTCATACTATTCTTGGTCTTCTAAGCTTTCATTTGATCCCAATTTCATCGAAAAATTCCTTGTATTTTGCAAGTTTGACCAAAGTCAATGGAAGTTAACAATGGTCAAAAGCTGCATCAATGAGGCCTCATTGATGCAATGCTAAAATACTATATATATTGCTAGACACTTAGGAATTTTTTGCAATTTTCTCATAACACACATGGAATTTTTGCAATTTTTCATAGCCCAAAACCTTCCAAAGTCCATAACTTTCAAATCGTTTGTCCAAATCATTCCGTTTTTTGATCTTGCACTTACTGGAGGTAAGATCTTTATCATGGGGACCACAAACCTTAGGGTTTTTAATGAAATTTTTGAAAATTTTTTCTAACTCCCCCAAGGGTTAGTAGCCTTAATCATACATAAACATCAACTTTTTCCAAGTTAACCCTTCCAACAATCTCTTGGATGATTTATCGATGATAAGGCATAAATAGAAATAACAATTGAATTAATTAAATTAGCCATAATCACAACTTAGCCAAGTGTAACTACCCTCAAGAGTTAAGGTATCCCAATTGTTTTAAGGTTACGCAATGATTGCTAATCCATGGTTCTATTGTGGTTATAGATGACACCCAAACAATAACGTTTGTAGGAAGGAAAACTGTCACAACCACAAGAGAAGCAACCTAGAGTTGGAAGGGGCTAGCAGGAACAAGGGCAAGAACAACAAGAGGTAACCCATGCAATGGGACCTCTTTGTGAGGAGCTTGAAGTGGAATCTATTTGACAAGATTCTAGAAGAAGAAGTGCCTACAGAATCTCAATGAGGAAAAGCGTTGGGACATGTGCCAAGGCTTGAGAGGTCACTTTGACTCAAGCCTACCTAGACATCATCAAGTCCCAAGAGATTCAAAGGTCAGGTTTTCAAGAGATAAACTTCAGGCCATTTTTGGAAAAAGCTCTAGAGGATGTCAGAACACAATTGCAAACCTCTCCCATGTGGCCAATCATCACGACCAGTGGGGAGTAGTACATGGAAGAGACCTATCTCTTCTAGAATAGGTGAAGGCCAGGGTTCATTGTAAAAATCAAGGACATTCAAGTTTCCTACTTGGTGAAGGCCATTGCATAGGCACTGGGGTTGCCAAATATTGGAATATAGTTGGCGAAGATATTAACAAAAGGTGATTTTAAGGCAAAGAGGAAGTGGACCCAACGATGCTACAAGTGGACAATAAGGAGTATGGCATGCTCACATTGACAAAGCAAATTTATTTCAAGATTGCGTCCTATCATCTCAATCCAATGGTGAGGCCAAGCAAGGTGACTGCCTTCTCCGCTTGAGCATGTGCCGCTCTAAGTGGGAAATTTCCTGTTAACCTTCCATAGCTAATTTATTTTGAGATCAAGAAGCGTTTCAAGGAGAATGAACATGGAAGGAAGATCTTGCCCTTTCTATGCCTTATCAGGAAACTTTGCAAGAGGGTAGGTATTGTTCGCTATTCAAATGACACTCTCAGGCATGCTCCTTTAGCCTCATGGGTAGAAATCATGAAAGACAAAACAACAATCATTTAAGAAGAGGAGCTACTACCACCACCACCCACTCAGGAGACAACACCGGAGGCTTATGCAATCCTTGAGCATCTACGACAAATTCAAGAGCAGCTCTTAAGCGAACAAGAGCAGTAAGCAGGAACGAGTGGGGTGGATCCATCTATGTATTGACCAGCAATAGGTTACCTTAATGAGATGGCCTAAACAGATAGCTAAATGGAGAGGGGTGGTTCCATTTTCTCTACCCAAAGAACACAATTGCCTTCAAGGTCAGATCCTAATGCTTAGGAGGTGACAATGTTATTAACAACACATCATTTATTCCAGAAATCTCTAGGAATGCCGCCACTTTCTCAATGAGCTTGGAGGAAGGTGAAGAGGTAACTATCTTGGTAATGCAACACTAAGGGTAGGAGACAGTGGTAGAAGTGGTAGCTGATCATGTAGTTGAAACACTGAATGCACCTGTGGCATTTGTACTAAATGTATATGCACTCCAAGATGTGCAAACATTTACAGGCATGGTCAATGAGAAATTAAATGCAACCCAGCATGAACAACTACTAGAATAAGTGGTTGGAATTGGGCAACCAACTCTGGATATCTTTGATCTTCCAGAGAACATCACTGCAACCCAGTCGAAGCTATTGAATGCAAGGGGGAAATGCATCATTTTGGAGGGGTAACTAGAAACAACCCAAGAGCAAAATCAATGCTTGGTCGCAGAGGTTGCTGAACTTTGTGCCTGACTTGCTGAATAAGCAATCCTTAGCCTAACAAAAACAAGAGATGAAGCTATCAAATAGCTTCAAGAAGAATCTCAAAAGGTTGAGCAGGAAGCAGTAATGGCCATCTTCAAACAGTCCATGGCAGAAGTTGAAACATACTCTATTAAAAAGGACTTGAATTAGATGCACTAAGAAAATGAAGCGTTGTCCATGCAAAATCATCGCTTGCGAAATGTTGATGCCTAAAGAGATCAAATGCAAGAATTCATTCATCAACAGTAAGAGCATCTTGTCAAAGTTAACATTGAACTAAGGAAATTGACCGTGGAGAACCACAATTTGTCAATGGAGGAGGTACGCACCTTGTGATAAAACTTTGTCATTGAAATCGCCACAGGGACCAGGTTGGCTTACAAAAGGAAATTAATGAAAGAGAAATCTAGATGGTAAAGGCTAAAGTAAATGAAGCCCTCTAGCAACTCCAATAAGAAATAGAGATGTGTCCTTCATGGGATTGATGCCTACAACAAATCAAAGATCCACTTGAAGGAGTTGCATATCGAAGAAATGACAGAGCATATAGAGTTAGCCAATCTTCGTTATGCAAACCTGGCAATGCTGATAGCCAAACAACCACGATCAGAATTGGAGAAATAGCTGGCTAGCTTGTATCTACTATACGAGGCCGAGTTCAAACATCACAAGGACACCAAGCAAAAGCTTGAGACTACTAACATTGAACTCGAAGCCCTCAAAGGGTGATTCACAAATCAATGATCCATCATGGAGGACTTAGCCAGACGGATGAATGACTACCAGGAGTTGAAGAACATAGTGTGAGTGTTTGACATTGAATGTAAACAATTCGCGACCTAGTTTGTCAATGTCAAGGAGTTGTTTCTAGCAATCCCATGTCCTTGGGATGTGCCTGTTCCAACCCACATTGGGAAAGCTGCATGGATAGTGCATGATCCTAGGAGTAAGAAGGAGAAAATGAAAGCACAAGTAGATGCTTTCTACCTTCCACCTGAAGTTGCAACAACAGCAAGACAACCATAGTTGCCTCAGCCACCGTTAGTGCATAAAGCCAGTGAAGGTCCCTCGGAGCCTTAGGAACCACCACCGCTTGGGATCATTTGATCTTCTCCAACAAGCTTCACATCATCAAGGAACGTGTTGTCCAATTTTTTGAAGAGTTATGTCATGGTGTTCAATTTTGTGCCCTGAACACCACCATTTTTGTAATGTGTTGATCCGTACACCTGAGCACTCCATCTTTTGTTAAGTCAGTCAAGTTTGTTTTGTTGAAAGAAAAGTCAATCAATAATCCCATACTTCCCCAATTTTGTAAAAGAACTTGAGGACGAGTTTTCAGTTAGTCATGGGGGTATGATGAGTTGTCATTGGTTGGTTGCATCAATGAGGCCTCGTCAATGTAGTGTTTGTCCATTACCTATAAATATGCATCTACTAGCCACATTTATGGGGGAGTCCAGATTTCAGTAATAACAAAGCTCTTGCATTCTTGCGATTTGAAAGTTAGAATTTTTTTTCTTGAGTGCTCGTAATAGGAGTCATTGAGTGTACAGATCTTTATTCAAGCATTGTTGTACCTAAGCACAATAGTGTGTGCGGCAATAAAGACAAGCTATCTAGTAAATCTTGCAGTTCTTTGGATAGATTAGCTATTATATTTATGCATTTAATGTTTTCAATTATTTATTAAATTTTTTTAATTTGTTATCAAATATTTTCTAGTTATTACGTTAATGAAACAATTAAGCAAAATAGATTACACACATAAGTACGACCGCTTTGAGCATAACATGTATTCGCTTGGTAATCCTAGTAGCATTATTACTTGGTACGCCCAGTAGCGTAGCGCTTGGTTGCCCAGTAGTGGATATGTGGGTTTAGGACGTGTACAAAAAGTGGGAATGGATATTTATGTTAGGATTAGTTAAATGATTAGTTAATTAGCAATTTAGATTAGTTAATCAAACTCCTTTTATTTATATTTCAAACACCAAAATATAAAATACAAAATGATAAAAATCGAATGCCTGAGTTACACTACCATACCAACGTACATCACAAGTGTAATTGGGAGGACAACAATTAACCTTAAGGCTAGATTCACTTCCTAAAAGGCTAGTGCACTGGAAACAATAAAGTCCATGGAATTCGATTGGATCATGTGTGAACACTTGTGATTCGTATGGTTGGGCATAGGGGGTACCTCGCCACTCATCATTTGCTCTATTAGAACATAAGTTGTCTATATCTCATAGTGCCTATTTATCTTTCACTATGAACAATGAAGTGTTAACCTAGTGGCAAGACTCTTGATTTGAAAGCTCCAAGTCATGGTTTGATTTCGGTGGGTAATTTTGAGTTATAAAGTTCTAATTGAATTATATTACAATTATTTCTGGGTTCTAACACCCCTCCCTTTCCACTGTATATATTTTTTATAGCATTTTTATGCCCATGTAATTGCTAAGTTAATGTATCATTTTTATTGCCTTATTGGAAATTTAACACAAATGCTTCTTATGCCCATGCAAAACTCAATTGAATATCAAAACATCTTCCAATGCAATTATTGAAAAATCTAGTATGATTTGAAACTGTGTGCTTAACACTGAATAGACAACATAGAAAATAACAGATAATATTACAACAATATCTCAAATACAAGTACTTCGACACTGAGCAGACAACATATAAAATAATAGGTAATATTATAACAACATCTCAAATATATGTACTTTATACAAAAAGCTTACATGAGATACAACATAAACCACATAGGTCATTTAACAACTTTATAACTAAGACTCTTTGGATCCATTGGATCAATTTTAGAATTCCTTTTACAAAATTTCTTTCTTTTTTTCTTTTTAAAATTTCTAACTCAATGTTTATTGGAGTTGAACGTATGACCTAGGGTTACCAAGCCAAGATTCATACTACCAAGCTAACACTATATTGTACAACAAATAATTAAAAACCATTATTGAAAATGTTGGTAAGGTATATGCTTCTCAAAGTATGATACTTAGGTTCAAATTGTACCTTACAGTTTTGCTTATCCAGCAACCCTCTTTTTAACCTTAAATTAAGCATGGGGCGTTGAAGTGATGACCGTTCATGTAGAATTAAAAATTGATAAGTAGCGTTAGGGGTTCAGGTAAAACATTTATCCAAATGTACACCGGTAACGGGAGTTTGTTTGATTTAGATATTGCACAAGGCCAAAACGAAAATCAAGAAATTGCGTGTCACCTTCCTAAAATGACCTCGTGCTTTTGTCTCTCGTTTAGACTGCTATTATCGAGCGCTATAATAAAATAAGTTGCAATTTGTAAGATACAAATTTTGTACACGTGGCACGGCACACCAAATTTTAAAAAATGGCAATTACTATTGGTTGTGAAATTAGAAAGCCTAATTAAAAGATAACCAAGCTTGAACAAATTAGCACGGTGAGCAACCTGGCATGTTTGGTTATCAAAGCGTGAAACATTTACGTGCAACAGCTGTCATTTGAGACAGAACAGGGAATTAACAGGAAAACACTTACTTGATGAGCGATTGCTTTTGCTGTGACACCAACTGCGTAACTACTTTAGATTGAAAACTGTTTCTTAGTCCCATACGAACTTTAGATATATATAAACGCCATCATCATTTCGGTATCATGTCACTGTGTTTGCTAGAGTGAAGGTGCTAAATCGCCGTTTCACAGTAGAAGAAAGCAAATTTTCAGTTCTGGATTCTTCGCATGTTACGGCCATGATTTGCGCAGAAAAACAGTAAAGGCTTTCACAAGCTTCGACGGCAACTCGGCATTTGAAGTACCTGGGGAGGGTATGCCACAATTTTCACAGCGACATTGCCAATGGCGTTGCCAATGTTGCAGCAGACGTTGGTAATTTCTGTGGCAATTGCAGCCATGATTTTATGTTCAGCTTTGTCTGCAGCTGCGGCGAGGAAGCCGCCACCACCACCACCACCACTGGCTTTGAATGTTTCGGCCAATGCCTCCGCAGGTCAGCCCAATTCTAAGGAGGGCAGCATCGCTGCGATGTTTGACAAGGTCCTTGAGAAGGAATTCTCTGATGATAAGGAAGAAACGCAAGGTCAGATTTCTTGTTGGATTCGACGTACTTTGGAAAAATAAATTAATCAGATAATTTTTTGGGCGAAATTTATGGTTTTCAATAAAATGCGAGTCTTAGAGCTGTAATTCAAGCGATAGTAGTTTATTGTGAGCCCAAAATTACGAACTATCGTAGAATCATACTTAATAATTGCAATTCCAATTTATGATAGCTCAGTGTCAAAAGAAACATTTCCTTTTGTAATATTTGGCCAGAACCTTAGCTGCAGAGTTTATAATATTTAACACGATGCTCTTGGTACTGTCGGATAATTTTTCAAGGGGTGTGGCTGTTCTTACGGTTTTTGTTCTAACGCTGCGCGTGATCTATCAAAACAGGTTTCTAAATATTACTTTTTAATGCTAATTGCCATGTGAAAAAATACATGTATTTAAATATATATTAATTTATGTTTTAGCCAAAGTATTACTTAGGTGGCAGTTTCCGAAAGGTAAGTTTTTGCATTTTAGCTCAACTTTAGAGATTTGCTTAGATAAACGTTATTAATAGAAAAATAACAATGCTGGATCCGTGTTAGTTACACCACATTGGGACAATGTTAGGACCCTATGAGATAGCGTTTAATTCATTTTTATGCTCTCAATGAGCTAGCTTATTGATGAAGTGTCATTAAGTCTTGCGTCGACTGGGCTGCGTATACGCGGCCACGTCGACGCGGGTTGACATGGGCCCCATGGATGCACGCATCGACGGGGGCCCGTTGACGTAGCCTTCCTGCGTCAACGTGGCCTTGTTTACGCAGCCGCCTTTCTCGGCCTATAATTAAGAGGGCCTTCCGCCTCATTTAGGCATCCTTTTGTTATTTGTAGCTAGACTTTTTCAGTTTGTTTCCATAGGAGTTAGAATANGATGAACTGCGATCAACGTGTAACTATCTAGATACCACAACTAGCC
>MNCI01000958.1:316019-334420 GCA_015680685.1 Gnetum montanum
AGCTTTCTTAGTTAATATTTATTGCTTTCTTAGTTAATATTTATTTNAGACTCATTATTGTTATATTCATTTATAATTCTTTTAATGTATCATGTTGGCTATATGTCTTGGGGTATATTCAAATTATTTTGGGTTCTGATACTTCTTCCTCTCTAAAACATCTTCTAACTCATATGTTAATTTATCCTCCAACTCATGTGCATTTTAACCATTACTGATCTTCGCTATGTTGCTGTAATAAAGAAATTAAAACTTAAGTTTCAATAATGCGTTGTAGTTATATTTATTGATCGATTGTCCGTCTCATTCATTTTAAAACCAATTTAGAACATGATGAACTTGATTTGAAAAAAAGTGTAATTTTTTATCATGATTTTTTGTTGGATTGTACATAGCCGACAAAGATGCCAGCAACTTCAACAGTAGTGTGGCTGAACAGCAGGTTACTTCCTCTTCTTAACCGGTGTTTTTTTTTGTAAACCTTGTTGCTATTTTCTTGCATTTACATTTTCCTATCTTCACAATTCTAGGTATCTTCTGTCTAGAAAATGTTATCTACATTGTTTTGAGCAATAAAGTAGAAAAGATTGCAAACAATATTTTTGTTCAGGAAGATTCTTTTTGGATATTTTTGAATCAGTTTACCCAATTTTTTTTCTTAATACCGAAAATTCAGGCAGTGTTGGAGACTGTAGCTAGAGTTACTCATGAAAAGCAGAAGAAGAATGAAACAGTAGAGAAGTAAGTCTTTTAATATCTAACTTGGTTTTAAAATAAGTTTTCTATAATGTTTACCGAGCGTAACAAATAAGGAGAACTTTCTGTGTTGGAAAAAAATATTTGGCACCTGTAGTGGAACTCGGGCTTTTGGCATTCAAGATGTTTTTACCTTGGAAAATGAAAATGGAGAAGAGGAAGTAGCAACTTTAATTGATAAAAGGGTACACAGTTGATTTCCTTTTCATTTAATGCATTACCATTTATAGTTGTGTTGTTGAAATAAATGTTCTTACAATCATTTTTATTTTCATGTTGACTTATTTTTCAGGATAATGTTTTTATAATTTCCAAGCCAAAGTCAAAATATCCAATATTGAAATTGGATATAAGGTATATTATATGATATTACTTTGTTTTTTTCTCGAAACAAGTAAAAAGAGATTACATATATATGATAGACTTATTGCTATAATATCTTCAAAGTTTTTCTTGGCTACCTTTTATAACAAAAACTTTTATGGTAACTAAGAATTTCTTGTCTCTGGTTCTGGTTGCAAAGACTTATTTCAGATTTGGTGGTGGTTATAGTTTTTGCTACCATTGGAGGTGTTTTGTTTTCCTCTATTGGACAACCAGTGAGTTCTCCTTTGCAAGATAACATTATAGGAAATTTTTCTTGAAAAATGAAGAGTTATTTGAGACATGCATTAAATTTTTATTTCAGTTGGATATGGGTCCATGTGACTTTCTTCAGTTGTGGTTTAGCTGTTGTTTTAATCAACAATTGTTAATTTTGCAGGTAATTACTGGCTATTTGCTTGCAGGATCAATAATAGGGCCTGGAGGTTTGGGCTTTGTCAATGAATTGGTCCAGGTGAGAAGCTCATGAACAAAAGGTTATTTACACCAATTTTGTAAGGCATTTAATTGTGAGGAATATGCTATACAGTATGGTTTTTAACTTGATCTATCAAATACTACCTTTTAAAGCTATAAGTGATTGATGCAGCTGAATTCTGAACATTTTTTGTGTGTTGTTTATGTAAATATATGTTTAAAAAGTTTGAAAATTTAGGTTTCATTTTTGACACAATTTCAAATTCTTCAGGCTTTTCTAACATAGAAATGCATTTAATGTTAATATCAAGCTCCAGAATTCATGAAACTGCTAGTCATTTTCCCATTATAGTATACTGTAAATAATGAGAAACAACAAGTAGACAATCTTTTGGCAGAATCAGAATGTGAAAATTATTTAGAAACAGTCAATTCAACAGTTGAAGAATGTATTATAGGTCACTGACATTGTTTTTCTATTATTGAACTTCATTGAAAGTGAGCACAAGCCGATAACTATAGGCCGCTCTGTCACTGACATTGCTTTTCATTTATTGATGCACAACAATGGGAGTACTACAACTTCGGAAGTTGCAACCATCAATATGATCTGCATTCTTGGTTAGCATATACCTATATCATTTTTATGATAGACATAGCCTATCATCAACTAAGGTAGGCTGTCATCACTTATCAGTAATGGAAAATGTCACAAAAACTTAATGCATGTGTGGACCCTGAAGAGTAAGGCATCAAAAGGTACAAGTTTGGGCTATCATTAACTGAGGTGGTCCAAAATCTTAAATTTAGTCTCAATGGTAGTTGTTATTGATAGTAATTAGAAGTGAATCTGTAAATAAATGTTATGAAATGGATATTACAATAATCTGAGTTGTATGTCTTGGAGGGTTGCATGCAAGGCTGTTGTTTGAAAATTGCACGACAGTTTAATGACCTTATATATATATCCACGATTCTATAAGTACACCTACATCATACTTTCCTGCTTCCAGGACCATGTGTAAAACCTTAATATAATGTTTATTTATACCATGGGATCTATAGTAAAACTAGTACATAAGACATATTCTTAGGAGGAGAAATATATATATTAAAACACTTTAAAGTTTGATTAAAATTTAAACAAATGTTATGACATAAATAGCAATCCAATTAATGGTAATAACATTACAGAAAGAGTTAACTATGACCATGAAGTGGGGATGGGGGTTGAATGTATAGGCATAGCTGCTATGTAGGTAGAAAATTGACTTCTGATAAATTTGACCATGTAGAAAGAAATGTTTATGAATTTGATCTCAGCCATGAATCCTATGGATGTAACTTATTGTTATAATTCATATCTAAAAGACATAGCTACTAGATATAATGTGGTTGGTTTACATGAAACAAGTTACATGATACTTTTCAATATAAGCTGCATGAAACCAATTTCATATTTATAAAATATCAAATGAAAACCAAAATCATAAGCTTAACCAACAGGTTGCACCTAATTAGTGCAACACACTATAAGTGCAGTAAATGTGGAAAGGGCAGGAATATATATGCTTGCATAACTATATATATATTAAGATGAAATCTAGACATGGAATACAAGGAATCAAGACTTTAATACTATTTTGAAAACAATGATTATGTATAGTTGCATAGTATGGGGATAAACTTAAGCTAAAGATTGTGGAAAAAGAAATGGAAGGTATAAAAGCAATTCTTGATTCATCTGTTTATTACAAGATGTCAAAGCCAATACAATATTAATTTAATTTGATGAGATAACTCTCTTTTGAATTTTAGTAGTTGAAAATCTATTGTATATATCCAGAAAGTTGTAATTTCTTGAAAATTTGAAACTGAAACTGAGGTTTTATTACGTTTGAAGATCCAAAGGATCTATTGGAGAGGCAGTTGATTTGTATCATGAAAATTAAATATCAACTCAAAAAGTGGCTGAGTAACACTGGATTGTGATAACAAATACCATCTTCCCCCAAAAAAGATTAATATAAAATAGACAAACATCATTAAACTAACAGTTAAGTTGTGTAGAAATTTACTTTGGAAAAACTTTCAGAAATTCTTAGGCTCTTTTTTGATCATGTTGACAAACTGTTTTTGTTGTTTTCTGACAAAACATATTTTTTAATTTCTAACAAGGTACTTATACCTCTAGACCAAAGGATCTATTTGTTCTTTGTTAACCTTTTTTATATTCTTTCTAACTTTGACACACTCTTCATCAAATCAATTCATATGAGCTTTATGTTTGTGAGCATTATTAACCTGCTAAGCTGCCGCAAACAAAATTTCCTCCAAATTCTTACTGTCTGTAAGAACTCCAATGATTTTTTACTACTTCCTTATATTTATCTTTTACCTTTTAAAGTAATCTTGCTTGAAGAGAATTTTTTTGTTTCTTTTTTGCATCAAACTATACTAATTTCTAAAACAAATTTCAAATGATGATGATGAGATTTTACAACCTCTTCTCCTGCTAAAAACTCTGTAATATATTTGATATTATCACTAGAAGATTAAAGCAAGTCATTACAGGAGTTGCCTTCAGATCTTGTAAATGTGAAGGAGGTAGACCCTGAAAACCTAGAGTTGCAAATGAAAAGATCTATAGCCTTTGCCTAGTCCAAGAATCCTTGTCCCTTTCTATTGATATTACTATCTATTAAGTGTTGAGACCAATTATTATAAGCAATGTCTATGCCATCAATTTCACGCTACCACTGACCAATTATTATAAGCAATGTCTATGCCACTAATTTCATGCTGCCACTGAATAATCTCTGTTTGCTGAAGACCAACTCTAGCATTAAAACTTTCACAAATAAAAACTTCTCTTTTTTTTTTGTGAATTCTATAATATCTTTTTCCAAATGCTGGAAAGGAAAATTTCTTGACAATATTATATGAAGTGTAGCCTCTCTAGAGGGAAAATAACAAATAGCAAGAAACACATAACCATGTTGATGATGGAAATTTTAGCCAAATGTCATGCTCATACTCATCTAGCTTTTCGACCTGCACACAATTTGCAAAAGAGTTCTTAGCTCTATAATCATGAGGATATTCCTCATCTTCTTTATTTTTTTATTGAAAATTCAATGAACCCAGGAACTACAAAATCTTCTGAGCCTTCATCCTCCCAAGTTTCTACTAAACTAGAAACATCAAAACTGTTAAAGAAAATTTAATGCTTTGAAAACAATGTGGATGATAAAATGTAGATATTTGTGCAAATTGCATTTTACTTACGCACGTCACTTTTATTATGTCCTATTAAATGGATTAGTAGATCAAGGATGGTTTCCTATTACTCAAGAATTAAGAAAAGTTCACGAATGAACACTCCATGTAAAGAAAGAAGGCATATTTTTTTGACATGACATATTTGAGGATGAATACCATGCCTTTCTTTAATGTTGTTTAAGTTTTAATGAAGTATTTATTGAAGAAAATGAGGGGTAATTTCTAACAATCTGTGTGCATTTTTCCAACTTCAGGTTGTGCCTTTAGATCATTGCATTGAGGAAACATTCTAAAGTGATTTAAATGTCTAATCTTGTTGCCTAATTGATCCCTATGGCCTTTTCCTGATCATAACAATAATTTATTTTCAGTTTTATTAAATTTTTATGTTTTGTAAATGTCATTCAAAGGTGAATTAGAGTTTTCATTAATTTGTTGAAATAGTTTGTAATTTTTAAAGCGTTTGCAATTTGCAACAGCTATTACATATCCAATACTGTAAAATTGTGTGTTTTATGTTTGTCTTAGGTGGAAACAGTTGCTCAATTTGGAGTTGTATTTCTACTCTTTGCCCTAGGACTTGAGTTTTCTTCATCAAAGGTTAGTTGTCATCTTCTATGTTGGATTGCATTATGTAAGTTTCAATATCAAAAGTAAAATGACTCGTTTGTGATGCAGCTTCGAGTTGTTGGATCTGTTGCTGTTTTTGGGGGTCTTATCCAGATCTTTCTTTTTATGTGCATTTGCTGCATTATTGCCTTGGTAATTTAGGCTTGCATTCTTATTTTCTTTCCCGTGTGTAAGTATTGTACGTCATCCTTAACATTTGAAAAGCATGTTCTCTGCAGTTATGTGGAGCAAAACCGTCAGAAGGAATCTTTGTTGGTGCATTCTTATCAATGTCATCTACTGCTGTGGTAATATGAGTATTGCAATTTTAGGTATTCATATTGAGCAATAATGTGAAATGTAAATGTGGCAAAATTCTTGAACTTGCGTAGGGTTTTACACTTATCCAGAAAAATAGTAATATATGTGCTATGTCACAATAATAGTCATTCTTACTACACTGGACTTCTGATCTAGCACTTAGGAAGTGTTCTGACAAAAACAGATTAGTGTCAAACCACCTGTGGCACCATGGCCTCAAAAAGCCTAATTTAAATGAGTACCAGTTTACATTGTCACTTTTGGCAACTTACTGTTGTGTCATAACAAGGTACAATAACGCAGTGAAAGAGTTGTGTTATGGAATTGTGCAGTGGAACCTGTATTGCACAGTGGAATAACACTGGTTAGTAGATTAGCAGAGAGAAACAAACACAGATTTAGCAATGAGTAAAACATGGGAAATTATTAAGGAAATTAGGAAAAGCTGAATTTTAATTGATCATTACACGCAAAGATCTGGAGCTATCTAGTAATAAACCTTTCATTGGATATTTAACCGTCTCACGGCACTTAACTTTCTCATACAACAACAATAAACTTAAGATGGGTTTGTAAACGCACACGGAAGGTAGTATTGTCCGACACTCCCACCGTTTTTTCCCTTCACATACCCAAAATGTTGGTTTATCAGAAAGCTTACGTATTAACGCTTATTACCACATTCCAAAATACAATACAAATAATGTTGAACTATTCTAAAATGTTGCACATTCTGTTAATTGCTTTATTAAATATGCTTTTTTGTAGATGCTATTATATGTTATCACAGTGGCTACTGTAATGTTTCCGTTGTTTT
This sequence comes from Gnetum montanum, assembly GCA_015680685.1. Taxonomy (NCBI): domain Eukaryota; kingdom Viridiplantae; phylum Streptophyta; class Gnetopsida; order Gnetales; family Gnetaceae; genus Gnetum; species Gnetum montanum. The sequence continues at coordinate 322,606 of MNCI01000958.1, forward strand.
GACGTGTTTAGTTTGCTAAAATTTTGCATGTTTGCTTGTAAGGTTTTGAAATTTCTCATGGAGAACAATACTGCAAGTGCTCTTCCTGGTCAAGTTACAATAGGAACACTTGTTTTGCAGGTTCAAAGCATATTCTAAGTTACAGTTCCTTGTTTAAATTCCTTTTTTAAGTAAAGAAATATTATAATTTGTTTGGATTTATTTTTAGGTTATTCTTTTTGTTATTTTAAAATTTAAACAGGATTGTACCGTTGGATTACTTTTTGCATTGCTACCAGTTCTTGGTGGAGGTACCGACTTATTCCAGGGGTTAGCTTCAATGATGAAAACGTATGTTTAGCAATCTTATCATCATGATTCCTCTTCTATGCTTGAGGACATTTCATATTTACTGGAAATTGATGTTTGTGTTATTGTTTAACATAACTGTGTTACCGCATTGAATGAGCATAAGTTTATGTGGATGCTTTTGTTTATACAGGCTAGTTTTGTTGGCAATGTTTTTGGCAACTGCAGCAATCATAACATGGTCTTTTGTTAAGCACTATCTCAAGTTAATGATGCGTTTGTCCTCCCAGGTAATTAGAGTATCGATACCTAAAAATTACATTAAATTTTATTTTTTAATTGTTCTGAGTTATTTTGTATCCAGTATTCATGGATAACCCTATTTCCCATAGATTACATTGTTAAGGTATCTATGTTTTCGTTTACCGTTATTTGATTCATCTCTATTACAATCTACTCCTTATTTTTAGAACTTTCATAGTTAGAAGATATTCTTGACTTCTAGTGACTTTATTCATTTATTATCTGGACTTGTGCAGACAAATGAACTATATCAACTGGCTTCCGTTGCATTCTGCTTGTTGGTTGCTTGGGTTAGTGTTCCACTTTTGTTTATGTAGTTTTTTTGAACATGAAATAAGCATGCTGTGTGGAAATGTGCAAATTTATAATTTTAATGTTATTTAATTTTAAGCGTATGCTGCAACTATGTGTCCAATATGAGCTAATGAACTGTGAAAATAAATCAGTTGAATTAATGAATGACTTGGTTAAATACTTAATATGTAATCCAACATCACATCTCAAAAATCTCCTCTCTTTCTTAAAAACGTTCATTTGCAATACACTATGAGATTTGTTGGCATTATGAATATTGCAAAGTGCAAACATTGACAAAATGCATTGGCTATGTTCCTCATCTGTTACTTTAATATATGGTCAGTTCCTGCTTCACCCTTTGGCCTAACCACCTAAAAAGGCCCTTTTGGAATGGAGAATTTGGTGAAAAAGAGATTTTAACAGTGCTTTTAACAAGATTCCAAATAGTACATTTGGAAAATTGCCACAGATACAACGCTCTGGTGGATGAACCACAAGTCAAGTGGTGTATTTAACGTGTAGAGTGATGGAACCTTTTACTTGTTATCAGTACCAAGTTAGGATACCTTTTGCAATCTCAGGATAGGGTATACATTTTCATTTACATCAAGAAGTAGTCTCTTTCTCTTCCTCTTTGAGCAAAAATGGGAAATTGTATTTTTTAGAAAATGTGCAGTATACAACATTAACTTTTTTGTTTGTTTGCGGAGGGGAGGGGATGGGGGACTACTCGTCCTCCGCTTTCCCCTTTCTCTGGCAGGCACCTGTACAAAATGTAGACAACAGACAACCCCCATCCATTGGGATCAAACCAGCTGAAAGAAAGTAGAGATCAAAAGAGATACTAGGTATCCCCCCATCCGTTGGGATGGCTGCTTTACAACCTGGCATGCTGACATTTTTTTTGAATAAGTAAAAGAGATTATGTTAATAAAATAAGATTTAAAGTACAATGTGATTATTCTTGGGATCTAAATGATCGACCAAGGTAAGTGGATCAAAATTTTTAAAAATAAAATAATCATGTCAAGGTAACCATGTAATCTTATTCTTGGAAATAAAATTATAATTGTGTAAAGTTTAAAGACCTTGACAATCCAGTTCCATTCTATTTATCACATTCTTCTTCCAATTTTTTCCCTCAAGCATCCATACTTTGTGTAGATTGATATTTCCCCCTTCAAATTTCCTTTTAGTTTCTTTCCTTCTACATTTAAATTCTCACATGTGCTGACAATGCCATAGCCATTGCTGATTCCAAGTATGGATGTGAAAGGAGGAGTGTTAGCATTAGGTCAGTAGCTGGTTGTAAAACCATGCTAAATATAATGGATGAGTTCCCTTTCATATTTTGCAGGTGCTATAATATTCACAAGATGCTAAGAGTAGTAGTCATAAGGCATGGTTGTTGTGGAAAATGAGCAAGGGTTTGCTAAAACATCTTCTATAAATGACGTGCAACATTGATGCACAAATGTTGTTGAAAGAGGGCAAGGGTTCCCACATTAGGGATGTGTATGTGTAAAAAAATAAGTCAGGTGATAGAAAATTTGGATGGCAACCTAGAACATAGGCACTCTTAATAGAAAGACCTTCGAAATTATTGACATTATAAAAAACAAAAAATAAGCATTGCCTACTTCCAAGAAACAAGATGGAAAGGAGAAAACATTTGAGAATTGGTTTAGGGTTACAAGCTTTCTAGTTAGTGAAGGATAATCACCAAAATGGAGTGGACATCATTGTCAATTAATTTGTCAACGACAAAGTGGTATAACTATAATGCAATGGTGATCGGATTATGAACACAAAAATTGTACTTGTAAATGTGGTCATCAACATCATTAGTGTATGTGTTGCACAAATTAGCATAGAAATTTCTATTAAGCAAGATTTTTGAGATTTAATGAATTTGGTGCTTCAAGGAATTTCATAGCAAGAAAGCATATTCATTAGTGGGGATTTTAATGATTATGTTGGATCTATAAGAGGGGATATGAAAGGGTTCTTGAAGGGATGGATTTGGATAACAAAATCATATGTGAGATTCAGTGCTACAATTTGCAACTGCTTCTGACGTTGCCGTTGCAAATACCTATTTTTAAAAGAAGGCCAAACATTTAATTACACATCAAAACATTAGAGATAAAACACAAATTGACTATTTCTTGTTATACATAAGAGATTGGGCCATTTACAAAGATTACTAGGTCATACCTAGATAGAACTGTATAACTCAGCATTGATTTATGGTAGTGTGAGAAAAGGGACTAGATGCATAAAATGGTGGAATTTGAAGCAAGGCAACATCACCAAATTCAAAAAACGATTGCTTAAATAATGCACATGGAATTAGTATTATTTTGCAAATTTTATTTGGGGCTACATGGAAAGTCACATTTAGAAATTGGAAAGAACATTTTGGGTGAAACAAAAGGGAAAAATGTACATCCCAAAGGAGATATGGTGATGGAGCAATGAAGTACAATATGTCATTCGAAATAAGAAAAAATGCTTTGAGGAATGACAACAAAGTGGGAAGTAAGAAGATATGCTAATGTACAAAATGATAAAGAAGAAGGCAAAATTAGTAATAGCTAAAGCCAAATATAAAGCCATGGATGATTTTTCTGAAAAGAGAGGAACAAAGGAAAGAGAAAAATTTATATACAAGTTTGGAAAAATTAGAAACAAGAAATGTAAAGATATTGACTATGTCAAATGCATCAAGGAAGTAGATGAAAGAATTTTAGTAAAAGATAATATGTCATGCAATATGGTTGAAGAGGTAAATAAATAGACACAACTGTATGCATTTTATGATTGGTGCTGAAAATGATTAGTGAAATAAATAAAAGTGAATGTGTATGTGATGCATGATGTGAAGCAAGTGTGTGCACGGAAACAACCAAGGATCCACAAGAGAAATGCCCAAGATTAGAAATATACGTTCTTGACAAAGAATGTCAAGGAAACAAGTCAATGTGACCACAATATTGAGGAGTTCATATGGCAGAAACATCAATCCATGTACAAATGATGTAAATTCAATCCGTTGAGAAGAATAGATGAAGTAATGTAGAGTTCATGTGAGAAAATGGATCACAGGAAAAGCCTAGGGAAAACGATGAGACAACAAAAAGGAAAAATTTGGGTTGAACAATCACAGATGAAACACACAGACAAACAATTATATGATTATCCCATTTTTGCAAAAATCATAGGAAAATCCTAGGGAAAACAATGAGACAACAAAAAGGAAAAATTTGGGTTGAACAATCAGGATGAAACACACAAACAAACAATTATATGATTATCCCATTTTTTCAAAAGACCACTAGGAAGAGTGAAGAGACCCAATTTGAAGAGTTGAAGGAGCCAACAAGAATTCTCAGAATAAGGACTGATGAAAGTAATCCAATTTGTAGAATTGACAAAGAATTTTTCAGTAGAGAACTGATCAAGAACGTTTTTTTTTTTTTTTTTGAGGAAATGTTCGGGATCATATTACTGAAGATAAAATACAAGATATTACCAAGCGTGGGTCAATGACATTGGCCCAAGCGGGAGGTTTTTAAGCCTCAATTGATTGTGCAAAATTGTGCACCAGACATTCATGCCAAAACACCAAGGGAAGGGGGAGGGCACCCCCCAAAACACCAAGGGGGGTCACCCCTTTGAACACCAGGTGCCCCCCTCCAACACCAAGGGGGCCCTCCAAACATCAAGGGGGTCACCCCCCCACCCTTGGGGGGAGGGGGGCAAATGACACCGTGTCACTTCTTGAAGAACCACACAAAACATGGGGACCATGGCCGTTGTTGGGGGAAGGGGGGGGGNGGGGCGGCACCAGGGAAAAAATGGTCTCGCTATGGGCTCGTCGGTAGCCTATGACAGGTGCAATGTGGACGTTTAAGGGCATGGAGAATATCCAACGTGTTGCTATGAAGCTCAATGTCCACAAAACTAGCAGCTTGTTGGAGTCCTTGCATGGTTGATTCACGTCAGTTTCGTTCCTCCGTCAATGTCCCCCTGTCCGGGTGGAAACGTGCCGACGTTCGATGGATGTGATGCCAAAGTTCCCCCCACGTGCAATCACAGTTGATGCCCAGGATGATGTATGGACATCGTCCAACCCTAAGCCCACTGGTGTGCACTTTGCTCATGCGACCGATCTAACTGGCGCTGTCTCTACTCCTCCTCATCTTGCTCTTGCTCCTGCTGAGCTTGCTCAACCACCTCATGCTCTCTTTGGGTGGTTTCCTCCTGAATCAGCTTGTCTCGCACTTGGGCCCAGATCTCGTCCACCAAATGGGCTTGGGCCACATCAGCTAGCAAGGCTTGCTACCTTGTTATCTCTTGTTCCTCTTCGTGGAAATGGGTTTCCATTTCGATCCGTGCTTGTATGAGGGCATCTTCCCGCTTTGCTTCCCACTCTCGACGTTCAGCGTTGCGCGCTGCGGTCGCGACCTCTAGAATTGCTCATTGTAGCTCCTCATTGCTTCTTTCGTTGTGCCCCGACATTCTAGGCGGTGACATCTCCGGCACCACCATGGGGTTTGGGGTCCTCTGTCCCCTACGACTACATCTTCTCCTAGTATAAGTCACCGTAGGTTGGGTCCTCAAAATCCCCAGGCCGGTCAGAGGGGATGGGCCAAATGGGGCACCCCTTGGGGGGGGGGGGGGGTGGCCAAGCCCCTGCCCTGAAAGATGTTGCCCCCCTATTGCCGCCACAGGGCCGGGATGAGCCCAAAGTGGCGGCCTCACCTCTGCTGTTGCAGAGCCGCCAGAAAAAAACCTGGGTAAGTTAACCCTAACTCCCAATTTAAGGTATTTAAGGAAAGCAAAGTGGATGCCTTGGAGTTTTGACCCATTGCCTAACTGTACAAAAAATTGGTCCACAAGATCCGCTGCTCGGGCCTAGAGCTGGGGTAGAGAGGATCTGGGAACTTGTTTGCTTTGCGTGCATGACATCGACCTGTTGAAGAAAATTTCGGCGTCTTGTAGCCCGCATGTGGAGGGTAGAATAATTTCGCCATCGGCGTGGGCCCCCATACACCTGGCGATCGAGGATTCAATGACGATGACCTCAGTGCCCCTAATTTAAGATTGTACAGGAGATATAGCAATGATGATCCCATTAAGGAGTTGTAAAGGATTTGTGAAGGAGATGGATTGAATCCAATAGAGTTAAATGGTGCAAACTAGATTCATCTATATATAATATATGAAATCAAATGTGTAAACCTGTGGTATGTATGAATGTTTATTAATTTGGGGGTGAGCTGGGGGGCATAGTGGGGGTGAGGGAGGAGGTGTTGGAACCCCAAAATAAGTGTAATATAAGTTATGAACGAATGAGATACACAAAATTGCACAAACCATAGAGGGATCAAGTTTATGAGCCATACTATGAAGTTTCGAGAGAGTTTTAAAGCAATGTCTTAGACTTGAATCAATAGCATCAGAAAACTAATTTGGATTTATGTCAAGGGGATCTACTATAGGACTATTTTTTTGATATGATAATGAATGGAAAGATTCAGAGAACATAGAAAACCTACATATGATCTTTATTAACTTGGAAAAAGTATGATAGAGTACTTGCACATATTATTTGGTGGGCTTTTACAAAGGAATAACATTTTGATAAATATATTAAAGTGATTTAAGGTATGTATGAAGGAGCTACTACTAGAATTTGTATAGCTTGTGGAATCACATTTGATTTTTCAGAAATAGCTTGTGGAAGCCTTTACTGGTTTGCTATTGTTTTCTTTTTCGAGAAAGAGGTCGGGATTATATTAAAAGAGCAAAAATACGTTACAAAGATTACATGCAATTACAAGCGGTGGGCCACCAGGAGAGGCCCCACCGAGAGGGGAGGGCCCTCGGGCCCCAGAAACCGCGAGCGAGACAGACAAAATAGCCAGATAGAGTAGAGAAAACCAAGAAAAGCCAAAACACCCGGGGGGGCGACCCCCCCACCAGAGACAACCCCCTACGGGTGAGTCGGAAGCCGCCGACAGGCGCAGTTGGGGCGTTCCAGCTCATGGAGGATATCGAGGGTATTCCGATGATCCTTCGTATCCACGAAATTAGCCGCCTGTTGGATGCCCTGCATAAGCGATTTGCGTCTTCCCCTGTCCTCCTGTGAACCCCCAGCATCAAGGTGGTACCGCGCAGAGGTCCGGCGGATGTGCCGCCCGAGCTCCGCCCAGGAGCACTCGCAGCTAATGCCCAAAACAAAGTATGGGCATCGCCCCTCCCGCAGCCACTGCCGGGCATTATGCCCGTGGGCTCGGTCTAGCTGTCTCTGCCGCTGGGCTTCTTTCGCCTGGAGTCGCTCCTGCTCCGCCCGCTCCTCTAGCTTGCACCTTTTCTGAGCCTCCGCCGCCTGTGTGAGCTCCTCCCGAACCTGAGCCCTAATCTCATCGATGAGGTGGGCCTGAGCAGCCTCAGCAAGGAGCTCCTGCTACCTGACCCGCTCCTGCTCGCGCTCGGTGACCTGGGCCTCGATGTTGGCCCGGGCTTGTGCAAGGGCCTCGTTCCACTTGGCTTCCCACTCTTCCCGCACCTCGTCCGCCGCGCGCTGCGTAGCTTGTTGAAGCTCCTCCTCCCAGTTCCTTCGACCCAATGTCTCCGACGGGGGGGGAAGGCGAGCGCTCGGGGGAGCGTCGCTCCTACGTGGTCCTCTGCCTTCGCGGAACCTGGGAACCCCAGCTGGGCCAACCACCCCCCGCCCCAAGCACCCCCTCAGCCAGCGGCCTAGCCGCGGGGGAGCCCCCCGAACCGCCCCCCCGTGGGGGGGCAGGGGGGGCCGGGGGCAGCCCCCCACCCCCCGCCCCCTGCCAGAGCGCCAAGATCAAACCAGAGTGCCGGCCTCGCCGTTTGAGTCTGAGCGTCGCTTTTAAGAAGCGGGGGAGGTTGACGGGGGTGCCTAACTTGAGGCACCGTAGGAACGCAAAGTGAAGGCCCTGCAACTTAGAAGCGTTGCCAGACTGCACGAAGTAGCACTCAATGAGATCAGTTCCCCTGGCCCATAAGCACGGCAAAGAGGACCTGGGGACCTGGCGACTCTGGGTCCGGGGGACGGGCCCAGGAAAAAACAACTCCGCGTCCTCTAACCCTCGGGTAGAGGGCAAGAGGACCTCCCCAGCGATCGGGGTCCCCAGACAGTTGGCAATCGAGGATTCGGTGATCCAAATTTCATGCCCGCGAAAGAGAGTACGGTCGTTGACCCAGTTGGAAAAGAACGCGTCATCCGCCAGGTTAGGGTCCCCCACCAGCCGCTGCAGCGGCTTTGACCAGCCGCACTGGGTCACTAACCGCCAAAGCGCCTCGTTATCCTAAAAAACTGCACAGTCCGGTTCAAAAGTGGGCGTTTGTCCCATGGTAGCCTCGATTTCTCTCCATGCCGTGGCAGCCTGGGAGACCAAACGCGTCGGAGGGGGGCGCGGCTGCTGCTGAAAGACGGTGTTGTTCCGTGCCTTCCACGCTACCCATAAAAGTAGCGTGGCAGGGGAGTCGCCCGTCAGGCGTCTCGGGGGGGGGGGGCATAGCCGTAGCGCGCCACGTGGCGCACATGCAGGGGCACTCCACCGCGAAGTGCTGCGTGGTCTCTGCCTCGGCGCCGCATGAAGGACACGTCGCAGAACTGAGGATCCCGCGCCGAAGCAGTAGGGCCCGTACTGGCAGCGCATCGTTTTTGAGGAGCCACAGAAAAAATTTTATTTTTTCAGGCAGGTGCCCCTGCCATATCTGCCGCCAGCCGTCCATCCGCGGGTACTTTGTCTTCAGGAGGGCCCGTGGCTCGAGGCTCCCCCAACCCAAGGTCTGCATGGTGTGAGCGTGTCGGCAGAGCTCCTGCCAAGGTCTCGAATCGCGCGCTCCCGAAACCCAAGGCCGATATTTGGTCTGCATGATTCGGATCCAGGGGATCGGTTCTCCTTGGGGGCGCGAAAAACGGAGCAGCAACCGTTGTTGCCCGATCATCAATTCATCTTTGAAGGAAGTAACCCCCAAACCCCCAGCACTACGGGGCCGCGCGACCCGCTCCCAGCAGACCAGATGGATTCTGCGCCCCCCCTTGCCCCCCTCCCAAACGAAGGTACGGACAAGAGAATTAACCGCAGAAACGACCGCATTCGGAGGCGTGGCCACAATTGCCACGAACCTTGCGACTGCCGTGAGGATTCCAGTGGCCACCAACAGGCGCCCTTTGCGGCTAAGGAACCTGTTCGCCCAGTGGCCCATTCTTCTCTCGATTTTACCAAGCAGCGGGCCCCACGCCGTGGTCCGGCCCCACCTGAAAAGGGGGAGGCCCAGATATGTGTCGTTGTATGTGCCTGGCAGGATATTCAGGATGTGTATCGCCCGGTTCTTAACCTCAGCGTCCGCATTGAAGAAGTGGGCGGAGGATTTGGTTCGATTGATTTCCAGTCCCACCTCGGCCGCGAGACGGGATAGGGCAACGTTGATACACCGCGCTTGGGGAATCGTTGCTCTACTAAACAACATCGTGTCGTCCGCATAGTGTTCGGCCCGGCAGGCCACACCGGCAATGTCAAGATCATCCACCCCTAAGGTGTTGCAATACTGCTGCATTAAGCCCATGGCAATGATGAAAAGGAGGGGCGAGAGCGGGTCCCCCTGCCTCAACCCCNCTGCAATACTGCTGCATTAAGCCCATGGCAATGATGAAAAGGAGGGGCGAGAGCGGGTCCCCCTGCCTCAACCCCCGCCCAAGGGAGGAGAGGCCCCATAAACGCCCCCCACATCAAAGGAGAAACCTGCAGAGGACTGCATGTGGATGCATAAGCGGATGAACTGCAGATCAAACCCTTTCTGTAACATGATAGACTGCAAGGCCTCCCAGCTGAGTGTGTCATAAGCCTTGGTGATGTCAAGCTTGAGGCAGAGCCCGGGAAAACCCGTAGTCCGAAGCGAGTGAAACACCTCCTGCATGACGAGGATTGGGTCCTGAATTGCCCGTCCTTGCACGAACCCCGCCTGGTTGGTCCCCACCAGCTTGGGCATGATCGACACAAGCCGATTCACCAGCAGCTTGGAGAAGACCCTGATGAGGACATTGCACACGCCAATGGGGCAAAAATGCTCGGGGCGGTGTGCATCGGATTGCTTTGGGATGCACACAATGCGGGAGCAGTTGAGTTCCCTTCGTACCTGTCTCCTGGCCAACATAAGATTGAACGCATCTAGAATATTGGGCCCCATAATATCTATGAAAGTTTTAAAAAATTCAAGGCTCCAACCGTCAGGACCTGGCACTCTGCCACCAGGCATGCTAGTGATCGTCGCTGTGAACTCCGACCATGAGAAGGGGGCCAACAGTCGCACGTTGTCATGCTTGCTCAGCACACGCTGCACGGGAACCGAGATGGGCGTGGTGGGGCGCTTGGCCCAAATCCCGCGCCAGTATTGCGTCAGCTCGTGCGCAATTTGTTGTGGATCATCAGTGGTTTCGCCGGCTTGATTGCGGAGGCAACGGGGTTGACATCCCCCCTGGGTTTTGGCCATAGCGAAGAAGAATCTAGTCTGCCGGTCCCCTTCTCTAATCCATCGGACTCGGGAACGTTGCCGCCAGTACGTCTCCTCTTCGAGGTCAAGGGATTGGAGCTGCCGCAACGTGTGCAACTCCTCCACGTGTAAATCCTCCCCCGCTTCCTGTCGGGCTTGGATCTGGGCAAGCTGGGTACGAAGCTTCCGTAGGCCAGTACGGAAGGAGAACTTCGCCTCCACGGGGAGGGCCCTAATGGCCCACTTCAGCCGAAGCAAGGCACCTTTGAGGAAATCTCGTGGGTCCCCCCGGTCTGGCCGGTAGTCAGCCCAAATCTCCTCCACCATTGGCCGCAGCCAAGGCTTGGCTAACCAGGCCACCTCGAAACGGAAGGGACGAGGGGCCCTTGGCTTATCCGGCCCAATCAGGCAGGTAAGCGAACGATGATTGGAAGCCACCCTTTCCTGCCCCACCACACGGATGGAGGAGTGGAGCAGGAGCTCAGCGCCAACCCAAACCCGATCAATCTGGGTGAGAACCCGTTCTGGTCCCTTCCTTCGATTGCTCCACGTGAAATGGCAATTCTCAATTGGTAAGTCCACGAGGGAGAAGGTGGCCAGGAACGCCTGGAATTCCGCAGCCCCGGGCGGCGGGGGGGCACCCCCCCAGACTTCTCCCAAGGGTGAAGGCGCTGGTTGAAGTCCCCAACCACCAGCCACACCCGATGGTCGGGGACTAGCGCCGCCACCCGGTGCAGTTCTCGCAGCCGCTCCCCCCATTGCTGGGCGCCATAGAAATTAGTCAACCAGATCCCGTGCGCAGAGACCTGAACCGTGATGGCCCACTGCGATGCATCAAGGAGGTGCATGGCATAGTGGGCAAGAATGGCGAGGCCGTTGGCCTAACCCCGGCAGGGGTGCGTGTAGGTAGTCCAGCCCTCCCACTGGAGGAAGTGCGACTTCGTAGGCTGTAGTTTGGTTTCCTGTAGACAAACAATGTCGTAGTCTTCATCTCTGACAATTCGACGCAGGGTGTTTCTTTTGTAGGGGGTACCCCGTCCCCTGCAGTTCCAGCTGAACACCTTCATGTATGACCAGAGGTGCGGCGTTGGTAGACCTCCCGCAAGGTTTGTTGCTGCCCCAAGTCGATATCGCGTTGGGTTTGTTTGTTTCTGGTACTGGTCTCAGTTGGTCTGCCCGGACGGTTCTCGCCGACTCGCACTACTGTCGCCGTAGGCTCCGTCGCCTGGCGCCGCCGAGCCCGGGTGCTCCCCTGAACCACGTTAACCCACTCCCCCAGAGGGGGCAACGTAGGTTCCGACCCCGCCCCAGGAGGGGCACGGGGCGACAGGGGAGGGGTCGAGTGGGGGTGGGTCTTAGTGGGTGAAAGTTGGGCCCCGGGGGAGGT
>MNCI01000958.1:334799-409962 GCA_015680685.1 Gnetum montanum
CGGAGGCGACAGTCGACCTCCTGATGTCCGGGTTTCCCGCACCCCCCCGGCCGACCGGCCTTTGGGTCATACGTCGGGGCGGGTTCCGTCCCAAGGTTCTCGAAGGTGACCTGGAGGGTCTCCTCCCCCCCAGGAAGCTCCAACACGACCTCCCGGACAAGGTTAGTCTTCGACAAGCTGCGCCAGACGCAGAATTGGGCGAAGCCCATTCGCGCCATGGACCGCGTGACGCGGTCGAAAGCGATGAATTCGCTGAAAAAACCGGCCAGTTCCGTGAGGAAAGCGAGACTCCAGAGCACCCAGGGAACGTCGGCCGCGCGCACCCAGACCGGAGCCCGGGTGAACAAGTCTGTCTCGCGGTGAGCCCTGGGGCGCCAAGGGGTTAAGGCGAGGCCCCGAGCCCCGTAGAACCACGGGCCACCAAGCAACACAGAATCCCGAGCTTGCATGGAGGGAAGGACGAAAAGGAGCAAGTCCTCGGACAAGCTCCGCACATCGACATCCCCAACCTGCCATTGCTCCCTCACCCACCGGCGAATAAGGTCCAGGCACGGGCGGGATCCTCGAGAGATGAAACGGCCGATGAGGCTCCTCTCTATTGTTCGGACACCCTCCGTTGGAGGGTGGTTGACTCGCAGCCTCAGGGTGTGGTCACTGCGGGAGTGGGCCGTAATGGTGCTAGCCCCCAAACCATTGGGAGTGTCCTCAGCGAAGGGGCCCGTGCCAGCACCGGTACTGGTGGCCGCGGCGGCAAGGATTGTCATTCCCGCGATGGTTGTAGCGGTAGTGGCAGTTGCGGCCACAGTGACCGTGTCTGTTGTGTCTAGCGTGCCGGTGGTGCCGGTTGTGGCGCCGGTGGCTGCGGCACTGTCGTTGGCAGGGGTGGTGGTTTTGGCAACGACGGTGGCGTCGGTGGCGGTGGTGGCGTCAGTGGCGTCAGTGGCGGTGGTGGCGGTGGTGGCGTCGGTGGCGTTGGGTGTGTTCATCTTCTTCCCGCTCTCCAAGAGGTGGGAATTAGAAGGCATCTATTGTTAATTAGAAGGAAATATATGATGAAATCCCTTGGTATATGTTGTTTGTATATGATAGTCTTCATGGATACATCTTAAGCAAATATTACTTCTAAAATGGGAAAGTGGGAACATGTTCTTAAATCAAAAGGCTTAAAAATTAGTAAAAGTAAGATAAAATACATGGAATCTAATTATAGCAAAAGTATAATTGGTAATGGAATATAAGTAATAATTCAAGGCCAAAAAGTTCCTCATTACACAGTTTTGCTACTTAGGAACAATGGTCTAGTTAGAAGGTAAAATTTATAAGGATGTAAGAAATAGGATTAAGGTAGGGTGGTTAAAAATGGAGATAGGCTAGTGATTTTTTATTTGATAAAAGAATCCCAATAAAACTAAAGAAAAAAAATCATCTATTAAAACTAAAGAATCCCAATAAAACATCTATTAACCATCATCTATCCTTACTTCAACAAATTATTCATTGTTAAAACTTTTTGTTTTCGTGCCAATTGAAAAAGACATGAACTTTAAGGATTAGATCCAACTTCTTCCAATGAATAACTTCTTTAACTAGTTGACCTATGTATAAAATATCACAAGCCTTTGCTACTTTGTAAGAATGTTTATTTCCTCCATAATCAAAGCCTTAACATCTTGAGATTTCATGTAGTGATATCTCATCCATGCGTGTACTTTTTCAAGTGCTATTCATGTTCACATTCACCCTTTATTACTTGCATGACATTCTCCTTCATAATTCTCCAAGATAGCTTTCCCAAAAAAGCCATATTTAATTAATGTAAGTCCAAGTAAACCACATTTCCATGGATGACAAACTGTATCTCAATTCAATAGATGAATTTTTTCCCTTCGTCCGAATCTTGCTAAAGAAAATCTATTCGAATTTTTCAAGTTTTTTTACTCCTTTAAAGTTCAAAGACAACATTAAATATAGTGGAATAGATTGAAAATAGCTACAAATTAATTGTTATCTTCTAGCCATGGTAAGAAACTTTCCTTGGTAACCAACTAATTTCTATGTCATCCTCTATGAAACATTGTTCAACAATTCTAACTTATTTCTTTCCAAAAATAATGTTTTGCCTAATTATTGCTTGGAAGACTTAGCTCGCTTACAATTTAACACATTTGAAACATTTTGCTTTTATATATCCGAAAACGAATAGGAAACAAAATGCTTTTATCATATATATATATTTTTAAATTCTGAAACTTGTTAAAAATAAGTCAACACCTCTTTAACATTTGTTAGGCATCTTTCTTCAGCTTCAAGGATGATAAAAGCATCATCAACAAATTACACGTAAAATCAGGCAAACCATAAGTTGGTGTAATTCCTTTAATTTCCCCTTTTATAGCTTTCTCTTTAATCAGACATCCTAAAGCTTCAACTGCCCTATCTCAACCCATTGTTGCTTTAAAATCTTTCATGTGCTTCTCCATTAAGCAACGTTAAAAATGATGTTGTAGCATAACATTTTTTAGCCATTGACTACTAATTATTAGGAAATACAAATTTATATAATATGACATGCAAAAATCTACATAAAACACAATCATAAACTTTTCTTAAATCAAGTTTAAGCTTAAGTAAATTTCTATTCTGTTTTGAAGCTGAACGAAAAATTTCATAGATAAGAATAATCTGATTTAATATTTGTCTACCTTTCACAAATCTTGCTTGGCAATTGTTGATGATGGATTAGTCTTTCTGTTAAAACTTTACAAATAATTTTATAAAGAATATTATACAAACCTATAGGCATTTTGTATATCCTGACTGACATCTAGATCTCCAAAATTCATGGATTATATCTTGTATATCCTTCCGTATTCTGAATGATCTTGGCCCTATACTTTTAAAATTGGGATTGGATTAGTAGGAAAGCACCTGATTTAATCAGGAAGTGGATTGATTTTTGTGGCATACCTCGCATAATATAGGCTCTGGAACAAATTAGAGAGCTTATATGAAGGCAAGAATGCACAAAACAAAGCATTAATGATTTGAATGTTCATGAATCTAGAGTACAAGGATGGACAAAGTGTTACAAAGAACTTGAACAAGTTCTAGGAACTCCTAAATCAACTGGTTACAAGGAAGCTTGTGCTAAATGATGAGGTACAAGCATTGATTTTGTTAAGTTCTTTATCAGCTAGCTGGGAGACTTTGGTGGTTTTTGTTAGCAATATAACTCCTCAACTCTTGATGGAAAGGTAACTTTGAGCAGAGTCAAGGATAGTCTGCTCAATGAACAGGCCAGAAGAAAATTGGTCTCTTCTGCGTTTGAGGCATTGGTTGCACATAAGAAGGGTAGAAACAAGAATGGAACTTTTTCAGATAAAAACTATATAAACTCTTACGATAGGAAAGAGAGAACTGCTTAAATTTCTCAAAAAGATAGCATGATCATGATCATCATCCTTGTAGCCTTTTCTCAATTACATGGGATCAGTTATATGAGTCCTTTTACACTATTGGGATCAGTTATATGAGTCCTTTTACACTATTTGTTTCTGTTAAGCTCAAATCTTGGATGTCTTTCTTTATGCAAGCAGATCAATTATGTTTTGGTCTACCCCTTTGTTGGTTTCCTTCAGCTTTAATAAAGTGACCTCTTCTAATAGGAGCTTTCTCTGGTCTTCTTAACACATGACCAAACCATCTAAGATAACTATACTTAATCTTCTTATCCATGGGAACTACTCCCAAAGGTCCCTTGGTCCCTTAGTAAGAGACTAGTTGATTCAATCTTTTCTGGTCATGCCTGACATCCACCTTAGTATATGCATCTCTGCCACATGCACATGTTGTGCCTAATGTTCTTTAATAAGCCAGCATTCTGTACCTTAGATAACTCAAAACCCACATGATTTAGTACCAAGATCAGCTTTTTTTTTTTTTTTTTTTTGGTGCATAACAACCTATAAGGATGATATAGTCATAAAAAATTCAGACGTCCTATCAGTTTCTTATTTAGGTCCAAATGGTGTGTTTCTGACTATCATGGTTCAAAGAAATATAGACTGTGTGATGATACTTCTAACTAGGTTTGTTCACTGATAGATTCTAGTTTATGTCCTGATCCTTCCATTGCTTTTGAACATTTTACTTTTCCTTTGTTTTGTATTGATAGTTGATGCAATTTGTGATACATTTTGTTCCATAGCACTATGCAACTATTGCCTTGCAAAATTTCTTTCTGTCGGCTTTGAATGAATGTTTATATTCTCTCACCTTGAGTGAGGAAAATCATTTCAAAGATGTAGATTCCCATGCCCAAAACATCCTTTTTGCTAAAACCTGTATCCTCCATGTCTTTGATAACAGTAAGACAATTTTACAGATGACCTTGGTCTTGTTTTGATCTGCGGCAGTCATTGCAAAGATGACGTCCTTGATAATGAAAACATTTAGGTCTTCCTTTTTTGTTTGTGTCACTGTTTTGCTGAGTCCTTCTACACTTTTGCAAATGTGCTGGAGTTCTAACATGTTTTTGAGCTTCTATTTCTATGTCACTCTCTAATCTTAATCACTATTTTCTTATGCTAATTCAACTCTTACCATTTCGTAATAAAAAGTAGAAGAAACAGAATTTCAACATGACCTTTATAGCTGGCTTGAGCCCTTAAACAAGCTTATCGGCACAATATTGTTCAATGGGGCAAAGGCGCAGTGTAGAAGATCCTGATCTCATGAACAAAGTAATGTATTTTTCTACTATCATTATTAAGTTTATAGAGAAATTTGAAGAATAATCCTTACCTGAAGTTGTCGTAGAACCCTGCCAGAGAAACTAAGATTGCAAGATTGCAACATGTGGCAACGATAAAAAGCATTGGCACCACACAATTAAAATAAGTTTAGGGTTGGATTGGTTAGGGATGGGTTTCACGATGATAATTTGGTCTTGGCCAGGAGGACCTTCCATGGCCTAAAGAAAAAAAATTATATCAGAGCATTAAAACAAAACCACTATTAACTAGCCAATTAAAGTGTATAGTTCATTGTTCCTCCATGCCCCACAATGTTTGTAGTGTACACCAACTATTGCAGCTGCCTAGGCTTACCATTGCAGCTGTCTGCACTGTTGTTCAAGACCAAAAACAGACCACAGTGCTTAAGCGAAATACAAAGCTCTACCTGCCTGTACCTGCTTTATTAATTTTTTCTGCTCTGCTTGCATTGTTATTGCTATAAAAACCAAAGAAGGTCCACCTTCCTTGCATGCATGTCGTTTCTATAAGCTAGCCTTGTGCTTGAGAGGGACAACATTGTTCTTGCCTTTTGCAGTAAGAATGGTCATGCGATCTTTAGAAATGATTCCTGTAATTTCATTTTGTACTGTTGATTGGACATAACAATGCTCAAAGTCAAGAGACGGTTGGTTAAGACTCAGAGACAACAGGGTGTGGATTAAAAGGATCATGAACTGTTGAACGTGCTTCTTTAAATATGCTGCCTTTTCATTCCTGAATTTTGATCTTTTGTGTTTTGTTTTATGGCTAAGTTGATCTCACGGATGTGAACAAATGCTAGTCAGTGATTGGTGGCCAGCAAGTCTTTGAGTTGGCCTAAAATCAACCTGGTGCGATTTTAATCACAGAGTAGTGGATGTAGAATGACATTTTACACTAATTCTGCAGCTTCATGCTACTACCAAGAATACTTGGTTGAATGATGTACGAATTTTTGAAATGCTTTATTATTGGAGGTATGCACGTTCCAGAGAAGCAAGGGTTCCTTTGGAGTCTCATTTTCTCCTGGCAAAATCAAATTCTAATTTGCTCTTTCAGGTTCTAATGCCACCTGGTTTCTTCCTTGGATATTTATAATTAATTTATGGAAGATTGTGAGTAATGATTTTTTTTTGGGATCCCTAACAGAGAAACTTAATTTTATCCCTATTTTAGATATAAAAGGATCATCACCCAAAGGCTCAATGCTCATCCCGCTAAGGCAGGGTCCTGGGAAGGCATGTTTTAGATGTATCTTTTTTAATAGATGATGCTTATTTATGTTGTTGAATACGATTATTCAACTAGCTTATAAATAAACAGATGCTTAATGTTAAATTTTTGGAATTGCTTGTTTCTTTATTTATTCCTTCTGTTTTGCATTTGCACAGGTTAATTATTTTTTCATGGCTGATTTTTATCTTAGAATTAATCCGATGTAACTAAACTACTCATATGACATGAACTCCAATATAGTTAATTGATAGTTGTTCCTATTATTGGATGTTGCAATATTTTCACATGTACAAGCATGTTTTTGGTACTATGCTGTTCTTTCCATTACCAATGGTTTTGTTTAGGTATGGCTTTGGTTGAAATACTAGATTTTCTGTTGTTCTATGACAAGGATCTATGATAATGAAAAACATGTTCGTCAATCTTCAGTGCAGTGACAAACTAGGACTAAGTCTGGAACTGGGCTCCTTTGCTGCTGGAGTTATGATAGCATCTACCGATTTTGCGAAGCATACGTTTGATCAAGTACGGAAATTTTCAAACACACCACTTTATATTCATCCATTGAAAGTATTTTCTACACATTTTCATGCAACATTTTCAGTTAAACATCATGCATGCATTTAAAACTTATGTTTTTTAATTCTTGGTAGGTCTTTGCCTTTATAGGATATTCTTGTTTTTGGAGTTCATACCATTTTTATGCATAGTTATGAATGTGTAATATATAAAACTGAAGGAACAGGATGTCTGTAGGAGCCTAACAACCACCCTCTAAATTCACTACAATTTTTTCCTTTTCTTTTTAAACCATTAGGCTAGACTTACATTGGCTCCTAATAAGAATATGGGGTGTTGGAGCTTGAAATAAGTGAAACATAGGTGCGCCCCAAAATTTATAGAAGTTTATAACTTAGTGCTACCTAGTAGAATTGTACCTATGACCTAGGGCTACTAGGCTAAAACCTGTACCACTAGGTTAACACTTCATTGTTACTAATAAGAATATGATAAAATGTCATGGTGAGTTGATTATAAGGCCTACACTTGTCCTTCCCTCATTGATCTTAACAAATTGGTGATGAGATGAGACCTTCCTACTTTTTGTAATTCGAAGGATTGATTCATTGATTGCATATCACCTATCTTTTGTAGTATTATCGTACCTCAAAAAGTAGTATAGCTATGGCTAACACTTCCCATCACTTAGGAAGCTAGAAAATATCAAACTTTCGTGTGACTTATTTGTTAAGTTCATTTTATTAGCAGTACTAATGGATGTTGTTGGATGTAATCCTAATCTTCCATTATGTTTTTGCATGATCATTTAATCTATAATAGGCTTCAAACAATGGTTGGGGCTTCAAAACATATAGGTTTTAACAACTTTGCCCATGCAATGTGGTGTTGCATTACCACATTGAGGGCCATCCAACTTGAAGAAATTTGATCACCATTTGGCTATGAATTGTGTTATCTTTGGGTTCTATGCTACCCAAACAAGGCTTGGCTCAACCATCATTTTTGGATTACAATTTAATATACCCCTAAGAGAGGTGACTGGAGATCGTACATGAGGTGGGTGCACACTTATGAATGGCACTTGCATTATTGAAAATCTTCAGGTGTTGTGCAACTCAACCCCCTTGGGTCCAATGGCTTAGGAAATGAAGCCTAAGTAAGCATATGTATAGGTAGGATTGGATAAGGCAAACCATACATTGGTCCACATCAGTTCTTAAATATGGTTGGTAGCATATGTGAGTATGCATGGGCATACATATATGGTGATGCATAGTGGAGCACTATGTTTTCAGAAAATTCAAAGTGTTTTGATTAAAATAATAGAAGTTTCTAAAAGAAAGGATTTGAACCTTTAACCTTTCACTTATTATTTCAGTTGAGCTATGAAATCTTTTTTTATATTATTTAAACATGTGTACCTAGGTCCCACCCTTGCTTGCCAACAAGCACCCACTAGCAAGTAGGGGTGGGATCCAGGGACACGCAAGAATGGTTGGGATGGTCATTGAATATACCATGGATTGTTTACACATGTATTTATGAACTGATGTGGATTGGATTATGCTTTTCTGGTTGGATAGTGGTGCTCATCTTCACATCTAGGTAGGGTGTACACAAAATAATAAGCAATGCAACCCATCCACTCAAGGTATGGGGATGAATATATTATTATTAAAATGATTAATTAATGATCCCTATATATACTACATGCTTCACACAAGACATATCAATCAAATGCATCATCCACCTAATTACTAACTATGAGTTTAGGTGGGAAAACTAAGTGGACCATGAGCGGGAAAACAAAGAGCGTTGAGTGTGTGGGTGGAGGGGCATCGGGGTCGATAGTGTCACTAGTGACGGAGGCCCCACGTCTGGCGTGGTAGGGCAAGGACTAAGAGGGGGGACATTTGAGGAGTGGAAGGAGGTTGAAGGAGCAGCAAGAGATGGTGAGGTTGGGAGCAAGAAGGGATCAGAGAATGGGGCTCAAGCACAGTTGGGCGGAGAGGAAGGGTTTGAGGCTCACCGGAGGGAGACACTATGTGCCTCAAGGTGGGATGGCCACTAGCGGAGGTGGTGAGAGCCTTGGCAATGAGCTTATTGGGCAAATTTGTGTTAGAAGGAGCACATGCAATGATGGACCGACCTTATCAAGCATTGGGTCAAGGCGGCATGGGGATTGGAGAATGTGTGGGTGCAGAGTCTTGCAGATGATAGGTTGCTTTTCATCTTCCAAACATAGGTTGACAGGGAGAGGGTACTGCTGGGGGAGGGGGGGCTATGGTTCTACGGGGCCCAAGGTTTGGCTCTTGTGCCCTAGAGGTTGGGAGCTCATCGGGATGTGAATCTGTTTGATTGGGCATGGATGTGGGTTCGGATCTTGGACCTGCCTTTGGAGTTCTAGGCTCATGGCTTTCTAAAATCGTTGGTTGGCTTGTTTGGAGAATTCATAAAATTTGATGCATTCATTGCGTCGATGGATAGGATGGGCTATGAGCATTTCTATGTCTGGAGGTCGCTGGGGTCGGAGGATAGAGTGAGTGAGGTGGTGCTGGACACAGCCTCGAGGGAAGAGAAGATAAGGATTTAGCTTGAGAACTTGCTAACAATAAAAGAAACACCATCGGTAGTGTGTGAGACATGCGGGAAAGGGCATTCGACTGTGGATTGATGGGTCGAGTAGTAGGGACCAATGCAACAAGGATGGAACCTGGTTGGTAGGAAGGGTCATGTGATGAAGGCAGCGTTGTTGGTGAGCCAAGGAAATAAGGTCTTGAATAAGGGACCAGCCATGAAGGCTGGAGAGCAGGGGTAGGCTTTGAGAGCTGGGGGGATGCCACCTCTCGAGGATCCGGTGGTGGGAGCGGCCCATGTGCAACAAGACGGTCAAAGAAAGGAGGGCAACGAAGATGAAGATTCAGAGTTTGCTTGAGGGTGCAGTGGGGGAAGGGCCGAATAGAGGAATGCAGGGGTTGGAGGAGGTGTGCAAATATTGGGAGGATATCTGGTGGAGAAGAGACTTGGAGAAAATCTTTGTTCTGGTGTTGTGGGTCCTATCTCAGGTGGAGAATCAACATCTGATGCGACCTTTCTCTAGATTGGAGCTGATCACGGTGATGAGGTTGATGTAGACCAATAAGGCGCCAAGACCAGACAAGTGGACTATTTAATTCTTTCGGGCTTTTGAGGACATTATGGGGGCAAATCTATTGGATGCTTTTAATTGTATGCTTAGTTGGCAATAGGTTAGAAGAGAGATCAATTGTTTGTGGATTGTTCTTTTGTCTAAGGTGCCTCATCTGACATCACTAGCCCATTTTAGACCCATTGGTGTGTGCAATACTTTGTTGCGACTATTTTCCAAAATGCTTGTTGATCGTTTGGCGCCTTTGATGAGGAAATTGGTGGGAGAACACCAAGTTGGGTTTGTTAAAGGCCGCTTTTTGTAGGATTAGGTCTTGCTGTTGTAGGAGATCCTACACTCGTTCAAGTATGCCAAGTTCCCTAGAATGTGTATTAAATTGGACATAACTAAAGCATATGATATGGTGAGTTGGGTAGCGTTAAGAGAGATAATGCTACTTAAGGGCTTCAACCCTAAGTTTGTTAATTTGTGTATTTAGATGCAAAGTGCCAATCAGTATTCTTTTGATATTGACAGGAGGTTATGGGGGTTCTAGGCATCGGAGATAGGGCTGAGACAAGGAGACCCTCTGTCGCCGCTACTGTTTATTTTGGTTATGGATATGCTACAGAGTTATTGTATTGTTGAGGGGATGCAGGGCTGAACGTCGCAAGGGTCCAATGCCCAATGACACATTATGTTGATGATATGATCTTGTTTGCTAGGGTGGTTGTACAATAAGTTGTTTCACTGAAGAGGGTGCTTGAACGAATGAAACGTGAGTTGGGGTTCAAGATTAATAGGGGGAAATCAACTATCCACTTGATCAATGTAGCGGGAATTGTGGAGGGAAGGATTGTCTAGTTGTTGGGGATCTTGTTGGGTATGATTTAGGACACATATTTGGGGATGACAATTTTTGAATGGTAGATGAAGAGGGCGTGGTTAGGGCTGGTGGAAAGGTTGCAAACAAAAACCACACATTGGACCACCCGATTTCTTTCCTGGAAAGGGAAAATGATGATGGCATCGACGGTGCTCATGGCTACTACCAGGTTTGCAGGTTCGATGGCTATCCCCTTGGCTGGAGTTATGCAAAAAATTGACCAAATCATCTGGTGGTTTGTGTGGTTTGGTGGAAAAGGGGGAAATAAACTTCATTTGGTGTGCTAGGCCTGGAGAGCATGCCCGAAATTGGTGGGGGAAATTGGGTTGCTATCTTTCTAGGATGAGGTTATGCTCGGAATGCAAAGTGTGGTTAACAGGGTTATGGTCTAGGAGGATGGGTTGGCTTCGTGGGTGAGGTTGCTAAGGCAGAAATACCACTATTGGGAGGTTGATGCTCACAATTGTGGAAGAACATATGCAAACATATTAGAGCAATGGAGGCCAAAGAAAGCCTCCTAAGGAGGTGATTAAGGCGATTCACTCGCTGGCGGAGGGATGGAATGAGGTTTGGAGGGGCAGACTGCTTGAGAAGGTTAAAGCTTTTGGATGGCTTATAAAGCATAGGGTGCTACTTGTGAGGGCTGTGTTGAGGGAGTGGGGGATGAATGTGAGCGGCATCTTCCCTCTCTGCGTTGTGGAGCCCAAGATGCTAGAACACTTTATATATGGATGTCGGTACATGCAGGAAGTCTGGAGGAAGGCCAAATTGGTGCCCATAATAACTATTAATGGAGATTCTAAAGCGCTTGTGATCTTATGGGTGGGATGGAAGGGTAGGAATCACCTCATTTTCCATGGGCAAAGGCTGTCCACGCCATTGGCTTTGGCCAGGGCTGGGTTTTAGCTGTGGGTTGAAGCAATCCAAAGTATGGGGCATGGGTAGCTATTCGAGCCGGCATGGACAAAATATGCAGGAAACATAGACCTTTGGAAGTTAGTTGAAAGAATGGGTTTGGTTAACATGCTAAAACATATTGAGCGGGAGTCAGGGCTGTCCACGGCGAGTTTCTTTAACAATTGGGTGGGGCAAGAAACACAATTTCGGGGAAGACAAATCAAGGTCACTGAGGGGGCATTGGTGGAGGTGTTGGGTGTTCTAGCAGAGGGGGAGATTATTGCTTTAATGGTCCACACCCAAATGGATGCTACTGAATTTTTGAGGGGTGTGGTTAACCGGATGGGCAGTGGGCACATTCGCAAGTCAGCGTTGGAAGGCATATGGTAGAACGTGGCAGTGTTTGTCGAATGATACTTTGTGCAATGTGGGTACCCCCACAAGCTCGTGGGTGTCCATTTTGCATTTTTGCAATGCATGAAGCATGGCACTTAGATTAACCTACCTTGACTTTTCTTGGATTCGCTGCAAAGATGATGGCTAGGGCAGCATTCGGGGGTGATTTTGGTGCTCTAGAGGTCGGGTGGACAGATTTGCAGCTAGAACCTTGATTGGTCTACCAGAGGTAGAGCAGGCGGGCAACACATGGGCCACAATCATAGTCGGTGGAGGGGTTAGAGAAGGCGGAGAGAAGGGGGGCCTTGTCGGAGTTGGCATGGGAAGAGCAGCCAAGGTTGTCACGGGAGGCAGGGTTGGATCCTCTAGAAATTGTCACGGGAGAGGGGAGAGGAAAAGGCAAAAAAGAAAAAAAGAAAAAAAAGAAAAAGGTGGAGTATGGGTGCATATAAGAGCAAGGGAGAGCTCAATCACAAGAGAGGTGGTTGGAAATGAACAACAACAAAAAGAAAACTATGACTGAAATAGAAAATGAATAACAACAAAAGAAGGTTGTAGCTGAACCAACAAATAAACAAGAGAAGATTGTGGTTGCAACAAGAAACAAAAAAAAATAGTAACAAGGGAAGATTATGGCTGCTACAGAAGACAATAAATTTAAAGGAAATTTACACTTAGCAGCAATTCAATATTGTGATTAATTATTCTTGGTAAGCAAGAAATCTGAGCAAGAAGGTAAGATGAATCCTTCTCTTGCTATGTGTGGTAGACAACATTGGCTGATCATCTCAATATCTTAGCTCTTCTCCTTTCGTTGGATTGGATATCTGTTTATGTTTGAATCAGTTTTGACAAGATTGTTGTTGAGATCTTAGATTGTTGAAACCTTAAGTTTGTTGTTGGATCTCTCCACCCATCTTCTACACTTTCAGGCCTAAATGACTTTGATAAGAGTTGTTTCTGTAACAATTCAAAAACACCTGAAAACACCTGTAACCATTTAGGGCATTTTTGGCATAACAATTTGCCAACATGGGCCAAGGATCTCTGACATAAAGATTGTTACTCTTGACAGAAAGTGAGAGTCTCCTTGGGCCGATGTGTTTATTTTGTGATCTTCTGAAATTTACAGAATTGTTGAATTCTTGGTTTTTGGCTGGAAATTGGCTTGATGATCCCCTTAAATGCTTAATCTTTGGTTTGGAAATTTGATTCATATTCTCGTATCTTCTCAAGTCTAATTTTGTTATCCTTTTATGAATCTTTTTTTTTTTTGTTTTGGGGGGGTGTGGGCGGCGGCGGCGGCGGCGGTGTGGGGTGGTCTCTATTCTGTAAATTCAATGGTTTTATTAAATGTTAGTGGTGTGCTTTACAATATTTCAGGCTACAAGAATTAAACAGAAATGATTTTGTATTATGTTTTGCGGAAAGAAAATAAAATATTATTATTAAGCAAATGAAAAGATTTGAAAATTATTGATTTATATGTTTCTTGGGGTGGACTGTTGGGTTAGACAAATTTGTTGATGAACAACATCTAATATATTATTACGGTATGAGAAAAATCAGAATCTGATCCATAAATAAAAAGAAAATCAGACCTGTATATTGTATCAGAGGAATCTTGCATAGAATTTTTACCATTGCTACTTGCTTTTCATGGTTGTCTTTTTATCAATAATGGTTAAACTAAAATCTGATTATGCTTATGGTGTTCGTGTGCTAATTAGACATGAATTTTTGTTAATGTTGGAATACTAGAGAATCACAAATTATGCTTAAAAAGCATTAGTATTTCTTCTAAGTTTTGCTCAAACCTTATGTGGTTATCCATTAGAAAATTAGAATTCATTTATTTATTATTGTAAGCAAAATTCAAGGCAACAAAGTATGTTTGCTTTATTTCAATAATAGGTAGAATATACATATGATAATATATATACTGAATATTAGGAAAAGCTATGAAATTATTTGTTAACATTATTCATTATAGTTTTTGATTGATGCTAGCTGTAGTTGTTTTTAATTCTTTTGTTAAGAGTTTTGATAATTTGATTTATAAACTACTATTTCCTAAGATTTTTGTGCTTGTTATCCAATTGTCTATGTAGACAACTTTAATAATGTGCACAATTGAGTTTCTGCTTTTTCCTTCTTACTGAACACCGTATATGTACCATTGGCATCAATATTTTGTATAAATGTTGAGACTGTTATATTATGCTGTATTGCAATTTGCAATTTATTTGGTACATGAATAATCCATTTTCCTTCAGTTTGACTTTCCTTATGACTGATTGCATTTTGGCTCTGCATAGTTTAAGTTTGCTAAAATGAAGCAATCGAGCTAATTGCCTTCTTGCAGTTTGACTTTCCTTATGACTGATTGCATTTTGGCTCTGCATAGTTTAAGTTTGCTAAAATGAAGCAATCGAGCTAATTGCCTTCTTGCAGAGCTAGATGGCTATGGATATGATTTTAGGTTTTTGATGTTTTGATGTATGTATTGCACCTTGGATGCATAGTGAATTAAGAGATGTCAATCATCATATTGGCATTGTCTTTCAATGAGATCCTTGGGCCATTCCTTGCATCATATAATTTTTTGTATGTTATGCTTTATTTTAATTGATAGTTGTCTATGATGGTCTACATGCAAGTTGAATTTTTGATAACTGACTAACTGCTTGGGAAAAAAATTCATCCTTGCATTTTCAGCCAGCTTGTTGGAGGCTTTGGGTGTTAACGCTGGCTCCCTGATGGGTGTTACACAGCCCATTCTCAAAAATCCTATTTTTATTCATGGCATTATTACTATTTGAGTTGGATAAGCAAGCTCTCATGAGAGTGACAACACTCAAGAGAGCCACATGTTCCCATTAAGTGAGTCCTTTGTCCCTTTCACAACCATTAATATGAAGTGGACAATTAGCATATAAAAAAAATCACCATCCTGCATTGACTTTTCTTGTGACCCTACCTTTTTGGCTTGTTTACGTCACTTTTACGTTATAAGCAATCAGGGTTTATTTTTGGCTTCTTATCTATTTTCAACATTTCCTATAATTTATCTAGCAAAAATCATTGATACTAGACTTTTTGTACATCTAACATTTTACACATGTCAAGCTAGTTATAACAAACACAAACATGTCATAGGCTAAAACTTAATATTTTAATTGAATTAGAGAAATATGGTCCCATAAGGCACTTTTTAAATCATTTAAAATTAAAATCTCAAAGCTAGGACTCAAATCGAAAAACTAATTATAGATCTCTGTTGGGTTAGTCTATTTGACAACTTCAAATTTTTTATGTATTTTAATCAATTAAATATCCAGTAAATTAAAAATTCTAACTAAATGCCAAAATGCACGATGGATTAATATTACATTAATTTCATAGTATTATTTTAAAATAATGTTAGAGTTTTCCATCTTCATTCATCAATAAAATATATATTTTTAACTTAAAATATTAAATAATTAGAAATAAAGGGTAAACTTACTTATGTCACCCAGTCAGAAGACTTTATATTACTTAGAAGCATTAACCACATCTACAAAAATATATACACTTAAAACAAGTTCAAGTCTAAGCATTTAATAGAGTATTAAGGTTACATGTACAAATGTGGGTCACTACAATGTCTCAGATGTATCAATTTGTACACAATGCACCAGTATTAATATTCTTGGAGTATATCAAATGTGTCTAAAAGTTACATTATTTGATTGAATTTTCATGATATTGCCTTAATACCAATGATATATTAAATAATTTATAAAAGTTATAATATTCCTTTTTTATATAAAAAAGTCTATTGCAATAGAATGTGTTGTTCAGCTTCTATTATCTGTAACAGACATAACTTACATATTCAATCTTCTTGCAGAATATTTTTCTATCTTCCAGTTTGTACTGTAAGATATTAAGAACTCATTCTTACCTTGCTAATCAAGGTTTGCATATCTGCATGGAGTTGGCTGGATGTAAGATATTTAATTTGTACATTAAGCTCGCCTCTTATGATATTCTCACAATAAAACCAGAACTTCTTTTGATTTTTAACTTTCTTTAATAAGCCTCTAAGCCTCCTGGAAATTTATCATTTGATCAAGATCATGAATGGGCTATTTTTGCAACCATATCTCTGCACTATTATACCAACATTTTTGTTTACTATTCCTGATTACCTGAGAGCTTGATACCAAGTTTAGCACTTTGATAGTAGGTTGGGAACAAGTACATTGCCTCAGCTTTCAAGGGTAATAAGCCAGCCTTTAGCAACAATATTGCATATGACACTTGAGTTTTGATTTTAAACTCAATCCAACAGAAATTGTTTCTAAACCTTTCACTTTTTCCCATGAATTTTTGGCTACTCCTTTCCGTAAATATATGCTACACATTTTCTGTTATATGATGCAATACTGAAATCTACTATGATAAAATCTGTTACATGTTGCTAGTTTACTCATGGATGAGATATTTGATATATTGGATAATCAATGGGCTATTGCATAATTATCCAAAATTCCAGAAAAAAAAATTTGAAATGAAAATCCCTTTGGAACGAAGCCATTCCTACCCTCAATTTATAGCTTTTCATCTCTCAGGCTTACTAATTTTGGTAGTTGAATCCAATTCTATGTCACATCCTGCTGCAAATCTTTTACTGTTAACAAAGCTTTGAAAGTCCTTTGAAAAGATCAAAGCCTAATGTGTCAAAACCAACGCAACAACGATCTTTTTTTTAAAAAAATATTGAATCATTTCAATGGCAGATGCCTTTGCTAAGAAACTTTCTTTTTTTATACATTTTATTTTATAATCTTATGAGTTTATGCTTCAATTCAGCTTGTTGAACTTCTTTATAATTATGATACGTAGCAATTCCAATGTTTTAGCGTACACTTCTAGCAATTCAGCGGCTGCTTTGAGTATGCGAAAATTTTTATTATTTCTTTCCTAACAAATTCCAAAGATTTACATGTGCTATTAAAGCAACTTATTTAAAGCTTGATATTTTTTATACGCTAAAAAATAGGTTTCTTAGAATACTCTAGTAACTTCGTAGCTATTAAGATATTCAGTATCTGTATTTGTATTTGTATTTTTAGTTTCTTTTCTCTTCCACGATTCTTTATAGGATAACTGAAGCTGGTATGT
Organism: Gnetum montanum; assembly: GCA_015680685.1. Classification (NCBI taxonomy): domain Eukaryota; kingdom Viridiplantae; phylum Streptophyta; class Gnetopsida; order Gnetales; family Gnetaceae; genus Gnetum; species Gnetum montanum. The sequence goes on from MNCI01000958.1 coordinate 351,811, forward strand.
TTAATAACGAAGCTGTTAGCATTACTTGTGAACTTTTCTTAAATGAGTTTTCAGGTGGAGCCGATACGAAATTTCTTTGCAGCACTTTTCTTATCTAGCATTGGAATGCTCATTAATGTTCAATTTCTTTGGAACCATATTGAGCTTTTGCTTGCTTCTGTAATATTGGTGGTTATTGCCAAAACTGTTGTGGTTGCTGGTGTAGTTAGTGGCTTTGGCTATAGCACCAGAACTGCAGTTTTTGTAAGTAATGTTTCTTTTTACTTATTTTTAGCTGCTGTTAATATTGATTGGACATGGATTCTTAAATTGTTTTGATAGTTTATGCAGCATGGCAATTCTCTTTTGTAGGTTGGTATGTCACTTGCTCAAATTGGAGAATTCGCCTTTGTTCTTCTTAGCCGGGCATCGAATCTTCATATTGTGGAGGTATTAATTACTTAAATTAATATTGTATTACCAAAACTACGAATAATTCACCTTTGTTCTCCTTAGTCGGGCATCGGATCTTCATATTGTGGAGGTATTAATTACTTAAATTAATATTGTATTAACAAAACTACGAATAATTTATTTCTATTTACTACCAAAAAATTATCGGCTAATACTTTAATTCACTAAAAAAATCATATGAAATATGTAATTAGGGCATGTGATCTTATTTTTTCAGGAGCATATTAACATATAGCACCAACAAGATTTGAATACAGCACTTACTACTTAAACAAATCCTCATGATAACCATCTAAGCACAAGTACTTAATATAAACATTTTTTAATTTTTATTTTTCTTGAAATTAAAACACTAATTATGGTGACGGAGCTGAATGATTGGAATCCTGAATTGATGATACTGTAGGGTTGTCTGTGTTAAGGCCTATCAACAAATAACAGATTTTGGGATCTAAAATAAAAACTGCCATACCAAATTAGTGCCGCAAAAATAAAATCAACCACACATCTAAAGCTGTAATGAAAGGGGAGAAACTGAAAGTAAGTCCTAAGCCCATACCAAATTGGTGGAAATGCTCAAGCAAACAATTTCATTACTGTTCATAACAATTTATACATATGGTTGAATCGCCAAGATACTTCTAGAAAAATCTAATTGTTAATATTGTTGGCATTGCTATCTATTTCAGCAATCACCCTCTCAATGCTAACATAAAGAACAAACTTGGGATTACACTCCCATAATTTAAATTGCATCTCAAAATGTGCACCATTCAATTTCATGTCACATTTGAGATGTACATGCCTAATAATACATATAGACAATGGGTTTGCAAGGATAATTTGTTCTGCAAACCTAGCAACAAACCCACAAGAACAATTAGTCTTGTAAAAATAGCAAAGAACCTGCTAGAACTTATCTTGCAAACACAACAAATAACCTACAAGAACAACTTGTCTTGCGAACATGACAATAACCCTTGCCAAAACAATATCTTCTGCAAAACATCAACAAACCTACAAGTGAAACCATGGATATCATTAATCCAACCACAAATCCTTTTGATCTACAATCAGGATTATCTACTTTAACATGGCTTCCAACCACACTTGGCTACAAAACATCACACCTATTTGAAGCCACCACTGAACTCCAAAGTACATCTTTCTCCTTTACTATTTATGCTACTGTGACTCTCTGCAACTTCTATAACTATGACCACATTGCATACATATACACTGCCACTAACTTCATTGTCATGTTGCAATCCTCCTAAGCCTCTTGTTGCACTATCATTGTCAATGATTGTGGCATATCTCACCACAACAACACTTTTTTTCATTGCTCGCCATAACATACTTTTGAATTTGATGCTACAAAAACCCTTGAAACTATGTTGCCCTTATTGTTGAACTGCATTGCTTGCTGAACTTTGAAATCTTTGCTCTCAAGATTCAAAGACCATGCATGATGTAAATATCACCACTTTATTTGGCATGCCTATCACAATCATATTTCACCTCACCACTATGCACAAGGTTCTTGTTTATAGGTGTGAAACCCTCATCTATAGCAAACCCTCATAGGGCACCAACAAAACAATCCTTTGTATGTGTGCATCCTACATCAAGTCAAATGTGGTGAATTAGTTACCAAGTCTAACTATGAAATGGCATTCTTATGCTTTGTAGCAATGTTGATGCCTTCATCACCAATGTTGAATCATGTACGATCTGATACCACTATTAGGTTGTATCTGACTTTCTATTCAATTTTACAAGTTTTGATACCATTGTTAGGGTCCATCAATAATAATAGATTCTATGATTGGAAATAAAATTAGTACAATGGATTAGCTCAATCAAAATAAAATCTATCACATTTGAAGCCCTAATGAAAGGTAAGAAATAGAAAGCAAGTCCTAAGCCCCTATTAGACTGAGGCAAACACTCAAGCAATTAATTCTATCTCAATTTATATGTGTTGTTGCTACCAAGCTAACTCACAGTTCATTGAACCTAGACATATTCTCTAGTTCCCTACAAACTTCTAGAAAATTTCAGTGGCTAATATTGTTGGTATTGCTATCTATTCCAACAATTCTTGTTGGATATACTAAATAGTCCAACTTGCTAGTGTGATGGATAACACCTTGGATAATAAATAGAGGGTTAGTGTTTGTTTTTACACTTTGTGAGTAACTCTAATTTACTAGGACCTTCGCAAGAATAACAAAAATAATTCTGATAGAATGATTCACAAAATATATAATGCAATTGAACTGTCCATATTTTTATTTTATTTTTTCTATAAGATGTTTTAAATGATACTAGATTCATCATCAATAGCAATTGATTTCTCAAAGATGAAAGAGAGAATAAATAGTGTTACAGTTAACAGTTAGTTGAGATGAAGTATGCAATGGTTAATTTTAAACTATAAAAACTTGCTTGTATTGAATAACTGTCTTTTCATGAGTAAGCAATAGACTTTTTTATTTCAATTTAATGACTATCCCTAGGTGCAACCACTTAAAAAAGTGATTACATTTTTACTCATCTACTAACCTTCCCAAGACCTTACTTGGCAAGATGAACATTGAGTCTCTAGTTGATCCTTTTCCCATTTTGTTGGGACAAGGCTAGGATGATGATTACCCCTTCATGTCACTTTCCATATCACTTGTAAATGAAATTTCATGTATCCATCATCATCATCATCCTAGTCTTATCCCAACTAGATGGGATTAGCTTTTTGCTATTCACTTCTATTAAGAGCCAAATAAACATTAACACCCGAATAGTAGATATCCTTCTTGATGCTTGCAAATCAGGTATGTCTTTATTGTTTCCCCTCAACTTGAATAAAGTGACCTCTTCAAATTTGGTAAGATAGGTGCACAAGCAGAATACGAACAAGGAAGGCTAGGATGGTTGCAAATAGGAAGGTCAGGATGGTTGCAGATAGGAAGGTTAGGATGGTTGTAGACAAGTGTAGTAGGAGGAAGAGGAATGAAGGATAAATTTGCTAGGAGAGCCTAAATTAGTGGATTCCCCTCATGGCAGGATGGATGTTTGTGTTTTTTTAGTTTGTCGATTTCCTCTTTCACATCCAAGGATGGGAAGAACATGCTGAATTAGGCGTTTTTAGGCACAAAGTGGAAAGCTTGCCGGGGCTTTCATGGATATGGGGTTTTCTATTTTTGGGGTGAGTCAATTTTGATAAGGGGTATGTCGGGGAAGTGTCTGCCTGGAAGGGCTGTGTCCCCTTGACTAGGGTTGGCTCGGGTAGCTGACAAGTTTGTTTGGCTTCATGAGCTAAGCAACTTGTACATATTTTTCTCTGATTTGAATAAATCCTGACCTTTTCTCAAAAAAAAAAAAAAAGATATCTTAGTCAAATCAGTTTCTCATTTCTTTCCTCTTTTTATTTATGCATGTTTTCTTCCTTTGTTCATGTGCTGGTATTACTCTATTTGGTCTAGATCATATTTTCATATGATATATTTGAAGATTTTTTTATCAAGGTTTGAGTTGGTGCTTCCTCCTTGTGGCTTCAAACAATTGTGACTCCTTTCTTGATGTGTGCTTCATCAAATAGGAAGATGATGTAAAATGGTATCTTTTACTGTAGATCGAAAGCTTGGAATTTTATTTTGATCACATGTCTTCTTCTAATCTCATTTTTTAATATTATGATGATTTGTCTCCTTTTGTTATCTTAACAATATTCTTCCTTCCTTTGTTACAGCATGTTTGCTTTTTTGGAAAAATGTTTGAGCGATATTATTCCAAAAAAAGATTGTACAGATGTACAAAGTGGGTCATCGACCCTAGGCCCCAAAACCATCCCAACCACATGGCTTCGAGGCCTCCTGCAANATGACTCAACCAGTTGTGCAGCCCCAAGAACAATCGCAAAAATCAACAGTTCGGGGATAGCCAACCCAAGGCCCTAACACAGCCAAGACATAGAAAACCCTCCCCCCTGGTTTGGCTAGGCCATGTAACCTTACAGGGATGCATTCGGCCCCAAGCCACTGTGCCCCATAGTCTTGGCCCATTGCGAAATCGACCCCCTACTCTCTGCCGCAGCAGAGGCCTTGGAAGCCATCATGCCCATCATAGTTTGCTTAACCGTGGTGTTGGGACCAAGCACCAATCTCTGATTGTTCTCTTCGATGAGCTGCACTAGGCCTGTCTAGTCTTTAGTGATGACTGCTTCCATCCATCGAAGGTCTTGCAAGCGCAAGGAATTCGCCTCCCATTGGGCCTCCTACTGCATGTCCTCCCACTGCAGTTGCCACAGTGCATGCTCCTCTAGGCACACCTGCTCGGTAGCCAGGTGGCACTCATCTAGCCACATTCTGCCATTGGTGCACCACTCCAGCTCTAGCTCCCCATCCGCAGACTGGCTTGGCCCCTCGACCCTTTCCAAAACAAGGCTCGAACTACCCTATGTCTGTGCCCTGGCTCCCTACCCGTGGCCCTGCCTCCGTTGATAGACAATTGTTGGCACCAGATGCGCAATCGGCACACCCCCACACCATAGCACAAGAACCACCCCTAGGTGCTACCCTAACCATCGCCTCCATAGGGATTCCCAGAAAAACTAGGGTAGATTGACAAGGGAGCCATGTTGCAAATGCTTGAGGAAGGTGAAATGTACACTCACAAGCTTGTGGGGGTATCCCAATTGGACGAAATACCTTTCCACTAGAACTACAGCCTCCCTCTCGATGCCCTACAACCCACTAGAAATGTGCACATGGCCTGGCAGAATGCCCAACATTTGAATAATCTTGGCCTGCACCCTTCCATTTGTGTGAATGAGGTATATGGCCAACTTCCCTTTATTCACTTCAAGGCCCACCTTGTGTTGCATCCTAGCCATTGCTTGTAACAGAGCCATTGCCTGCGGCACCGCAGGCCTAGAGAAGACCATCGTATCATCAACATAGTGTGCTGCCAGACTATGCACCCCAGCAACATGAAGTCCCTAAACGCCTTCGGCAAGGTAGTAGCTTTTGAACAAATTCATGACTGATAAAGAGGAGCAGTGACAGTGGATCACCTTGTCTCAATCCATGCCCTATCCTAGCGAACCTATAGAGCCTCTCGTCAATGTCAAGAGAATAGTGGTTGCTTTGTTGCATTTGAATACATAGGTTTACGAACTTGGCATCAAAACCCTTCGCCATCATTACCATCTTGAGCGCTGCCCAACTCACTGTGTCATAAGCCTTGGTGATATCAAGCTTAAGACACATTCCCAGAAATCAAGCCATCTTAATCGAGTGCAGGATCTCCTACAATAGCAACACATGGTCCTGCAAATAATGGCCCTTTATAAATCCAGCCTGATGCTTCCCAACCAACTTCACCATTAATGGTCCAACACGCCCAACCAACATCTTGGAAAAGACCCGCAGAAGGGTATAACAAACCTCAATGGTCTGGAAATGTCCAGGTGATGATGGGTGAGGGACTTTGGGTAGCAGCACCACCCTTGAGCAGTTGATTTCTCTCCTAACCTGCTGCCAGCAAAGCATACTATGAAAGCGCCCAGCAGATTGGGTCCCAAGATGTCTTCGTACTCCCTGAAGAATTTGATGGGCCACCCATCTGGCCCCAAAGCCTTGTTGGACTACATCGACTTCATAGCCCTCAGTAGCTCCTTCTTCGAAAATGGGCACAACAAATTTAGGTTGTTAGCACATGTAAGGACCCTTGGAATTGGCCCAAATATAGGCTCCGTTGCCTACTACCTCCATATCTCCCCCCAAAATGCCTGCAGGGCTTCTAGCCCCCTCTTGCTGCTCTATGGACCTCCCCCACCTATGCCCTCCAACAAGCTCTGGATTTTGTTCTTGTGGGCCCAATTGGTTTTGGCCATAGCAAATAAGAAGCGTGTGTGCTTGTCCCCTTCCAGTAACCAAGTCACCCTTGATCGTTGGCGCTAGTAGCTCTCTTCCTCCTTGTCAAGCTCCTAGAGTTCTTGAAGCAGCTCTTGCTCTTCAATTTCCCAAGCGGCCCGCACTTCCTGCAACCATTGGATCTCCCACAATTCCTCCTACACATGCTTCCTGTACCCTTGGAAACTATACTTGTCATTGGTTGCCTTGGTCTTGATGTCGATTTTTAGAGCCCATAGTCCATCTCTCAGGAACTGCCGAGGCTCCTGCACTCCTGTGTAATTCTACCAGATATTAGTCACCAACAGTTTCAGCCAAGCTTTGTGCAACAAGGTCCTCTCAAACCGGAATGGGCGGGGTTCCCAACCCTCCTCAGACTAGATCTAGCAAAGGATGGACCAATGGTCTAAGGCCTACTGTTCTTTACCTTCCGCCTTGATGTCGAATTCCAACATGAGGCCCACACTAACCCATATCTGATCAATCCTGGACTGGACCTGATCTGGTCCCCTCCGGCGGTTGCTCCAAGTGTATTTACATCCTAGAATCTCTAGATCAATGAACTCATATTGATAGAGGAAATCAACGCAAGCCTTGGCCCCCAAAGGATCCGTGCAATCATTTCCAAATTTCTTCCAACAATAGAGTCTCTAGTTGAAATTACCCAGCAACATTCATCTGGCAGTATTGGGGATTACCCCTACCACACGTGTGAGTTCTTGGACCCCAGGCCTCCTAGTGTTGCACCCCATAAACATTTGTGAGCTAGAGATCCGCTTGCGGCACGTAAACAGTCTGACTCCAATCTAAATCTTCCACAAATCTGATTGGGATTTTAGCCAAAATGGCCAGCCCTCCTGTGCGGCCCCTACTAGGTACCAAGTGTGTATTCCATCTCTCCCAATTCAGCAATTTCTGTTTGGATGTTTGAACCTTTGTTTCCTATAAATAGACCACATCACATCCTGCCTCCCTAACCATCATTCGTATGGTATTTCTTTTGTATGGGGTACCTTGGCCCCAACAGTTCCAAGTGAGGATCTTCATGGAGATGTAGACACCCATCTGTGGTACACCTCTTGCAGTGTTCGCTACATTCCCAAATTGATATCCAATTGCGTGGATTTCTTGCACGTTGTTGTTTTATCTGGGCATTCAACCTTGCATTCTGGTGGAAGGACAACCGCTCCAATTGAGCCCGTTGCCAACATGGCCAGTATGTCCTTCATTTTTGGCTCAAAGACCTTGTCCCACTGTTATCCATTCCCCGAATGGGGGTAACTCCATCTTTGAAACCGCCAGCTCATCTATTCGTTTAGCCGATGGAGGGTAGGGAGAGCCTTGGACCTTCCCATGACTCCCCCCCCCCTCTCCGGCCAACGACCCCTTAGTCCTACCTCCCACCAGCAATGGGTCCTCCTTTCCTTCCTCCACATGAGGTAACTTATTGCCCTTCATCAGTCCTTGTCCACCACCATTTGTTATGGGATGTGGGTGTTGGGGACCCCCTACTTCACAGCATGGTTGTTGATACCATTGGTTGTGGTGTCTTTTAGGAGATGCTGCCACCTTTTTATGCTTCGTTGAATTGTTGAAAAGAGAACTTCTTATAATAGGCTTTTACAAAGGGCTTCATTGCTTCTTTCCGTACTTCAGCAGGTTCCCGGCTTATAGATCATCTGTTCTATTATCTTCGTTCAACTTCTCCTCTTTCTCTTTTCACACTTCGTAAGCATTGTATCCCTTGGATTTTTTTTCTCCAGTCTAGGTACTTAATTCTGCCCAAATTCTCGTACTTTCATCGATCCTTTTTGCTTGCTATCTTCAGTTAAGATTTTACAATCTTTGACCTCCTTTAATGACTTTACTAGCTCTAATACCATGTTAAAGTTTCGTTTTACACCTACGTGGGCAAATCTAATATATTAAGATCTATATTTAAGTGCATCAAGAGTTATCGTAAACTCTGCTAGTAGACTAATCATAGTATGTAATGATTCTTACAATTTTGAGTATTGTAAGTCTTATGATGTTTACGATCCTTTATATTAAGTGCACAAAGTTACAAGGAAACTAAATCTTAGATCAGCACTAATCATACGTTATTGTAGGTAGAGTATAACTAGTACTGGTTCTGGTTTTGACTCATTTTTGTAATTCCTTGTTATCATGTTTGGACTTTTTGGGAATTTACGTATGCTTAGTCTTATGTGGGCTGGGCCATGTTAGGCTCCTTGAATAATCCACAGCTAGGCTATGACAACTATCTTCAGCTGTCTTCTTTTTGCAACTTGGTTTAGTGAATCTTTTTCCTTTGCCTTCTAGCTTCTGGATTTACTGTGCTTACTTTCTTCAATCTTTTGTCCTTATGCCCAATCTTCCTTTGGGCATTGGGCATATCCGAGACTCACATTTCCAAGATAATTTGGGATTGTGTTACAAAGGTATTTCATCATCCTTTACAAACTAGGATTAAGATCTTCCCCACAGGTAGCATTTGGAAGACCTAGGAGCTCATTTTCTAGAGCACGCATTTTGGGTGTACTTTCTTCTTCTTCTTTTTCTTCTTGTACTTACAGCATGGAATTACCTTCCTTCGGTCTCACAAACCGCCTTCTTCTTATCTTACTGGGTTATGATCACCTATCTTGTTGTTCCATAATGTTGTATGATAGTTATTATTCTATCTTACAAGGCATGTGCAAGGCCCTGTTGTACCTCATGAGTGGATGCGGCCATTCATGGATTGTCGTAGCCTTTCTTAATCTTATTTTCCTTATGTTCAGGAACTAATGATTGTACCTGGATTAGAGGATATATTCTAACAGTTCCTTTGCTGTAATTTTCTTTTCCATTTATTTAGTGTACTGGTATAAACCTGATATTCTAAGCTGACACTATCATGATTTTTACGGGGATTTTCATGATCAATTTTCTTAGAAAAGCTATCATCTGCAAATCCATTATAATTGCTTGTTTCACTTTTAATTGAATCATATATTCTAATAATGTACAAGGTCATTAGAAACCATAATGCCTGCGTAATTAAACAACACACATTGAATATGTGGGATCCGATTTGTGCAGGGAAAATTGTATCTCTTGCTCCTAGGAACAACTGCACTAAGCCTGGTACCACTGGGTTCTTTCCATTTCTTAATAAGTAAATTATCTTTAATGAAGCATGGATACCTCAGACAGTTTTTTAATGCAGGTAACCACTCCATTGCTTTTTAAAATGATCCCAGTTGTGATGCATCTGGGTGTCCTCATGCGATGGTTCACCCCTGAAACCGGTACTCCTGAGGTTGGTATTCTTTTGATTTATAAGCATTGTACTTCAAACAAATATAATTGGCAATGGAAATGCCAAGGTGTAAACCTTCTCAGCATTACCAACAATGTTGGATGGCTTAGGAAGTTCATGAAGAAGGATTAACATGTGGTAAAAACGTGTGTGCATGTAAATTACAATTTCTGATCATTCATGTATCCTTTCTAAATTTGCAGGAATCTTTGAGTATGTTTCCAGCATCTAATGGTGTAACGGATAATTGTTCATTTTAGGAGTCTGTCATATGAGTAAATCCATATAAGGTTCTTTGAGATTCCTTGCCCTCGGAAGCTTTAGATATGCCACCATAATAATTGCTGTTGATATATTATGGTTGAGTTTCATGCGAGCACGGAGCTAGCATCGAAAGTGTTTAGAATTAGCTTGCATGAATTTGCTTCCTATTGATGAGGAATCACTTCAAACATTTTTAACTTTCACAGCCATTTAGTATCACAATGTAGCTTTATAAAAGGAGAACATCAATGAAAAATCCATGTTTCATTATTTATTCACTTGTCATATATCTTGTTGCACTTGTGAAGATGCCACCCATTCCGGCATTATTTTGTCAGGTCTCTGTTTCTTGTGTAAAATTGAGTTTTGTAACTTTCAGCATGAGCAAAAGATTGTATAGAGACGTCTTCAAAAAGTGCATGTTCTATTGAACCTTGTTGGAAGGCATAGTTTTTCAAGATTTCTATTTCTTACGCCAGTTCGCAACCCTAAAGTCACGGTAAGGTGAGCACTTCAGCTCTGAGACTCCCTTTGATTAATAAATTTTTTAAATTCATATTTTCAGAATGGGTACATTTCTGAGTAATGATATGATAAACTGGGCAAAGGAAAATAAAAAATGTACGCAACTGAGTGTTCGCTCTAGTTTAAGGAAAATAGTTGTAAATCATAAAGTTAATATGGGAAGTAAATTTTCAAATCTAAAGCTTTTAAATTTAAGCAGATAATGAACGTATGTATTGAAAGAATTTGGTAAAGATCTTTCTGAATGTAGAACTTGCTAAAGGCCTTTGAAGTTACGTTGAGGAGAGAATAACGGAAGTTTAAACATTAGCAAATGGAAGGGCGATTTTTATTAATAATGATCACAGGGTAGCAAAAGTGATCGAGAACTTTGATGAGAAGACTTGATTTGGACCTGCAGACGCTCGTTATATTGGTTACCAACATCAGCTTGTTATTTGAGATTATTCATGGATACAATGGCTCTTTTATAATTTTAACAAATGACTAATTAGTCCAATGCAGAGTTCTAAATGACAAGTGGCTCTGTTATTTAAGTTCTGTACTGCCACCATAGCTTATTCCAGATAATAATGAATTTAATTTGTACATAAGCTGGAAACTACCAGGTGTTAAATTCAAATGCAAATACAGAGTTTTACATATTAAAGCTTGCCAGCAAATCTCGTCTTTTTATTATGGATTTTAAAAATATTAAGGGATTCTAAAACTGTTTTGTATAAGAGATCTGAGAGGAGGGAGAAGGATTTAGTGGAAGTAATATTCAAAAAATTTTAGTTTCAATTTTATTATTTTTTCAACTAAATAGTGTTAAGGTTAAATAAATGTGAATTATTGATTTTTTAAAAATAAAATTATAAATGAGATGTAATAAGTGCAACTTCTATCTTGGAAATTGTAGATCAAATTCTTTATAATGCTAACTAGCCCTAAAACATGACATTCCCATGAGACATTGATTTCTATGATCATGGAAATAAATACTTTGTGTATTTCTCTAAATCTATGATTATTTAATGAAAAAATATCAAATAGAAGTTTACTACATTTGTTATTTTGCTAGATTATTACTTTGGATTAGGTCACTAACGTGGTAGTATTACCATTATAATTGTTGAAATTGAAACTTTGATATATGTACATGTAAGCGATAGCACCCAGTATTATGTAGATTGTTGTCCTCAAAAGGCTCATGTTTGACTCAAGTCTTTTTATGCTTTAAAAGAAGTCAATGCAAGTATATCATTAAAAAAGTGTTGTGCATCTTGCTAAGGGTTGCTTAAGCTAAAATTCTGGTAGCTATCTTTTTTCTTTAATGTTGCTTGGTAGAATGTGTTTTCAAGTAAGGTTTTAGCTAGTTAAGTTCTAGGCAATTTTTTAATAGCTAAGGGAAAGATATATATGTTCTTAAGACCTCTCAAAAACTTAATATTGATTCAAATGGTTGCCAAATGATCTTATTCAAATGGTTGCCAAATGATTTTCTAGAACCAAAAACATAAGGAAATCCATCTCTACTTGAATATATGTCAAATTTTCATAAAGGAACATTTTTAATATATTCCATTTCCTAGTAATTCTTTCATGGCTTTTTAGTCAAGATATGGAGACAACTTCTTTAGAGGATGTTAATTCCTTTGATAGGGGGGGCCTCCTTGATAAAATTGATTTTTGATGAGCCATGATATTGTATCTATAACAGCTCTACATACGTCATCGTTGATGTGATGTAGTGGGCCTTGGTCACCCCTATAAATACCAACACTTAGTTGCACCAACAAACATCAACATTTTTGCAATTTGTTTTCATAGGTTGCACTTAGTGATAGGTGTTGAGCAGTTGAATGGAATTTTTATTCAAGTTGTACTTAAGCACAATTTATGAACAACAATAAAGATCGAAATTGTTTTCCATCATTGCAACATCCACTTAGTTTCTTTGTTTTACCTAACTAATTTCTTTACTTAGTTTAATTTTCTTGTACTTAAGCACAATTTATGAACAACAATAAAGATCGAAATTGTTTTCCATCATTGCAACATCCACTTAGTTTCTTTGTTTTACCTAACTAATTTCTTTACTTAGTTTAATTTTCATTTCTTCAATATACTTACTTTAGTATAGTTTTTTATATTTCTTAAGCACTTTACTTTTCCACATTCATTAGTGAGGTGGAATGAGTATAGTTGGTTTCAAGCATATAAGTGTAATCATTTGATAATCCCAGTAGTGTTATTGTTTGGTTCATCCAATAGCATAACACTTGGTAACCCAATGACGGTTACATGAGCCCAAGATGTGTATGGCAAGCTAGGAATGACTGCTCATCATCATAGGATAGAATAGACTTGCATTTTTGTTATTACTTAGATTTAGATTTTATTCTCACCTTCATTATGTTTGCACTTAGGAGTAACATGAGCCAACAACATCAAGATATCATATGCCTCAGTTAGAGTTAAATCATACATTTGCACTTCTCTAACTTGAAGCAGGAAGACAACAATCACAAATCGATTATAAGCTTTTAGCATACTTATATTGTCCATCCACGGATTATAACCTGGCCAGGCATGTGCACTCGTGACTTGTATGATGGAGTGTTGGGATACCCTACCTTGTATGATGGAGTGTTGGGATACCCTACTGTTGATCACTCCTTCTCTACTCAATGTTAATCCATGTTAATCCTCTCATGGAATGTCTAAGGTCTTACTAATACTCTTTAGGTGAAAGTTGCTAGCGAGTTACTTTGCACACAATGTTTATTTCTTGATTTTATTTTGCTTTTAAGGGATTGAAATTTCCAATTCAAATATAGGTAGGGCTAGCAACAAGTCTTCATAATTATACAATGTTATTTACTAATTATAATATGGGTCAAGATGGCACACTTCTTATTACCCTAATAATGAGGTGTTGGCATAGTGTAAGCTCTAATTCATGTGTTTGATTTTAGTGGACAATGCTAAGTTATAAAGTTCTATTTGGACTATATATCTTAGAGTATACCTATGTTTCAATTATTTTGGGTTCCAACACCCCTTAATATCATTGATTTTTTATCTAATAAAAATATCTCCCCTAAGTGCCCTTTATGTAATGACCCTGAAACCTTTGTCCATGTTTTTTGGCTTTACCCATTTGCTCAGCATGCTTGGGAATGGGCTTCTAAGGTTTTTCCCTCATGCACTCTTACACAAGAGGCCGTAATGTATGTTTGGTTTCTTACCTATCAGGTCCAAAAACTCTCATTTCTTATGGAAGATCCTTAGGCCCATCATCTTATATAATATTTGGAAACGTAGATGTACCACACTTTTTCAAAAGACAATTATTTCAAACTCCTTACAACTAACTACTTCGGAAAAAATGCAAATTCTTCGGCATGTTCACTTCCAAATTATATCTCAAGCCCAAGCCGTCGTGGTGGTGGGTGGTGTGGGTGGTTGGTTGGGGGGTGGTGTGGGGGTGCCCAAGCACAAGTGAGCTACCAACAAAACAAAAAGAAGGTTTCATATACACATTCCTTGGGTTATTTTATGGTGCTTTTGATATGTTTGAGAGTTTTTATGATAAAATTGGTGGAACCTCTTAGCTTGTAGGTCATGAGCTCTTTGTTTAGTGTGATGTTAAGGAACAATTTTGTTTCCATAATGTTATTAGTTTTTATCCTTATTGTGATGATTGGTTTACTTGGATTAACTTATCAAATAGTAAGAACCAAATTTTTGAAAACTTGATCAATTTTATTTTTGCAGTTACTCATTTTGATTTTGTAACAGAAAGGTTAAATTCCACAAAGATTCATTATCAGTTCATTTTTCTATTTCTCTTAATTTGGAATTTGATTTTGAATCTCCAATTTAACATTAGAAGCCTTTTCGTATGAATGCATCATTCTTTCTTTCTCCATTCAAAAAGACATTTTGAGGTCTCTTTGAAATGGTAAAATGAAACCCTTTGGTAATTCAAGTTGGATTGTTTAATGACCACATGCCATATAGCATATTAGAAATTCTGCTCACTATTGTGTAAACAAATTACCAAGAGATAAAGCGAGACTTTTAAAAAATTGTAGATATGGATTCGAATCAAGACATTACATTTTTTACGTTTGATTATACTAAAGTCTAATATAGAATTGAATGATATTTTATTATTGCTTATCTTAGTAAATATGACTCTAAAGATAAATTTATTTTAAGAGTTATGACTTTTTTTGCTAAAAGCATTAGTAGCCATGAATGTTGATCATGTCAAGCAGTGTTGTCCTCTTTGATCCTATCTCTTCAAAAGGATCAAAAATCTAATTTGCTGCAAGGAATATTTAGTAAGAATATTATTCCCTCCTTACTAATTATGCATTCCACATAAGACTCTCCTTTTTTTATGATAAGGAAAGACAAAGCTATTGAAGATTGTTATTTTTATTATGTTAATCAATATTGAAGACTTTTAAGCTCTCAAATTAATTAGTCAAAATATTCTATTTTCTACAATATGGGATTTCAAGATTGTGCTTTCTCTAAATCTTGGCATTTGCTAGAAAATCAGACAACTTCAAGTTGTTAGACATTCCTACTTCCTTTACTAGATGCTCAAAAGCTTTATGGAATGTTACAGTCACAACAATTAGGTAAAAAAAACTTTCTAAATAGAAACACAAGAAGTTTTCAAGGGTTGAAAAGTTTATTGTTTATAAGTATATCATCTAATAAACTAGTATGGATCCTTGGAAGTTTCTTTTTTGTAAGCACATCTAGATAGGTAAGTCTAGAGGTAGTGATTTCTAGAAAGATAGATATTTTTTAAACTAGGTTCATTCTTTGAAAGTTATAACTATCCTAGACTATATTACCATAAGTTGGAAGTCTTGAAGTTTTATCAGTGATTTTTAGAATTTTAACAATTTTACAATTCCCACTTCAATGCTTAATAAGTTATCTCCTTAGTCTTCCCATTAATAATGAACTATGGGCTATTAAATGTCCATGCCTTTGCAATAAACAATGTAAGCTTAGAATTATTTCTATTTCATCTCTTTGTATGTATAATCAATGCATTTCTTGGTTGACGTATCAAATTCTCTATAGCATTAATGCCTCTAAAAAGTCCATCATTTTTTATCTCTTATATAATCCGGAAGAAACTTTAATTATTCAAGATTCTAATGATGATCTTCTTGATATTTCATCCTTGGGATCCCACCTCATTACATTTTTTTAGTTTGCATTGCTTATCAATTAATAAAGATTTCATATCATCCTTTTTCTTGTTCACATAACCCAAAGATCATCCTTCTTTTTACAATTTATAACTTAGTGTTGCCTTGTAGAATCGAACCTATGACCTTGGGTTACTAGGCCAAGACCCTTTACACTAGGCTAACACCTCATTGTTATTAATTTGATAGATCCAAGGGGTCTTAGTTAATGTAAGTAAAAATTTTAGTTTCGATTTCACATTTAAGTTACATGCAATCGATTAGAGTTATTTCATAACATCCAAGATTAGGGTGTCACAATTGGTATCAAAGCAAACCACAATTTAGGACCAAGAATTCAAGTTAAGTGGAATGTATAATAAGAGGAGAAGAGTACATGAAGAAAATTCATCATTATAAATAAATTTATTAGTGAATATTTAGGGTACATTTATTCTAAAGATGTGGGAAAAAGAAAACATTTAAGGTGGTGCTTGATATTTGGTAAGCACATCTCTTCTATGATCAGCCAATACATTGCCTTCCACAATAAAAGCATAAGGTTTTTCTAATAAGTGAACACTGTAAAATAATTCCTAGGAAATTATAATACAATGATCAACAACTTTTTCACTCATTAATATGTGCCTTCCAACTCCTTATATCATCCTCCAATTGACCTATTCCTATGTAAGAAGCCTCATTTCAATAATTAACACTCTTTACATCATTTTGTAAACCAAAAGAATAGGGATAACAATACATTTAAAAATGAACATTAATTATGAATGAGCAGTACCTCAAGACCCATCTTTTCTAGTTGTAAGATATTGGCCAATTTCATTGAATGTCAAGCATAAGAATATGAACATTCCAATTTTCCCAACACCTTCTCAAAGGATTTTCACTCCTCTAGATAGTCATCTTTAATGGGATGATGAATGAAGACTTCCCCTCTTCAAATGTGACTAAATCTTAAGGAAAATTATATTTGTTGCTTGATTGAGAATAGAAGACATGTTCTAGTTAAGCACATTAAGCCCCATTTGAACTCAATCCCATAGAAGGTAGAAACCACAAAATTCCTCATCTATAGCATGATCCCATTGACAAAAGGATACATGAGTATTTTCAATCATGGTCATGTCAATCGGTTCTATGGAGGTCTTAGATAAGTCAAGAAGTTGAAGTTAGATAAGTCAAGAAGTTGAAGTAGGTGTGTATCAAGGGAATCAATGACCAAACTCAAAGGAGACAAACTTTGATATTCCCACCTAAGACTAGAGGATACAATAAGTACTTGAGGAGGAAGATCTACACAAGGAGAAGAACCCCTAAGAGTTTGTAACTATTTGGAAGGCTTTTCAGTATTCCTCTTCAAACTACTTCTTTACTATACTATAGAAACTATAATTCATGAAAAACCTAAAGAAATAATAAAGTATGATGTAACTAACTGGAAAAATAGTTTAAAAATAAAAAATAAAAAAATAAATAAAATAGGGATAGAAAGTACCCAAGTTTGAGTTTGGGATTCTTCCCTTTGACTGGTTTGTGATTGAATTTTCCTAGATGGAAATCAATTTTTATACTTCACCCATCAAGCTATATTTTCTTACTAAAGCCACCTAGTCAAAGGCACTAAAATATAAAAAATATGTATAATAAAATACACTATAATAGTATTAGTAATAACCATAAGTAAGAGATAGAATTGTACCTTAGAAAGTACTTGTAAGTCTTGAGAATTCAAATCGTCATCCATGGTTCCACCACAAGATCATCTTGAGCAAGTACAATCATAGGCTGTGAATTGTCTTTGATAAACTCAATCACAAATTATGGGTCTATTACTAACAAAAAAAGATCATCACATAAAGCCACAATGCTCATCTTACTAGGTGGAGTCCTAGGAGGGTTGGTAGATGAGTGAAAAACTAACCTCTTGAAGTGGCTACACCCAGGATTGAACGCAAGTTTTCAACTTAAAAAATGAACACCTTACCATCACTCCAAATGATGATCCTTGGGTCTATTACTAACAAATGCAATAAAAAAATATATGATTAATAAAAACTTTATAGAATGTAAAAGAAAAAAAATTATTTTACCTAATAAGAAGATCCTTCAAGTTCACCACTATCCTTAGGAATTTGACATCGATTTAAGATAGTACAACCATGCTCAATCCTTAGAAGGTTGTTGTGGGATAGAAAAGGATTTCCTTGTGAAAGATCTAGGGTTGGCACTAACTCTTTATAATAATAAAAGTAACCATCACAATAACATCTGATTAGATAAATGAAGAGAGGAGAAATGAAAAACATTCCATATGTGCAAGGGCACAAGGAATGAAGGAATTCAAACAAAAGTATTTCAAATAATAAACATCAATCATATTGTCTACCCTCTTTTGCACCATGCAAAATATAGATATTATGCACCCTAACCCTAGTAGTTTCCTGCAACCAATACAATCTACCAGGTAATAAGCAACAAAAGTAAAATTTATTCTCATCATTGAAGTGCTCTTTCATAAAACCTTGAGGAGGAATTTGTCCTATATTTACATAATCAAATAGTTGTTCATAGAAAATGTACAAGTAGCAGATGATTGACTATTAATGAGGATAGAATTTTAACCCCTATGGAAATCAAAGCAACCTCTAAGAAGAGTAAGATTTATTTAGAGTCTATAGTCTTGATAAATAAAAAACCAAACTTCAAGAACTTAAATAACGATAGTAATGAAAAAGCCAAATATCTAAATATTTTGAATAAAAATTCATATGAAAATTTGAAAATAATAGTAAATCAAAAAGATGGAAGGATTGGATGTAAGAATATAAAATATTATTTAACAACCTAGCAACTTGAACATAAACCTCTAAAAGGGATTTTAAATCCAAAGAAAGTGAGGAAAATATTTCCTAAGCATTGTTTAGCAATGTTAAAAGTTGAAGCCATGTTGATAATAAGAAATTATAGTAGCAATAAAAACTAAAGAAGATGATGAGAGTATGATATTGTGAATAAGATATGGTAGGTATTTTTAAAATATAGAGGATTGATTAGGGCTACTTAATGGATAAAGTTACCATTCTTCAAACATCACTCATCAAAACTTCCACAACCTCATGCTTGAAATCCCAAATTTCTTAAGCCCTTTCTACTAGCTACCATTGATTTGGTTAGTTGTTAAAACATAGCAATAATATATATATATATATATATATATATCATAATAAATATTATAGACACACACATATAAAATTTGTGTGGGCCATGTCAATCATGCATTCATGTAATAGTACTGGTCACGAACCGCACATCCCTATAGTACCACTAATGGCACCTACTGTGCCCATTGCACATCCATGCAACAACACATGCTACCATCTAACTCATTTTTTCTTATTCAAAAAATAACCCTTAGGGTTTTATTTTTTGCATGGTGAGTGCTACCCTATGGCACCTAGTTGCACATAAGCATAGTGGGATCATGCTGCAATGTTGTGAGCATCAAAGTGTCACGTCAATAGACCCCCGTTGACATGGCCTCGTCAATGGGCCCCCATCGACTAGGCCCCATTTACGTGGTGTTGCCCCATCGACAAGGCCACGTCGACATAGCATTTGCTATGTGTACAAGGCCTCATCGACGCAACCCAATAGTAAAAACTATAAATATGAGCTCACATCTATGTTTATGGGAAGGAGAGTCATAATTGTAGTAAAGCTCTTACAGGTTTTCCATTTGAGAGTTAGAATATTTATCTAAGTACCCACAGCAAGAGTCAGAAAGTGTACAAATCTTTATTCAAGCATTGTTGTACCTAAACCACATTAGTGTGTATGATAGTAAAGACAAGCCTTTTGATTAAACCTTGCAGCACTTAGAATAGATTAATGATTTATTTATGCATTTATTATTTTCATTAAATATGCAATTAATTAAGCTCAATTAGACTTTAAGCAATTATTTAATCAATTAAGTTAAATAGATTAAACAAATAAGTATGACCTCTTCAAGAATAAACATGTATTTGCTTGGTAATCCCAACAATGTTATTGCTTAGTTCACCTAGTAGCATAGCACTTGGTAACCCAGCAATGGATACATGAGTTCAAGATGTGTATAGAAAGTGGGACTGGATGCTTATTTTAGGACTAGTTAGAGACTAGTTAAGTAGTTAAATTAAATTAGTTATTAAATTACTTCATCTCTCTACTTTAAGTACCAAGGAACATAAAACATAAAACAATAAAAATCATATGTCTCGATTACACTTAACAATACCTTTGTACATCACAAGTGTAATTGGGAAGACAACAAATGATAATTAGGGTAGGGTTCACTTCCTAGAAGACTAGTATACCGAAAGACATAAAGTCCGCAGAATTCAACTAGATGGCATGTGAAGGCTTCGTGATTCGTATGGTTGACCGTAGGGGTACCTTCATCACTCATCATTGGCACCATTGTTGGGGACTCTTTTTGTCTGAAACATGTGCTATCTAGGTTTAGTGAATATCAATAACATCGTTGGATGAACCCTAAGGTCAACATCATTCTCACACATAATATAATCACATAAGCACACTGATATTTTATTTGTTTTGCAAAATATCTTCTTCTAATAGGCAAGATGATACAAAACCACCCATTCCTCAAGAATGTAAGGTGGTATATACTCATCCAGATGAGTATGTGCCTCACTTCACCTTCATCTTGCATCAAGATGAACAACTATAATGGCGTGATATGGAAGGCAACATTGTAATGCCTCTTGATCAATCTGTGCTTGTGATGCTACTTCAAACTCTTGAGAAGTTAGGCATCCAAGATCTTTAAGAGGAGTATGTTATGCATGATTACAACTATTGGGACTACCATCCCACTGAAACACAACGTAAGAGAGATTGACACCAGGAAAAGCAACATGAGCTTGTGAAGGGAAAACAATGTGGGATCCCTTGTTCTTGCTTAACCAAGACAATAATGAGGACCCTTCCTTTGGGGGCTCTCAACATGAAAATTCTCAACCCCTCATTACTAGTGATGAGGGTGTGGCCCTGAATCTGCTATCCACTATCAACAATGCAGATTTGGCTAAAGATGGCAGTCAAGGTAGGGGCTCGGACAAGCATCAAGATGATAAGAAACCTGATGGACATGGCCATGACAACCAAAGGGGAGTCTATAGATACCATGGTGGTGGCAATCCTCCTCCCTCTTTGTCCTCTTCATTTGCATATTTTTCTTCTTCCTCTTTTGGTTTTGACAAATGTTGTAGAAAGAACAATCGGGATGGAGGTGAATAGTGGGACAACAATAATGATTGTTAAGCCCATAATGAATAAAGGGGTAAGTGAGGGCATCATTAATGACAACAAAATAATGATGATGATGAGCCTTTACTAGAAACCTGAAGTATGTTAAATATTGTAGAGGCTATAAAAATTCCAACTAAGCATGTGAGAGATAGTTAGATCAAGCGTCTGGATATGAACAATATTCCTAGATTTGAGGGGGGATATAACTCTCATCCACAAACACATCTCCAAGCTTTCCAAAATGCATGTGCCTTACAAAATATTGAAAATGATTAGTAGAAATTAAAGTTATTTCCCAAGACACTCATCAAGAAAGTAGAAAGCTGGTACTTGTCCTTGGAGCCAGAATCTATTCATGGGTGGAGTATAATGCTAGAGCTATTTAATGATAAGTATTAGACGTACTTCAGAGTGTTTAATCTTAGAAGGCAAATCCAAGGATGGAAGAAAGGAAACCACGAACCCTTGAATGTCACCATGGGTAGATACTATTCTCTCATACACTGATTACCTAGCCATGGTTATTCTCAAAGGGAACAACTTTGCCATATCATTGATGGACTTACATTGGAAATAAGGAGAACTCTTGGGGTCTATGCCCAAGGGAGACTATAAAAACTTTGAGCCCATCAAATCCAAAGGCTAATTAAGCAAGTAGAAAAAGAAGAAGGAGAGTTGAAAAAACGAGAAAGTGTAGAGGAATACAATAGGGATCCTTCCATCAAAAAGAGGAAAGTCCAATTTTGCGACAGTGAGAAAGAATCACCTCTTAATGAGGTGTCAACATAAAGACCTTGTCGATCTAAAAATCTACATCTAAAATTTTAGCCAAGGTAGATAAAATGTGGTATTCGTTAGATGAAAAATTTCAAACTGCTCTAAAAATCACCAACGAATGAAAAGAGCAAAGTAGTGATCATAACCACAAGAGGTAGAAAGAAGTTGAACGTGCCTACCAAAGGGATAAGGACAATGTTGCTACAGTAGATGAAGTTGTGTAACTAAATCAGATGATGATGGTAGATGTGACATCTGTTAATATGAACATCCCAAGGGATGTTGTTGCATCATGTCACACTTACAAGAGTATAGGATGTATGCTTTAGATCCATGACTAGCAAGAAGGCAAGCACCCAGAAGGTTGTCTTATCCTCAAGACAATCCCATGCAGTCACATCAACAATAGCAATATTATCCAAGTGGAGTGCCACTACAACCATATGAGAAATACCAACAGTGGCACCAACCATAGTCATGGGGGATGCCACCACCAAGGCAGTAATACCCTTACAGGCAACTAGATCCTATGGGTATTACATTTAGCAACCACTATCTACACATGACTCTTCCAATCATGCTTCTCCCTTCCAGCATCACTACTACCCTCTTGCATACTACAAAGCTAATTCTCCACATTCCATGAGGGATTCCACATTCCATTCTTATCCTTCTCCTATTCCTACACCTGTTCCTCCACCCTCAACCCAACTACCTACTCCATCTATGCAGAGTGAACTTCTAACCCAGCCATAGCAACGTAATGCTACTAGGGTCGTCAATCTATAAATGGTTCATCAACCAAGGGGTTCAAAACCTTGTGCTTGTAAAAGGCCCTTTTTCCAACCTAACAGCCCTACTAAGACCTCATAGACTCAGGTGGCTAATCACCCTACTCCTACTTCATCCTCTACAAATCATTTCATCGAGTCCCCTTCAAACCAAATGCCGCCCAAAATCCATACTATCATGCTTAATCATGTTGTATCTAACTAGATCTGGGCTAGCAACCTTTCTAGGAAATTAGCTGATCTTAGAAGTCTCCTTATCTATCTACAGCTTGCTAGGAATGAACTATCTAAGGCTCTTCTTGATTTATGTTTTGGTGTGAATTTTATTTCTCATGAGATGTATAATGCTTAGAACCTACACCTCTCAAGAGGAGTCATATCAAATTGGAATTGATAAGCTAGTCCATCACTATTCCATTAAGACTCGTCAAAGACATTATAACCATTGTCTATGGATGGTCTTATCCTACCAACTTCTTGGTAATCAAGGTTGAAAACTACAAGGGGGACTTCCCAATCATTATGGAAAGGGCATGGTTAAGCACTGTAGATGCACGAATGTGCATAAGAGATCTTTCCTTGGTGATATCAGAAGAACATGGATTCAAAAAGATCAAGAAGAGATGAGTTCCATGCATCATATACAGTGACTCTAGGTGCAATTGCATGCAAAAGCTTTGGTTTGTAAAATGTGCATCTATCTCTACATGCAAGTAGTGTGAATAGGAAGTAGATATTCAAAGGTTTCTATACATAGTAGCCACAAAATAGGAGGGTATCCAAATGGCTGACCGCTAATTCTGATAGTAGCATAATATGCATGGAACTTGCTAAGAGGTTAACATGTGCCTATGTCATAGGCATGAATGAGCTCAAACAACTTCATCACCAACTCTTTGATGAAGAAAATGCTTATACCAATTCAAGAGAGTTGGAGATCCCTAAGAATTTTAAGCAAGAGCCCCTAGAGTTAAAAACTCTACCTACCAGCTTGGAATATGCATTCTTGAAAAATAGCAAGATAGTTATACTTAATGTCAAAATTGCTTTTGAACAAGAAGCAAAACTATTGGAAGTGATCAACAAATAGCCAATAGTCTTTTCTTGGTCATATCTTGAACTCATTAGAATTGACCCACAAATATGCTAGCATTGCATTTACACTAATCTGTCCATGAAGCCAAGAAGGCAACCACAATGGTGGTTGAACCCAAAATTAAAGCAAATTATCAAAGAGGAGATTGAACAACTCCTTAAGGTAGGGTTCATCTACCCCATTGCAAATAGTGAGTGGGTCAACCCACTCGTGATAGTGCTAAAGAGAGGTGGAAAATGATGGGTTTACATAGACTTCAAACTATTGAACATGGCAACATTCAAGGATCATTTTCCATTACCATTCATTGATGAGGTATTGGACATCATTTCTGGGCATTACTACTACAATTTTCTGGATGGTTATAGTGGCTATAACTAGATCTAGATTACACCAGAAGATCAGGCCAAAACAATATGCACAAGTCCCTAGGGGACTTTTACATATTGTTAGATGTCATTCAGTCTATGCAATGCCCCTACAACATTTCAATGCCTGGTCCTTAGTATTTTCCAACAATAGATTGGTAGCAGGGTATAAGTCCTTATGGGTGACTTCTCTGCCTATGGGGCTACATTTAAGCAAGCCCTGAATTACCTTAAGCAAGTGCTGAAAAGATGTATTGAAACAAACTTTAGGCTTAACTGGTAGAAAGCCATTTAATGATCTAGGAGGGCATAGTACTAAGGCACATAATTACTCAGGTAGGGATCGAGGTAGACCCTAAAAAGATAAGGGTCATCCAAGGAACCACTCACCAACCCAAAATTGTCAAAGATGTTTGGTCATTCCTTGGATACATCGATTACTATTAGTGATTTATAGAGAATTTCTCTAAGATAGCAAAGCCATTGGTCGAGCTTACAAAGAAAGATGCTCCATTCATTTGGACCAAGGAGTGTGAACATGCATTCCAATAGCTAAGGGAAAAACTCGTAGAAACTCCAATTCTACAGGCACTAGACTAGTCCATACCATTTCATTTAATGACAAATGCATCTAATTATGTCTTGGGAGCTATGCTTACATAGTTGGACAATAAGCAACATCCATAGTACATCCACTGTGCAAGTAGAAGCATTGTGGGTGCACAACTAAATTACACCACCACAAAAAAAGAACTAATGGTAGTGGTGTATGCTCTGGAAAAATTTAGGCACTGTGTGCTTGGATATAAAGTATTTTTGCACACTAATCATAGTGCCATCCGCTGCCTAATGAACAAACCAATGGTGAGCCCACATATCATACAGTGGCTTGTGATCTTGCAAGAATTCCATCTTGCAATGGTAGATCAAAAGGAAACTGAGAATGTGGTCACTGACCACTTATCTCAGTTGCAATGGGATAACAAAGAGGAGGAAAGCCCATTATCTAATATGTTTCTTAATGAACTCCTATTTGCTACTACAATAAATGAACAAATGCTTGCAGAACAAAAATGATATGATGGCATCCTCACTTATCCTCTCACTCAAGAGATGCTACAAGATCTAGACCATACAAAGAAACAATAGTTTCTTTATTGGGCTAAGTACTTCATGGAAATCAAGGGATACCTTTACAAGGTGTGTGTCGATGGCCTGGTTCGTTGGTGTGCCCTTGATGCAAATTAATTATGAGTTCTCCAAGATGCTCACGAAGGTCCCTGTGGAGGCCACTATGCTAGGAGATACAGCCATAAAAATCCTGATGGTAGCATACTATTGGCCCATAATCTTCAGGGATGCCCACCAATTTGTCTAATCCTATGAAAGCTATCAATGAGATGGTGAGATGACTACACGAATGGAGGAGTGGATTCAACTACTAGAGCCCTTTAACATATGGAGCATTGACTTCATGGCTCTCATCACACCCATGTCCAACAAAAAGGTGTATATAATTATCACCATTAACTACTATGCCAAATGGGTAGAAGTAGCAGCCATCACTGATTGTACATCATCCACTACTGCTTTATTTATATAACAAAATGTTGTAAATAGGTTTGGGATGGCACATGTACTGATTTCTGGCAATGGAACTCATTTTATAGGTGCCACTTTTCGAAAACTCATGCAATGCTTAAGGGTTGAACATAAATTAACAACATCCTATCATCCCCAAGCCAACAACTAAGTAGAGGTAACTAACAAGGAGATTACAAAGATTCTAACAAGAACTATTAACAAATATAGGAGAGACTAGAGCACAAAACTCAACGATGTCCTTTAGGCCTACCACTCAACATGGAAACTCCCTATTGACTACTCTCCCTACAAGTTGGTGTACAAAAAAATTTTCAACGCTTCCTATTCAATCCGAGCTTTGTATACTTTCAACAACCTATGACCTGGACCTTAACCTAAGCCTAGCATAAAGAGAAAGACTGATCAACTTGAATGTGCTAGAAAAAAATTGTTTAGTAGCCCTATGCTTGAATGAAGTGCACAAAGAATTCAACAAGCAACAACATGACCTT
Organism: Gnetum montanum; assembly: GCA_015680685.1. Classification (NCBI taxonomy): domain Eukaryota; kingdom Viridiplantae; phylum Streptophyta; class Gnetopsida; order Gnetales; family Gnetaceae; genus Gnetum; species Gnetum montanum. The sequence goes on from MNCI01000958.1 coordinate 377,947, forward strand.
AGAATATGGAAAGTGAAATTTTGACTAAGAGATAAGGTTCTTTACTAGAACCCCAAACGCGTACCTTAGAAAACTAAATTCCAAATGTTGTGGAAAGGGCCTTATACAATTGATGAAACCTTTCCTTCTGGGGCCATAATCATATACAAACCTAAGAGCCCAAATAAAAAGCAGTTGGTCAACATCCAACAAATTAAGCCTTTCCATGAGCGTAAGCAAGCCAGTGCAATAAATACCTCAACGGATGGACAACCATGCTTAGTTTTTTGAATCTCCTCCTCCCAACTTAGTCACTAGGGAGATGGCCATTCATGCTAACCATACCCATGGCTTCTCAGTTTTTCACTTTTTGTTTTACACATTTTTGTTTTACACTTTGTTGATTTTTACCTCTTTTTGGTTTTTCACTCAATTGATTTTCTTAATTTTTTGTTTTATAACATCGTTAGTATGTTTTATCCTTATTGAATATTTTATACTTTCTTATATATTTTACTTTATTTTTTGCATGACTTTTCATTATTTTTGCTAACAAAAGTTCTTTATTACCGCAAGACATAATGCCAATGTTGCTATTTACTAATGGTGGTTTGTGCTTAATGTTTTGTTTGCTAGTGTCTAGTTTCTATTTCTAAATTTTTGCACTAATGGCTAAGTCATGGTTTCTTTTTCATGGAATAGGCAATGAGTCCATGACATCTGCCCATCCACACAATATATGGTTTTCTTATTTTCAAAGTTTGAGGTCCCTTTTCATTAAATAAACTTTTAATAAATTTGTGATCTTGGTAGTTTCTAGTATTGGAAAGGATTCAAAGATTTGCATAGGATGTGACTTTAAGGGGACTCACTACTCTTTATACTCTTATGCTTACCTAGGTGCTTGAGTTTTTTCATAGACTTCTTACCGTTCTATGTTAACCAATAACAAGAAGTAGAATAAATTCTTTGCATGGTGTGGTTCCCATTTCAAACAAAAAAAAAAGAGAGAGAGAACAAAGAAGAAAAAAAACATGATGGGAATTCAATGCACATCCCTTAGATAAATAAACAAGGTACAAGCACTAGTTATGGGACTAGAAAGACATGTTACCCATGCCTGAAGATCCCCTCTAACTAAGGCCCTCTCTCACTTCCTACTTCTCTTTTCTTCTCTTTGTGGAATGGTGGTTATTCTGTGGGAGAACTCTTGTGTCTCAAAGGGATGCATCAGTCTTGCGATGGCTATGTGAAGTCACTGAAAGAGGTTGGTTTTGGTTTGGACTAAGAATGGATCTTCTTAGGTCATTTAAACACAAAATCCACAAGGGACTCCTTATGACCTCAATTTGGAATTCCATTTCACCTCTTCCATCATTCGTCTTTCCTATCCATAACTCACCTCACTGCTGAAGTCCATGTTCTTGATTTGGTGTCTTGGTCTAACATACTTGAATTCTTAGGTGGACTCTTCCAGGTTTTGATCCTCAACTTCCATCAACCACTAATCACCTATGGGGCCCACAGACTCCTTAGGTTGACATTATACAAGGGTAAACAAGGAGTGTGCCTACTCTAGGAAAGACCCACTTGCATATATCTTGGTTGGGTTCATTAAGCACCTTATCCTTAGGCATTCTTGTAATCAAAATATTTTGTACACCCATCTTTTACTTCAAACCATGTGCTCCTTTACATATTCTATTCAATAAATACACTCTCCATCAAATTTTTCAATTTTTGAGCTTTTAAAGACCCTCTTCAATGATTTCATCATATTCTTGGCTTTTCTAGCACTCCATGGACCCCAAATTCATTGAAAAATTCCTTGTAATTTTAAAGATATTCAAAATTCAAAATTTTCCCTACAAGCTCTGTATACGAGGCCCCGTTGATGGAGCAAATGCATATACGAGGCCCCATATACACAGCCTCGTCAACATAGTGGAAAAATATTATATATATGCACAACCCCACTTTGAAATTTTCACATTCTCACAAATGCCAAGGGAGTTTTTCAAATTTTCAAAGCCCAAAACCTTCTAGAGCCCATAACATCCTAATTGTTTATCCAAATAACTCCATTCTTCAACCCTATAGCTATTGAAGGTGAGCTCTTAGGCGTGGGGGCCACAATTATGCCATTTTTGATAGAAATGTTTTCATCATTTTTTCTAAGTCCCACAAAGGTTTAACTAAAAAATCAACTATTACACACAAAATTACAAGAGTTAAACCTTTCCAACAAGCTCTGGTAAAATTTATAATAAAAATTAATAAATAATTAATCAAATAATCAATCTTCCATGGTCCAAACTTAGCCAAAGTGTAACTAACTAATGAGAGAATGTATTCAAAAATTTAAAGTTACACATTATATCTACTAATCCATGGATGTGTTGTGACCATAGATGGCATCAAAAGGGAAACACAGGTAGGAAGTAGGACCATCTCAACCAAGGGAGAAATGCTCTAGAATGGAAAGGGGCCAAGAACAAGCCCAAGAAGAACCACTTGCAACCCATGCCATAGGTCCTCTTAGGGAAGAGGTTGCAGTGGAATCTATTCAATAGATTCCAAAATTAGTAGTAGCAATAGAACATTCCCACTGGGATGATGCACCAACCCAACAAGCAAATCTTGTGGTAACCTTGACAGAAGCCTACCTGAATCAAATCAAATCAAGGGATGTCTAAAAAATAGTTCTCTAAGAGTTAAACTTTGACCCTTTCCTGGAGTAAGCACCAAAAGAAGTGTAGGACCAACTAAATGCCTCTCCCATGTGGCTAATCATCACTTCCACTAGGGAGTGGTACATGGGAGAGACATTCCTATTCTGAAAAAACAAGCAAGTTGGTTTAATAGTCAAAATCAAAAACATCTTAGTGTCCTACTTAGTGTAGGCCGCTGCTAAAGTGCTTGGGTTGCCAAAAATAGGAGCCAATCTCACTGAGATTCCAATGTAGGCAAACCTTAACATCAAGAAAGAATGGATGTGACGATGTTATGGTGTTGACCGAAAGGATTTTGGTGCACTCACACCAGTAGAAAGGATCCACTACAAGATTGTGGCCTTCCACCTTAATCTCACAGTGAGGCCAAGCAAAATCACTACCTTTTCTACTCATGCATGCACTGCTTTGAGTGGGAGATTCCCTATTAACCTTCCACAATTGATCTATCTAGAGATGGAGAAGCGATTTAAGGAAAATGAATGTGGAAGGAAGACACTTCCCTTTCCATGCCTTGTCAAAAAGCTCTGTTTGAGGGGAGGAATACTCTGTTATACAAATGATGCTATTAAGCGTGCTTTGATCGTTAATGAGATAGAGATGATGAAAGATAAGACGCCTACAACAATCATTCAAGAAGAGGAGCAGCAACCACCACCTCCACTTGCCACTCAAACAATTATGCTAAACATCACTATAATAACCCAACAATTGCATAAATATAGAGAATGGTTAAGTGAACAAAAGAAATAAGCAAGCACGAGTGGCGGGGACCCATCTGTGTACCAACCAACAATGAGTCACCTAAATGAGATGGCCAAACAATTAGCCTAATGGATGGAGGTGGATCTATTTTCTTGGTCCAAAGAATGTAGCTACCCACAAGATTGAATCTTAGTGCTAGAGAGGTCATGGTATCTCTCATAGAATAGTAGCCACTCCCAGAAATTTCTAAGAATGTTGCAACCTTCTTAGTGCACTTGGATGAAGGTGAGGGGGCAATAATTTTGGTGATGTAGCACCAAGGGTAGGAGATAGTAGCAAAGGTGGTTGCTGATAGAATAGTTGAAACACTTAATTCATTTGTGGTGTCTGTACCAAACGTCACTACACTCAAGGATGTGCAAATGTCTGCAAGGACCACAACTGGCATAATAAATGCAACACAACATGAAAAACTGCTGGACTGACTGGTGGGAATAGGGCTACGACTTCTGGATATCTTTGATCTTCCAGACAATATTACTACAGTCTAGTCAGAGCTACTAGAGGCAAGGGGCAAAAACATCATCTTGAAGGGGCAAATCAAAATAGCCAAGGAGCTAAATGAACACTTGGCTGCTAAAATTGTCAAATTAAGAGCCCAAATTGCTGATCCTACATTTCTCAACCTGACATTGACAAAAGATGACACTCTTGAACAACTTCACACCAAACTGAAAGGGGTTGAGGATGTGGTGGAAACAACAATGTTCTACCAATTCTTGGCAAAGGCTACATAGCACAAAATTTAGAAGGCCTTGGATCAGATCCACTAGGAGAATGTACAATTGACTGTAGAAAACCATCGCCTATGGAATGTTAATGAGCACAAATAGCAATCAACCAACTTCATCCATCAATAATAGGAACAACTGGCTAAAGTGAACACAAAGCTAAGGAGATTAGCAATAGAAAACAGAAACCTCTCCATGGAGGAGGTTTGTGCCCTTCACCATAAGACTACAATAGAGGTAGCCGCTTGGAAATCAGAGGCTCTCAAATTTAAGCAAGTCAAGGATCATTACAAAGATCAAGTTTATCTACAGAAAGAAGTAAATGAAAAACACATCCAGTTGCTAAAGATGAAAATGAATGAAATCCTCCAACAACACCAGCAAGGAAGAGAATTGTGGCAACCTATCGTTGATGGGATAGATGCCTACAATAAAATGGAAATTCACATGAAGGAGTTGTAGATTGAGAAGATGATAGAATACATGGAGCTCACCAATCTCTAATATGCAAATCTAGCAACGTTGGTTGCCAAACGATCATGGTCAAAACTAGAGAAGTAGGTGGCCAGCTCATACTTGTTGTACAAGGCCAAGTTCAAGCATCACAAAGACACCAAGTAAAAGCTTGTAGTGGCAAACACTAAACTCAAAGTTCTTAAGGGCAAATACATTGATCAAAGATCTATTGTTAAAAACCTAACCAAAGGGATGAATGACTACCAGAAGCTACAAAATGCAGTTAGGGTGTTTGATGTTGACCACAAACAATTTGTTGCCTAGTTTTTCAATACGAAGGAGTTGTTCCCAATAATGTCCTATCTATGGGATATCCCCATTCGAACCCACATTAGTGATGCCATGTGGATTTTGAATGATCCTCAGAGTAAGGAGGAGAAGATGAAGGCATTACTAAATGTCTTTCGCCTTCCACTGGAGGTTGCCACTACAGCAGGATAGCCATAGCTGCCTCAACCACCACACATGCTCGAAGCTGGTGAAGGTCCTTTAGAACCTTAGGAGCCTTCACTGCCTAGGACTATTTGATCTTCTCCACCACCTTTATGCCATTAGAGGATGTGTTGTTCAATTTTATGTACTCATGTCATGGTGTTCAGTTTTGTGTCATGAACACCATAATTTTTGTAATGTGTTGATTTGTGCACTTGGGCACTCAGTTTTATCATGTCAATTTGTTATGTCAAGAGTCAATCAATAATCCCATACCTTCTCAATTTTGTAAAGGAACTCAAGGACTAGTTTTCATTCAGTCGTGATGGTATGATGAGCATCAAAGTGTCATGTCGATGGGCCCTCGTTGATGTAGCCTCGTCAACAAGCCTCCATCGACAAGGCCCCATTTACATGGTGTTGCCTCATCAATGGAGCCATGTCAATGTGGCATTTACTACATCTACAGGGCCCTATCGACATAGCCCAATAGTAAAAACTATAAATACGAGCTCACATCCATGATTATGGGGAGGAGAGTCATAGTTGTAGCAAAGCTCTTGTAGTGCCCATAGCAGTAGTCAAAATGTGTACAGATCCTTATTCAAGCATTATTGTACTTGAACCACACCAGTGTGTACGATAATAAAGATAAGCCTTTTGATTAAACCTTGCAACACTTAGAATAGATTAATGATTTATTTATGCATTTATTGTTTTTATTAAATATGAAATTAATTAAGATCAGTTAGACTTTAAGAAATTAGTTGATTAATTAAGCTAAATAGATTAAGCACATAAGTATAATTACTTCAAGCATAAACATGTATTCACTTGGTAATCCTAGCAATGTTATTGCTTGGTTCGCCTAGTAGCATAGCGCTTGGTAACCTAGCAATGGATACATGGGTTCAAGGCATGTATAGAAAGTAGGACTAGATGCTTATGTTAGGACTAGTTAGAGACTAGTTAAGTAGTTAAATTAAATTAGTTATTAAATTGCTTCATCTCTTTACTTTAAGTACCAAGGAACATAAAACATAAAACAATAAAGATCATATGCCTCAATTGCACTTAACCATACCTTTGTACATCACAGGTGTAATTGGGAAGACAAGAAATGACCATTATGATAGGTTTCACTTCCTAGAAGACTATTATACTGGAAGACATAGAGTCCATGAAATTCGACCGGATTGAGCGTGAACGCTTCATGATTCGTATGGTTGAGCACAGGGGTACCTTCACCGCTCATCAAATGTTGTGCATATGTTCCATCCATCATTACCCTGCTTACTATCATCCACTTCCAACATCGTCTATGCCTTGCAAGTATTGTCTTTTGCATGCCCAATGCTAATCTATCTATGTATTTACCTATATCACTTTGGGACCTATGTCTTAAACATTCCCACCATTAATAGAGTCACGATTCTAAGGAGGGTAGAAATAATAAGTAAAATCTATATCATAACTATTAAACAAGTTAAGAGACTAGTCATAATAGGTAACCATGTTTAGAGTAAAGGTAACCAAACCCTAAAAAATCAACTGATATCATACTTCCTAAAGAACTTAAGGAATTTGAACATTCAATCATTGATGAAACTAAAGAATTACCAACTAAATAAATCATACAACATTTTATTAATATTTTTCCAAAGACTAAACTTGTATCAAAAGATCCTTATCAATTCTCTACCATTAAATTATGAGAATTAAAAGTGCAATTAGAACAATTACTTGAGGAGGGTAATATATATCCCAATGTCTTTCCTTGGGATGCATCAATCTTGTTTGTTAAGAAAAAAGATATTACCTTAAACTTATACATTGATTATTAGGAGTTAAATAAGGTAACAATTAAAAATGCTTATCCCTTTCCTAGAATCAATGATTTATTTGACTAACTTACAAGAGCATATTATTTTTTTAGAGATTGATTTAAAATTAAGATATCATTAGTTTTTTATCTATTTGTAGTTACGAATAATCATGATGATTCAATAAAGAGTTGTAACTTCTTACGAAAGATAACACAATGCAAGTTCTCACTTTGTAATTTATGAATAGTGAGACAGCAACATGGAATAATAATGGATATAACAATGAAGGTATGAATATGAAGAATGATGAAGAAATGTACTACATCAAAGGAGCAAGTAGTAGCAAGCAATAATGTTGATGGAAGTATAACAAAATACAAAAGTCATTATGATCCATAGATTCATAACTTGTAAATGAAAGAAGTGACAAAGTATCCAATTTCGTAAAGAGGACAAGAAGATCCAAGATGAGTAATTCATAATATGATATAATTCCTAAAGAGGAAGTAAAAACCATTCAAAAGTTGTGATAGAGTAAAGAGAATGACTATGAAAAGGGACAGACTATGAATGAGGTATTAGTCCATAAGAGGCTAAGCTATGGATCACTAAAGAAATCTAAGAGGTCCCAACCCACACAAGATTGAGCAATGAGAAAAATTCCAAGAAGACTTGTCATAAAGCATCATAAGAGTGTATCTAAAGAAAAAAAAGAGGAGGAGAAGAATATGTTACAAAGAAGAGACTCATAATGAGTGAGCCAAGTATAAAGAAGTAAGGATAGTGAAACAAGTCTAAGTACAAGAGTTTGTAATATATTGACTTATGAACTACAATAATGAGTATATTATATATTATGATGAAGAAGTGAATACAAACCAAAAGAAGATACATTGCCATAAACATCAACATCACCAAAACATAGGAAGTTCTTAGCAAGGCAAGACCTCAAGATATATTAAGCCCAAAGAGGTTGTTATAAATTAGCATAATAAGGAACAAGTATCAAGTAATGAAATTAGTACAATGTAAATCTATTTATCATAAGAGGATTCGTAAGTAGCCAAATCATTAAGACTTATGACACTCAGAATTATCAAGAATACAAGGAGCAATAACCATTACAAAGAGAGCCACGATCTCCATGAAATTAATATTACTATTAGCTATAAAGGTGGATCTCTGTGTAAAAGATCCTCAAGCACCAATGTTGTTTTACAAACACAACGAAATATCAACACATAAATTTGAACATTCATGCTTTAAAAATTCAAAGATATTATCATTTTGAAAAAAAGATTTATTTTAAAAATATGCCATAAAAGTTTATAATACTTATAAAGACAACTAGTCTTGAATACATAGCAACATAGATAAAGTTGATTGTAGAATATAACTTTGACATAAAGTATTGTTCTTGCAAAATTATTCTTTCCTAACCTCACAAAAACACCTTCGCAAATTAAGCATAAAATACCTAACTTGTGGCCAAAAATAGTTTTTAATTCAATATAACCTTTGATAAGTTAATGATTATGACACACTTGGGCAAAAACTCAAGTTGAATGTGATTTGGCATATTGCACATTAGATAGGAACATTAGGAAACAAATGAAAACAATAAGTTTAAGTAGTAAAATTGACTAAGATTAACTACTAAAAACAAAACTAAGTATGGAAATGCACTATGATCAATATGAAATAAAATCCAACTCTAAAAAGATGAATAAAATAACATAAAAATGACAAAATATGAAGAACTCAATGTGGGGGAAAGACTTCTAGTTCCTTCTAAGTGATAAAACTAATTAATTGAATGAATGAAAAGTGTTGGCATCCTAAGAAGGTCCAAAGCTATAAGTGTTGGTAAAAAACATAAAGAAGATAACACTAATAATAAAAACTTAATTTATGAAAAAAAATGGGGCTTTTAGTGTTGAAATTAAACATTTTGACAATGGATATGTTAGTAGGAAAGCCTTCAACATGGTCCAAAATCGATTTGAAGCCAAAATAGGGCTATTTTGACTAATTGTCTAATAGGTGATGCTAGAGTTGAAAACATTTTAACTTTGGAACCAACAATGCTAATGTTGGAAAATTTTAACTTTGAGACAATGACACAAGAGCTACCAAATTAACACTAATGTGAGATTGAGCTTATGAATTTCCAAGTAAAGCTATATGGCCATGGAGCATGCAAGAGATGCATAAAAGACAAATGCTCATGATTTTAGTCTCTCAAAATCCAAAAAAGCACTCTAGATCTCAAGAAATGTGTCCCAAATTTGAGATTTGATTCCATATTTATAGGCTTAGGATTTTCAAATTTGACCCTATAATTAAGTGGCATTAACCTAAAGTTTGTTTTTAAGAACTCTGACTTAGAGAATTGGGTAATGTGGGTTACGTGGAAGGTAATACTGATGTTGACACAAGGTCAACATCACTAGGGAGTTGGAAAATTTTTTAATTTTTTGCCAAATTGCAATTCCAAGCCTAGGAGACCCCTTTTAAACATCCAAACTACCATCGAATTGTGTTGTGATAATGCCTACAAGAAGCCAAGAAGCTCCTAGACTTGGGTAATATCATTAAGTGTTAACCTTGATGACCTAGAATGATGCTAATGCAAGCAGGGTGACGCTGACACTAGCATCAAGGTTACTTATCATACTTAGAAAATTTTTCATTCTTCAACCTCAAGATTGCCTCAAACCTACTAAAATTAATATTTGGTGCCTTGGAAATGATGTTGACTAGTCACTAGTATAGGAAAACATGCCTTGTTGATGGGTCAAAGGTTATTTCTCTCCAAAATGAGGGTCAAAGTAGCATAGGGATTCTTTTCCATGCTATTTTAGTCATCATTATAGAATTACATGGGCCTTACTTTCTTATGAACCTCATCACATGGATATGTAGGTTTGCAGAGGACCTTGATTTTAATGCTCAAGCTACAACCCTCTCTTCAGAGTGGGGCTCAAGGCTAAATGAAACTCTCTAAGGATGTCAATATTGTGTGTGTGATTGTGTGGGTGTGCACATCTCATTGGTTTGGTTACGTACTTGTTTACTTATGGTATCTTCCATACCTCTAACCATTAAATAACCAGTTTTATGCTTTTATGTTATGTTGCAAGGTACTCTGAGCATTGATGTGTAGTCCACCCAAAGTCTACCCTCTCTTGTTGCTACTTTTGGACTATTAGGGGGTGTCGAATAGTATTTTCTAAGGGTGACATTGTTACAAAGCACTAGATTTGACATTGGCAGTTATTCATGATTTGTTGCTTGAATTCCAAGATGACCATGGTGCATAAGAACAAGATTAAGAAGAGATGTCACTCTAATGAGACTCCTACTGGCTTTGATCCTCATGAAAACATGGAGAAGCATGTGCATGTCAAGGCACATGATGCAACACCTACATGTGAGAATCTAAGCAATAGTAATGAGGTACCTATTAGGAAGCTTGACGATTACTTCCTTGATAAGATGCAATAGCTATGGTAGCAACTATTGTAAGTTGATAGTGTACTCCTCAGTCACTTACCAATGGCAAAGAGGATGAAAATGGTTCATGATCTTGTTGAAAATTTGGATTTTCCATATCTTTGACAATTGAACTTGGGAGCTAAGCATAAGCTCTTCATGGCTTAGAATTTTGTACTATGAAATTAGGTGAAATGGATAGGGAATGTCATTAATGATATCCAAGTCTTGATGGATGACGTCTTTCAAAGGATGGTGACCCTTGAGGCCTAAGTGAGAAGCTTGAGGCAAGAAAGAAGAAATTGAAAACCATATGGTTGTTCAAGTAAAGAAAGTGGCATCTAGCTCATGATGGTCTATCCAAGAGTTCTAAGCCAAAGAGCCCAAGATGTGCATCTGTGATTGTGACAAAAAACTCTTGGATGTCTTCATCTTTAAGATAGAGTGCTTCCTTGAAATGAATGAATATCTAGAGAAGATGAAGGTCAACATTGCCTCCCAATTCCTAGATGGAGTTGTTTAGACTTGGTAATTTGCCATAGTCTACAAAAGAAAGTTAGAAACTACTTAGAGGTCAGTGGACACAAAATCTTTTGTCTAGGCACCTCCATTGACGAAGCTTGGACAAAGTTGAAAGAGCTTTAGCAAACATAAAAGTTGGAGGACTACCTTTGTAAATATCAAGAAGTCATCTTGAAAATCCTAGTAATGGATGAGAAGTCAAAGTATCAGCTCTTCTTTAATGACCTAAAACTATGGGACCAACAAGAGATCAAAACCTGCAAGATCTCATATTATAGGGAAGCACTAGAATTGTAGCCAGGCTAGTGGTTGATTTGAGGTCTTAAAAGTAAGAAAATAATGGAACTAATGTACCTCAACATGGCTAAAGATCTTGTGGTAGATTAAGAGAACCTAGTGGATGGAATTTTGGAGGTGACTTTCAGGGATTCACATAATATAGTTACCGCTAGTTCTTAGGGTTCTTACTAGAATAATGGAAAGTGATGGGATCTTGAAGGCTATGATAACTTCTAGGATAATTCTTTGGAGGACCTATCAATAATCATCCTAAATGTCCAAAAGTGTGGTGTTTCATCTACTCTGGGAACCATGTTTCTTGAGACTACCCTCAAACTCCCAATTAATGACTAGCTAGAAGGGGTCCAAATGGTGATGGATAGTTGAATGCTCTCAACTATCAACCATAAGCTCAGTTGTGAGTAATTGAGATAAATGATAGTGGTCAAGAGATCAAGTCTTTTGGGGTGATTAAGAAGATCTCCTAGAGCCTAGTAGTAATTTAGTAGAATCTTTAAGGAGAACAACCAAGGTAAGAACCCAGCTTACATTTGATACAAATAGTCCTGGTATAGTTTCCAATAAAGATGGTTGATGCCTTTGTTGATACAAGTGTTAGTCACAACTTTCTCTCACAAGATATTACTTGTACTCTTAATCTACAAGCACAACCAACTTTGGCATCTTCCAAGTTAGTGAAGTTCTATCTAATTAGATGCACCAAAGTTATGAAAGATATGACTATTGATGAGCGGCGAGGTACCCCTATGCTCAACCATACAAATATGAGCATTATGCGTGATTCGGTTGAACTCTAAGGACTAAGTGCTTATGCGCCTTCATAGAACAAGGATGGGTTAGGCGATCATTATCTTCCCAAGCTTACTCGTATGGCACGATTGTATGGTCAAGTAAACTTGAGGTATCTAATTTTTATGCTTTTTATGTTTATGTCCTGGTGCTAAAAGGGAGAAGTGAAATAATTAAGTAACTAATTTAATTTAACTAATCCGCTAGGTTCTAACTAGTCCTAACACCAGCATCTGTTCCCACTCTTCGTACACATCCTGAACCATTGTAACACTACTAGGATTACCAAACGCTAGTCGTTACTAGGTTACCAAGTGTTCCACATATGCTCAAAGTGGTCGTACTGAGTGTGCTTACTTGTAAAAATTAAAGAATCAATAAAAGAAACATCAATTAACTAAAAAAAGCATTAAATAACTGTAAATAAGATTAAATGCAATAAATAAGCTATTCTGAATACTACAAGGTTTATTACAAAGTTCATCTTTATTTCCGAACATAAGGTGTGCTCAGGTACACAATGCTCAAATAAAGATCTGTTCACTTTATGACTCCTACTGTGGGCACTCAGAAATAATTCTAACTCTAGAAAGGGAAAACTGCAAGAGTTTGGGTAAGGGACTAAGAAAATTAATGCCAAAACCAAGTGCACTTGCCTCTTATTTATAGGCAACAAAACAGGTTTCGATATCGGATGTCTGATATTGCTTGGTAGGCTTCGATATCGTAGACCTGATATCACAAATCCAATATCGCAGTTCATCAACTGTAAATGTTGGTTGGTGGAGTGGAAAACTAGAGTTCTTTGTCTTAGAAATTGATTCTTTCTAAGTCATTATTGGACAAGAATTCCTTAAGAAAGCAAAGGTACTAGTTTCCCCATACCTAGATGCTCTATACATCTTGCATGAGGATTCACCTTACATGGTGAAGACCTTTACATTGGTAGCAACTAGTACTAACTAAGAAGCCTAGATTGTTTCACCTATGATGATGAAGTTGGTTATTCGAGAGCTAACCCAACAGATTTTTCTTACAATGTTGAGAGAGATGGAAGATGAATGTACTACATGGATGAGTGCATAGGGTGAAAATGTGCTAAAGATCTAATGCTAGTATAGTTACTTGAAGAACAACTAGATTAATAAGTTGTTGATAATAAAATTTAGTTATTACCAAGGATTACCCTTCCTAGGCAGTGACCCTACAGAATTATTACTTCTGAATTAGTGAAGCTAAGGAAGCAGTTAATAATCTTGGTAAAGAAGGGTATTTTAACCCTCAAAATCTCCTTATAGAATCCCAGTGTTATTTGCTAAGAAAAAAGATGACTCATTGAGATTGTGTTGCAACTTTAGTCTCCTTAATAAGTACAACATCAAGAATAAGTATTTGGTACCATTGGTTTTAGAAATATTTGATCAGTTCGCAAGGGTTTGAGTTTTCTCTTAACTTGACATCCATCAAGGTTATTATTAGGTATAGATTGCAAAGGATGATGAAGAGAAGATGACATGTGTTACTTGTTATAATTAATACAAGTGGATGATCATGCCTTTTGGATTGTGCTCATGAATGAAGTGTTTTGTTCATTCTTGGATAAGTCTATTGTGATGTACCTCGATGATATTTTGGTGTACTCTCACTTGATGGATGAGCATCTTTAACATTTGAATTTGGTGTTCTCAAAATTGCAATAGTACAAACTATATGCCATGTGGGAGAGGTGTGAATTTGGTAAGCAAGAGCTGAGATTTTCAAACCACATTATTAGTGGAGGCAAGATAAAGCAACATCAATAGAAAGTGGAGGCCATTGCCACTTGGCCATTCCAAAATATGTGCATTAGTTGTGCCAATTCTTAGGATTGACAAGTTATTATAGGAATGTTTGGAATTTCTTTGGAGTGATGACAACCTTAACTAACTTGAAAAAGACGGATGTTCCTTAGAACTAGAACCACCAATGTCAGTAAGCATTCATTAAAATTAGGATGGTTCTCACAACTCAACTTATGCTAATCCTTCTTGATTTTTCAAAACCTTTTGAAGTTCATACAAATGCTTTGGATGAGATAATTGGTGGGTTATTTTTGCAAGATAATCATCCTGTGGAATTTGAGTCAAAGAAATTGTATCAAACTAAGTAGTTGTGGCTAATACATAAAAAGAATAAATTCACCATTGTGCATTGTCTTTGTGTATGGTGATATTATATGCTTGATGATCTTGTGTGATGGGATGCGATATCGCACAAGCCGCGATATCGCGTACATGATATCGCGTCCGCCTCGATATCGCATCCCCTACGATATCGCGTCTTCCCCTATGATATCGCGTACGCGATATCGTAGTGCATCGTCAAATCTATAAATAAGAGGTAGCTCTCCCTTATTTCTCATTCTAGGCCTAAACTGTAGTGAAACTTTGGTAGTTTTACCTCTCCAAAGATAGAATAATTTCCATGTGCCCGCAGTAGAAGCTTCAAAGTGAACAAACCTTTATTCGAGCAAATATTATACCTGAACACAAGTTTGTGTACAAAAATAAAGACGAACTTCTTGGATAAACCTTGTAGTGCATGGAATAGGCTAAATAGGATTTTATTTATTGTTTATTTTTTATTGTTTAATGCTTTATTAGTTGATTAAATCTTTCTCAACCCTTCTCTCATAGTTAAGTGCATTCAGTACGACCGCTTCGAGCACATGTGTTACACTTGGTGATCCCAGCAACAAATAGCGTTTGGTAACCAAGGTTGCATTGGTTCAGGGTGTGAACGGTAAGTGCGAATGAATACTGATGATAGGTTAATTAAGGCTTAGTTAGCTAGTTAAAGTTAGTTAATTAGGCTCTTCACCCTTCACCTTATCAGCATAGGAGATAAAACATAAAAGACATAAAAATCATATACCTCAAACTTACTTAACCATACAACCGTGACAAATACAAGTAAGTCTGGGAAGATAACGAATGATTAACCTTAAGTGTTCCATAAGGTGTGTAGGCACTTAGTCTACGGAGTTGGACCGAATCGCACGTGTAATGCTCGTATTCGTATGGTTGAGTGTAGGGGTACCTTACCACTCATCATTGGCACCGTTGCCGGGGACTAAGTGTTTGTGCACTAAGTAGAACATAGGAAATTATCCACATCGTTGGGAACCTAAATGAACCCTTAGGGTTAATTAAACAAAAAATTATATAACGGTTAATTAGCACACCGAATAAGACACAATGTCTTCTTCTTCTTCTCATAAGAGCACTTCACCACCTAGGGATCATACAAGAAACAGTCAGTGGTCTAAAACACATAACCAAAATCTGCCAATTCCTCAATAGTATCGGGTGGTATATACTCATCCCAATGAGTATCTACCAAATTTTACTTTTATCCTCCATCAGGATGAACAACTGCACTGGAGAGACTTGCAAGGTAACATAGTGTTACCTCCAGATCGGGCAGTTCCTAACATGCTCCTCCATGCTCTGGCACAAATAGGCATGACACAGCTATATGTTGAATACGTTATAGGTGATTTTGACACAAGGGATTACCATCCCATAGCTACACAATGTTCAAGGGACTCAAGGCAGGAGAGTCACCATACATTGTTGAAGGGCAAAGGGGTCCTGCACATCCTAAGAGAAATTGGAGATGGTGAACCACTTATAACAGGTTCTCCATCAAATGATGTTCCCCCTCCTAACAATAGTGAGGAGGTGGAGTATCAGAACCTACACTCCACGATACACAACCCTAGTTCTAATCCCCGTGAATGCCAACTATTCACTGAGGGAACAAAAACACATGACAAGGACAGGCATTCATATCGTCATCACGATGGGGGCTGTAGCCACATAAGAGAAGGTAGGAGACATCGTTATGGCGATGGATCTTCTTCTTCTTTCCCTTCATCACATCATTCACCCTCTCCTTCCACATCAAGGCATAGTCATAGAGAGCATAACAGTGAGGATAAGGGTAAGCAAAATGAGAGACCTCGATAAGAGAGTTGAGATAGAGGACGAGGGCAGTCTAGAGAGTCTAGGCATGAAAGAAGGGAAAGTAGGGAACCATGTAGGCATCATAGAAGTCATGAGAGAGATGATCATGACAAACCCCTACTTGCCACCTAAAGTATGCTAGATATTACGGATGTAGTGAGAATACCCAAAAGGCATCAAAAAGATAGTTAGACCAAGAGACTAGATATGAACAATATCTCACGCTTCGAAGGGGGATACAATGCTGATCCACAAAATCATTTATAGGCATTCCACGATGCCTGTGCCTTGCAGAACATAGAAAATGAGTGGCAGAAATTAAAGTTGTTTCCTAGGACACTCATAAAGGAAGCAGAGAGTTGGTAACAGTCCTTAGAACCGAAAACCATTAGGAGGTGGAGTACGATGTTAGAACTCTTCAACGATAAATACTAAACGTACTCCAAAGTGTCCAACTTGCGTAAGCAGATTCAAGGATGGAAGTAGGGTAATCACGAACCCTTGGATGCTACCATGGGCCGATATTATGCATTGCTACATCGTTGCCCGGGCCATGGTTATGCACAACGGGATCAACTACGCCATCTCGTATATGGGCTAAGACATGAAACTAGGAGAACCCTTGGGACTTATGCCCAAGGGAGATTATTAGAACTTAGATTCCATGAAATTCATCGATTGTTGGAGCAAGTAGCTAAAGAAGAAGGGGAGCTATGGAAAAGAGAAAGCACAGAAGAATACAACCGCGATCGTTCCCTCTGAAAGAGGGGAGTGAGATTCTGCGATGAAGAGGATGAGTCATCACTCGAAGAGTTGGTGAATAGAAAAACCTTGCCGCTTCAAAAGCTAACAACAGAAGTATCGGCTAAGGTAGATGAAATATGGAGCTCCTTA
Organism: Gnetum montanum; assembly: GCA_015680685.1. NCBI lineage: Eukaryota > Viridiplantae > Streptophyta > Gnetopsida > Gnetales > Gnetaceae > Gnetum > Gnetum montanum. Next base: position 394,935 of record MNCI01000958.1, read on the forward strand.
GATAGTAAAATTGAAATTGTCCTAAAGATTGTAGAGGAATCTAAGGAGGAACGAAGTAGTGACAAGGACAAGAAAAAGCAGAGAGATTCAGGCCATGCACGTGACAAGGGTAAGGGAAAAATGAATATCGCTGATGAGGTTGTGGATTCAGATATAGAAAATGATGGTGGATGCAAGATCTACCAATATGACCATCCTAAGGGATGTTGCCTGATAATCTCACATCTACAAGAGTCTGGGGTGTATGCACTCAACTCAAGACTTAATAGACGGTAGGCACCCCAAAGGTTACCTTATCCCCAAGGTAACCCATGGCAGTTCCACCAACTATTAACGTACTATCCAAGTGGAACTCCACCACAACCTATTGGGTAACATCAGCAGTGGCAACACTCACAATCGTGGGGAGTGCCACCGCCTAGACAACAATACCCTTACCGGCAACCTAATCCTTATGGCTATTACATGCAGCAACCAGTTTCTCCAAGTGACTCTATGGGTCACACAACCCCACAACGTCACTACCTAGTTTGGGAATATTTTCAAACTCCCTCTTCTGAAAGGGACACTCGACATGTATACCATCCTCCAAATCCATCCGCACCTCTCATGCCGATAGCTCCACCACCAGCCGCTCCAACAATGCCAAGGGTATTTCCCATTCAATCGCAAACAACCCAATGTCACGAGAGCTTCCAATCCTCAATTCTCAGTTGGTCCTGACAATCTTATGCAAAAAAGATCTTTCTTTAGAACCAACAATCCAACTAAGCCCTCACCCTCACAAGCGGTTGAACATTTAAACACCTCCATACCAAATAAGGTTTCGGGATCCCCTTCAATCCAAAAATTGCACCCAATGCACATGGTTGTGTTAACACATACCGTTACCGACTAGATTAAGGTAGTTCACCTTCCCAAGAAATTATCTGATCCTGGAAGCCTCCTAATTTATCTCCAGGTCGCTGGGAATGAACCTCATAAGGCTCTTCTTGACTCAGGTTCTAGAGTTAACTTAATCTCACAAGAATTGTATAAAACCTGGAACCTACCTCCACTCAAGAAGAGCAATATTCTCTTAGAGCTAGCTGACCAGTCCATCATTGTTCCTTTGGGACAGGTTGAAGACATTATTACCATCGTGGGTGGTTGGTCATACCCAGATGATTTCCTGGTGATCCAAATAAATAATGACAAAGGGGATTTCCCAATAATAATGGGAAGGGCATTGCTATTATAGTTTTTTGGATGGATATAGTGGATATAATCAAATACAAATAGCACTAGAAGATCAAGCCAAAACAATGTTCACCAATCCCTAGGGAACATTTGCATATAAGCAAATGCCATTTGGCTTGTGCAATGCCCCCGCCACGTTCTAATGTTTAGTCCTAAGCATATTTCAACAACAGATAGGAAATGGAGTGGAAGTCTTTATGGACGACTTCTCCACTTATGGAACAAGCTTTGATCAAGCCCTAGACCGATTAGAGCAATTGCTGAAACGATGCGTTGAAACCAACCTAAAGCTCAACTAGCAGAAAATCCATTTGATGGTTCAAGAGGGCATAGTAGTGGGGCATAAGATTTTGCAACCAAGAATAGAGGTAGACCCAGAAAAAGTTAAGGTTATCCAAGGAATTACTCGATAACCAAAAATGGTCAAAGATATTCAGTCATCCCTTAGACACATTGGCTACTACAGGAGATTCATTGAGAACTTCTCCAAGATTGCCAAACCATTGGTAGAATTAACGAAAAAAGATGCACCCTTCGAATGGACCAGGGAATGTGAACGAGCATTCCAAAATCTAAAACAAAGGCTTGTGGAAACCCCTATTCTATAAGCCCCCGACTATTCCAGACCATTTCATATAATGACCGATGCATCTAATTATGCCTTAGGAGCTGTACTAACATAATTAGATGAACAAAAACGCCCTTATTACATCCATTATGCGAGTAAGAGTATTGCTAGTGCACAACTCAACTAAACAACTACCGAAAAGGAATTAATGGCTATAGTGTTTGCACTAGACAAATTTAGGCACTATGTGTTGGGCTACAAAGTGTACATTCATACAGATCATAGTGTAATTCGGTTCCTCATGAACAAGCCAATGGTTAGCCCTCGTATTATACGTTGGTTGGTAATCCTTCAAGAGTTTGATTTAACAATAGTAGATCGAAAGGGCACCGAGAACGTAGTTGCTGATCATTTATCTCGGTTGCGTTGGGACAACAAAGAGCATGAATATGTCATATCTGATCATTTTCCTAATGAAACCCTCTTTGCTGGTGTAGTGAGTCAGACCCAAATTTTTCAATTTTTTTCTTAACCCCTACACCTTCGGTAGTCACCACTATGATATATCCATATTCGTATAAGCCATACCACAACTCAGCCAATGGACTGTTCACCGAAGCAAGGTATCAACTACATTATGATTCATTTACCCTGTCTAATATAAAGACTGTGTTATGTGTGCAGATGGTAATCATGCAACAATGAATTGGATCTGGAAGGAACACTTGGAATGGAGCAGTGCTGAAGCAGCTATGCAAAGAACAAGATGGATGGCACGGTTATGGATGGATAACGAAAGGCGCAATCTTGGCATTGGCAGCATCAAAACTTCTTTCTCTCTCTCTTTCTCAGCTGCCAAATAAGGCCTGATGTCAAATGTATAAGGTGTTCACTCTTGTTGTCATGAACACCAGTTTTGTCTTGTTCTGTAATGATGATCCGTTCACATGTCATTCCATTAGTTCCATTTGAGTCAATAATCCCATACCGTCCCAATATTTTATAAGGAACTCGAGGACGATTTTTTATTTAGTCATGGGGGCATGATGGGACGCGATATCGCATGGGCCAACCCATGGGAACAAATTGGTATAGTAGCATTCTTACTTATCTCCTTACCCAACAAACACCGCAGGGGTTGAACTTTAGGAAGAAGCAACGGTTTCTTCACAAAACCAAGTACTTCATGGAAATCAAGGGACAACTCTATAAAGTCTATCCTAATGGCTTGGTTCGAAGGTGTGTGCCCAATGAGGATCAATTAAGAGTTCTCCAGGATGCTCATGAGGGTCCCTGTGGAGGCCACTATGCAGGGAGACGAACGGCCACTAAGATCCTACTTGCAGGATATTACTGGCCAATGTTATTTTGGGATGCCCATTAATTTGTCCAATCCTGTGTGTGCTATCAACGGGATGGTGGAATGACTACTAGAATGGAGGGTCCGCAACAATGGATTCAACCCTTGGAACCCTTCGACATATGGGGAATAGATTTTATGGGGCCTATTACACCAATGTCCAATGGGAAAGCTTATATCATTGTTGTTGTTGACTATTTAACCAAATGGGTTGAAGCAGTTGTTATAACAGATTGCACATCATCTACAATTGCACGATTTGTACAACAAAAAATCATAAATAGGTTTGGTGTGCCACGGGTACTCATCTCTGATAATGGAACACATTTTACAGGTGCAACCTTTCACAAGTTAATGCAACACTTAGGGGTTGAACATAAATTGACCACACCTTATCACCCCCAAGCTAATGGCCAAGCTGAGGTCACCAATCGAGACATTACGAGAATATTAACGAGAATAATTAGCAAATTTAGGCGAGATTGGAGCATGAAACTGAATGATGCTCTCTGGGCATACCACTCCACTTGGAAACTCCCTACAGGCTACTCTCCCTACGAGTTGGTGTACAGAAAATTCCTAAAACTTCCAATTCAAACTGAGCTTTGTACATTGTCCATGGCATGTGACCTCCACCTTGACCTTGATCTAGCATAAAAACAAAGATTGGCATCTCTAAATGTGCTAGATGAGAATCGATTGGTTGCCCTGTCATCAAACGAGATACACAAGGCACATAACAAATAACGTCATGACTTAAAAATTCGAAGGGTTAAGTACCAACTAGGAGACAAGGTCCTTTACTGGAACCTCGTGCATGTACCACAACATACAAAATTTCAAACATTGTGGGAAGGACCCTACATTATCCATACGACCTTTCCCTCGAGAGCCATGACAATATACAAGCCTGAAACCCTTAATAAGAAATTACTGGTCAATGTGCAACAAACCAAACCTTTCCATGAACCAAGAACAGCCAGTGCAAATTACACCTTTGATAGCAGACAACCACACTCCTTATTTCGGATCTCTCCCTTTCCATTTAGTCATGGGGAAGATGGTCACCTGTGCTAATAAATCAAGGCCCTCAGTTCTTTTTAGTTTTTGTTTTACACATTTTTATTTTACAAATTTCTTTAACTTTTCTTATTTTTGTTTTACAACATCGTTATACCTTTTTATTTCTTGTGTGTGTTATCCATCTTGTCAAGTTTGTCATTTAATAAGTGTTCTTCATGATGGTATGAACTGTTTTCTATTGATTGCTAATGTTTGGTTTTTACCTTTAAGTCATGATGTTGATACTAAGGTATGGTTCTTTTGATATAACAGGCAATGAGTCCACTTCATCCATACATCCATGAATTTCTATGGTCTCTCTCTTCTTGGAAATGTACAGTCCCTTTCTAAATAAGAACTATAACGAATCAATGATTGGGCATTTCTCAAACTAAGGAAGGACTCAAGGATTGAAAAGGGCATGGCTTCAAGGGAGCTTGATGCATTTGTGTTGGCCATTCTCTTGGGTGCTTGGATGTTTTCGTCTTGAGTTTTCTTACCGTTTCGCCGTTACCTAATTATCGGGAAGCGGAGCTAATAAAAATAACAAAGTCTTTGCATGGTGTGGTTCTCACGCATAAACACATAAAACAAAAAAAAGAGAGAGAAAAAAAGAGAAAGTGAGAATTCAAAGCATACCCCTTTGACGAAATAATCATTTGGGCTACAAGCACTAGTTATGGAACTAAAATGAAAATGTTCCCTCTAACTAAGGCCCTTCTCGCTTCCCATTCTCTTCTTCTTTGTTTCGTCGGAATGGTAGTGACTCTTTCGTGGAGACATTCTTATTACTTCAAGAGGATGGATTGGCCAAATGCATTAATGCAAAGTCACTGGATGTGGTTTATTTGAGGCCGGACTTGGAATGGGATCTACTAAGTCACATTAATCATTAACTACACAAGGGGATGTACACCACCTTGTTCTTGGGATTCCATTCCATTCTCTTCTCTTCATCCTTCACTCCATTGTTCACCTCATTGCCAGTTGTATCATTAGTGTATATTTTGGTTGATGCATTGTTTTCTTTCTGGTAAATTCTTGCAGTTAAGACTTTAACTCTTGTTCCAAATGACATTCCCAGAGCCTACAGACTCTTTAAATGTGGGTTTGTCAGGTCATTAAGGGCATGAGCCTGCTTTGGGGAGGACCCATTGACATTCCTATTTGGTGCACCAGTTAAATTCTTTCCCTTAACATTTTTACAATCCACTTTATTTTGTTCATTTCCATCTTGACATCCATTTCATCGATGTTATAATTGTCTCTTTTTCTCCATGTTTCTTGTTCTTTTTATTTCTCCATTCTATCGCTACTGACGGTTTACTATTAGTCATGGGGGTCTGGACCCAAATTTTTCGATTTTTTTCTTAACCCCTACACCTTCGGTAGTCACCACTATGATATATCTAGATCCGTATCAACCATACCACAACTCAGCCAATGGACCGTTCACCGAAACAAGGTATCAACTGCATTATGATTCATTTACCCTTGCTAATGTAAAGACTGTGTTGTGTGTGCATGTGGCAATCATGCAACAACGAATTGGATCTGGAAGGAACACTTGGAATGGAGCGGTGCTGAAGTAGCTATGCAAAGAACGAGATGGATGGCACACTTATGGATGGACAACAAAAGGTGCAATCTTGGCATTGGCAGTAGCAAAAATTCTTTCTCTCTCTCTTTCTCAGCTGCCAAATAAGGCCTGATGTCAAATGTATAAGGTGTTCACTCTTATTGCCATGAACACCAGTTTTGTCTTGTTCTGTTCACATGTCATTCCATTAGTTCCATTTGAGTCAATAATCCCATACCGTCCCAATATTTTATAAGGAACTTGAGGACGAGTTTTTATTCAGTCATGGGGGTATGATGGGACGCGATATCGCGTACGCGATATCACTTCCGCCGCGATATCGCATCCCCTGCGATATCGCGTACGCAATATCGCAGTGTGCCGTCAAATTTATAAATAAGAGGTGGCTCTCCCTTGTTTCTCATTCTAAGCCTAGACCATAGTGAAACTTTGGCAGTTTTACCTCTCCAGAGATAGAATAATTTCCATGTGCCCACAGTAGGAGCTCCAAAGTGAGCGGATCTTTATTCGAGCAAATATTGTACCTGAACACAAGTTTGTGTACGGCAATAAAGATGAGCTTTTCGGATAAACCTTGCAGTGCATGGAATAGGCTAAATAGGATTTTATTTATTGTTATTTATTATTTATCATTTAATGCTTTATTAGTTGATTAAATCTTTCTCAACCCTTCTCCCGTGGTTAAGTGCATTTAGTACGACCTCTTTGAGCACGTGCGTTATGCTTGGTGATCCCAGCAATGAATAGCGTTTGGTAACCAAGGTTGCATTGGTTCAGGGTGTGAACGGTAAGTGGGAACGGATACTGATGATAGGTTAATTAAGGCTTAGTTAGCTAGTTAAAGTTAGTTAATTAGTCTCTTCACCCTTCACCTTATCAGCATAGGAGATAAAACATAAAAGACATAAAAATCATATACCTCAGACTTACTTAACCATACAACCGTGACAAATACAAGTAAGTCTGGGAAGACAACGAATGATTAACCTTAAGTGTTCCATAAGGCGTGTAGGCACTTAGTCTACGGAGTTCAATCGGATCGCGCGTGTAATGTTCGTATTCGTATGGCTGAGTGTAGGGGTACCTTGCCACTCATCATTGTGGTAGTTAAAATTGACAACCCTATCACGAGCTACCTTCTTAACCAATCCAAGTTGAAGTTGAAGTAAGTTTGATTATTTGGCATGTTACAAGAGTTTGATATTTAGTTTATCTATCAGCCAGGTAGGGAGAATGTGATTGTAGATGGTTTGAGTAGAATTCCTCAAGTACACACAATGGAAATCTTGGGGTAGCCCAATAGCTCTTAGGTAGTTGTTGACCATGAACTTTGAAAGAAGATCAGGGATGGGTTACAGTATGATCAACGTGCTTAAGAGTTATTGAAGTTTGTTCTTAAGAATGGTGACTTAAATTTCAGTGAAGTTGATGGTCTATTATTGTTTAAGCAAACTTGAATCTATGTTCTTGATTGAGGTGCATTGCATTCTTAAATCATTGATGAATGTCATAACACTCTCTGGGTAGGTCATCCGTATCACAAATGTACATTGGCATTGGTGGAGTGATAGTTCTATTACCCTAACTTGTGGATTGATGTCACAAATTTTATGTGAAGCTATTTGGTTTGTTAGCAACACAAAAGTTCTAATAAGAAACCAAGGGGCTTGCTTCACCCCTTGGAAATCCTAGAGCTTTCATAGATGGCCATCTCTATGGATTTCATCATAGGACTTCCCACAATACAAGAATTTTCTAAATGGCCATCTTTATGGATTTCATCATAGGACTTCCCACAATATAAGGATTTTCTAACATCCTTGTAGTTGTGGATAAGTTTTCAAAGTATGCCATCTTCATCTTGTGCTCTACTCCTTGCATAGCTAAGGATGTAGCATCCTTGTTCTTTGACAATGTTTGTGGGCTACTTTGGATTGTCATCAAGCATCATTTTTGATCATGACTCTTGTTTCATAGGGAATTTCTAGCAAAAGTTGTCTGAAATGTTGGGGACGAAGTTATAGATGTTCTCAAGGTACAGTCCTTAAATAGATGGACACATAGAACAAGTCAATATGGTTCTTGAGGAATATCATAGGAATTTTATTTGATTCAATTAGAAGAACTAGGTGGCTCTACTACATGTGGCTTAGTTCAGCTACAACATTCAAAAGTCCTTAACCATAGGATTCTCTCTATCGAAGTTAGCGTTGTGGGGGGGGGTGTAACCATCAATCCTTTAGTGGATGAATTCATCAAATCTTGGGTGGACCGTATACACGTTGCTAGTTGTACTTGGAAACGTTCATCTAGCATATGACGAAACACGTATATAGTACAAGGAGGCCACTAGAATTTGTGGTTACTAAGTGGACTTTGTTAAAGATGGAGTACGTGGGATAGATGAGGCCAAAGAAGGGTGTTAGCCAGAAGTTTCTAAGTCATTATGATGTGTCTTTTAAGGTTCTTACTCATGTTAATCTAGTTGCCTACAAATTGCAACTGTTGGCATATCTAGCTAATTATCACCCGATGTTCCATGTGCCAATGCTTTAAAAGTTAAATCTTAGGGACACTAATTTCATAATGCTTAGGTCCAAGGTACCTCCAAATATTGTAGTAATTAAGGGTCAAAAGCATCATTGGCTAGGCCCAAGAAGCCAAGGGTGAAGCTAGAATGTCAAATTTTGTAAGTGAGAAGTGCTAGGTTGATGGGGTAGATGATGATAGAGGCGCCGATGCTAGTGTTCATATTGCAAATTATTTGAGTTCCAATATCCGCCAAAACATTCCATTTTCCTATGGCAAATTATTCCATTTTTTATTTCAACTTAATCTCATTCCTACTCTACTAATTAGCTTGGGTATGAATATGAGAATATAACACTAAAATGGTAAACCTAATCTAAAATTTTTAACACCATCATGCTGGCTGTATCAAAATGTATTTAAAAATATACAGGGGAAAGTGTGAATAGAAATTCTCATCGCAGAATATTAGAATATTGAAGGAACGTAAAAACTTCTTCTTCCCTGGTTTTCTTTCTCGGCGTTGTCGTCGTACACAGAAAACGCTTAAATTCAAGAAACGTTACTACGGACCGCGTTACAGGGGCAATCAATGGAAGCTCAATCAGAGTGGTATATTAAATGTGAATCCGGTCCAACAAATGTCTTTTATAATTTGGTCAAGTATGGTGCAGGTTGACAATGAAGCAACTGGATGTTGGGTTGCTTTCCCGCTAAGCTCAGGAAACGGACAAAGAAGTTTGTTTGTTTGAACATTGACCGATTTTCCGGCAAACATGCGACAACAGCAGCAACAGCAGGCGTGCTGTTGTGTTGCCGAGGACTTTGAAACGAGAAAACTGCCGGGTCAATATGGGAATCCAAAGAAGATGATTGCCCAGGCACAAGGCCTGGTCCTCAGATGTGTTGTTTTGTTGCAGAGACAAGTGAGACTCTCGTGTATTCATGGATTTGGTTTCAATATGAAATCCATTTCAAAGTGTTTTTGCTGTTTTTGTGGCTCTCAGAATCTCTCCCCCAGGTACGCTTGATTTCCCCCCTGCTGCATTTACCTTTATCCTCCACGGATTAGATCCTCCAAATCTGTGATTCATGTAAGTATGCAGTTTTCTGTGAGTGCTTGGACCTTTTGCCTGAATCGGTTTTACACCAAAATTACGAGGTGTTTTTTCTTTACGTCGGAGTTGCAAGGGAAATCTAAGGAAGCAGAATGTTCGAATTTTTTGATACCGTGTCGTTAGGGTTAACGAATGGCTGAAAATTGCTCACAGAGGGAGAACGGTATTATGCTTTGGGAACGTGTCTTAGCTCTTGTAATCTGTGGTGCTTGGAATTGAGTCATTCGTAGTATTGTAATGCTCATGGGCGCAAGAAGTCACACGCGTCTGAGATCTAGTATAAAAGGTTTACGTTGCTTTTCTAATTATCAAACGTCTTAAAAAGCACACATTGTTTACTTCATGTTAGATGATAGTCGCTGGATGGTAGACAAATTCAAGCGGTAAAGTAAATGGCTACAATTTCAGATTTATTGGTTGGACTGCTGAATCTGCCTTACGTTTCACGCAACAAAATATGTGTACGTGTGCATTGCAACTATCAAGGTTGATCTGCGTGTTTTATCTTCATCTTGAATTTGGTTGATGCTGAATGATGCTGCCCTTTTAGTTGCTCTTAAGCATGGTTCCAGAACATATTGCAACTGCAATAGATGTAGCTAGTTTTATTTATTTATTTATTTTTTGTGCATGTTCAAATTGCTAGATTCGGAAACCCTAAATCTTTGTCAGAAATAACAATCGATTGATTTAGCTTTCCAGAAATAGCCGAAACCCTAACAAGTTTTACTCTAAATATTTTAAATAATTAGGATGACAATATTACCACATATTCCTCAAATGCTTGGCTACAGAGTCTTACGGAATAGCTGCCGAATGCAGTCTTCTAATTGTCTGCATTGACGTCAATCAACTATATCAAAAATAGGTTTTACATTATTTGAGTTGTACAAATGATTTTCTCAATAGATCACTGGGTTTTTTGAGAGATATAAAAATAAATTTTAATTTCAGTTTTAATATTACAAGTATAGGAATTTTCTAAACTCTGTACATTCTTTTAATAAATACACAAATAGAGAATCTATCTATTTGAGATAACCTAGACCCATCATCCACCCTGACATCTTAATGCATAACATGTATGATAGGCATGCCAAAGTAATATCGTGGATATTTCAAGCAGAAAATAAACATAACACTCATTATTCAAAAAGAAAAAAGGGGAAAATTGGTTTCAAACAAGAAAAACCAAAAATATTCTAATTGTGCCATTTGTTTACTCAGTTTTACTGTTGTAATTTTATCACCAAGCATCAGTACTGAACCTCGTATGAATGCCCCATACTAAGTACCAAACCTCATATTCCCTTCCTAGGAAGGGAATATCTTGAGTGATCATTTCATGTGAATGCTAAGTACTAAACTTCCCTCTAACATGAGATTTAAAAGCTTTCAGTTGTCACATTTAAATGAATAGGCCCATTTGTTATCTGCAATCTCTCCAGTGGAGGCCTAACTGTGAAGCTTTAGATTGAGATGGAAATTGCTCTCATAGAGCAAAAATGCAATAAAAAACAAACCTATTGGAGCATTCACAGCAACAAAATGCTAAACAAGCAATGAACAAAATCACAGAATTAACATTGAGGGTTAGTTTTCTCAAATAGAATCAGTGGAGTGCTGGTGTCTTAGGTGTTATTGACTTTAGACATGTTTATCTTCATGACGAATATACTGGTACCATGACATGTTATATCATGCATGGAGATGCTAGCATGGATGAGCGTCCAAATTTGCTAAGGTGAATGGAATCTCTCGTTATGTTTATTGAGAGAAGGAGCAAGGTTTAGACAGCTATGCAATTTATTGTTTGCACCAATCACAGAAGTAAATGTTTTGGAAGAAAAAGTTGTATTTTTATTTAGCCATGCAATTGTTATATTATGAAGAAATAATAACCTAAGGTTCTTGTATGGTAAAGTGTAACTTTTATTTTGGTTAGCATACTCTATTTTTAGTTTTCCTAGCTTCCCTTATTTTTAGATAGGGTGATTAAATTTTATTTTAATATGTTCATCTGACTATGGTGTCAGGTAGACAGTCAACCATAGAAAATCATCGTCAAATCATTCACCTACCTTAACGGTTACCCATGTAGATGGCATAGATGCACTATGATGATGATAGGTTGTTAACAATAGTTTAATACAATAGTAATGCATTATACAATCTCAAACACATTGTTGAGTACATGTTCAAATGAAATTTTAATATTGAATTCTCTGTTAATTTTCCTAAGTTCATTGTTATTTAATTTTTCTGATGGCAATAAAGATGTTAGACTATTAGCGTTGACTAAACATTTTTTACCAGTTACATTTGTTTCGTAATGAGTGTAACAAGTAGTCATTTTGAAGATATATTTTTAAAAAATTTTATTCTATAATAGCATCAATATTCTATATCTGTAGTAGTTCACAATACTATATTTATTAATTTTTCAATCTTGGATTAAAAGGATATATCTAGTATATACACTCCTTTTTGAAATACACATGCAGACAAGGTAACTTTTTTGAAATTTATATACACAATATGTGCGTACACCTTCTATCATCATCACTATTCTAAATGTATATTGAACATTATGCTGTTTGATTGATTTTCCTGACCGTTAAGTTAAGGCTTATTCACACATGCATACACTTTTTATTTGCTTTTCAAAATTACAGGAATCTATATTTACAATTGTGATGTCTTATTCTTGTATGTGTAAAACATCCATGAAGTCATTTTGTGTTTTCCATGCAGTCCAGTAGAACCTGATGGTCCAACATGGCAAGTATTTTCCCTACGTGAGTTGACTAAAGCCACAAGCAATTTCAATTATGCTAATAAACTTGGGGAAGGTGGTTTTGGTACTGTCTTTTTTGGCTTACTACCAGATGGAACTCAGGTAAAAGGTGTCAACCAGTTTTTAGGCAGCTTGTATTTACATTTTTGGGTATCATAATTTTGTAAAAGATTGACAACACATATAAGAGAAAAACAAACTTCTAAATTTAATTATTTACTTTTTTTTGTTCATGCTATGTTTATTTAAATTGTAATTAAATGCCAGTGAGATGGTAATTCAATTTATAATTCATTGTTTTGTCAATAACAGTTAAAGTGACAAGTAAGACATAATGATAACTATGTCAAATTGAAATTGAAACTTATTATTACGCTTCTTAGAGACCCCCGTGGATCTATGAGATAAAGCATTTGTATAATTCAAGTCCTGCTCCAAGTCCAATCTAGGACGTTGAGAGAATGCACTCAAATTATTTGTGGTAATTTTCTGTTGGGTTTGAAGAGACTTCGTAGGAAAGCATTCAAGAAAGATATGGTACGCCTCCTCAATGTTGTTAATGAGGCCTTACCTACCTGTTCTTTTTTGATGTAAAACTTTCTTCAGTTAGCTGTTTCAATTCTTAGGTGATGTGAACTTATTTTAATGTGTACCCTAAGTTGTAGTAGTATTTTAGCATTTAAATAATTTCATTTTGTTTTAAGTATTTGGATTGCTTTAAAGTTTTTGTGATACTTTACTTTTCATCACTAAATGAATGAACGGTGTTAAACTGGACTTTTGTTTAACCAAGATCTTAATGTTGGAAAAATGAAGACAAATACATTAATTGTTGTATTTCCTTTTATGTTGCATTTGATGTGGGGATGTATTTTATCCCACATGTATTAGGATTAGGGTTTGGTCCTCATGTTTCTTCATAAATCAAAGGCTCGGGGTAGCCTTTAGTGTGTGCTTTGAAATGAAAGCATTGTATCAAGGTTTTACCTTGGAGACGTGAGTCTTGTTGGTGTTGATCTGAGATTTGTTGGAATAACAGATTGGATGTTTGGAAAAGTTACAAGGACGGCTTGTGTCCTGAAGATTTGAGAAGAATAGAAGGCAGATCAGCATTGTTGTGGAAGTATGGTAAAAAGGGCCCGAACCACATAACTCTATGTGTTCTTGTGCTATTTTTACTGTTTTCATTCTGCTTTCATTTTGTTATCACAACAAATGTTTGCTAGAGTTTAGAACGTTTTGAGAGTGATTTATAGTGTTTCTTGACCTGCTACAACGCAATATTTTGCCTCTAATGATTTATTCAGATCTATAGGGTTGTAATAATTTCTCTAGAGCATTTGTAGTGTGTTTTCAAATCTAATTGTTTTCAGATCTGATTATAACAACTGGTATCAGAGCTAGATTTAAAGAGATGGAGAGGCTGCAAACAACGGAAAGATTGGTAGGAAGGAATTGGAATGTTTGGAGCATTTTGATGAAGGCTGTTTTAGCACAAAAGGAGTGCCAAGAGGCCGTAGAACCCTCTCAACCAGTAGGAATGTCAAATGCTGATTGGAGGAAAATTAAGACTAGGGCATTATCTTTCATTCATCCAACCTTAAGCAATGGGATTTTGGCCTCAATCAAACCTGATATGGATCTGCATGATTTGTGGCAAACGCGGAAGAATAGGTTTGACAAAGTATTAGGTTTGAATACCTTTCACATTTATCAGAAAGTTTTTAGATGCAAGAAGAGATCTGATGTGTCTTTTCAAGATCATTTGGATGAGATGATGGGAAATCTGAATAAGTTGGAGGAATATAAAATTGTTATTCCAGATTTAGTTAAATCCTATGCTTTGTTAGACTCCTTACCTGATTCCTGGTATGCAATTGTGACATTTATTACTACTTCTATGAGTGTTTCATCTATCACATTTGAACGAGTTGTGTCTACTCTTCAGGATTCAGAAGAAAGAGTAGATGAGTCTTCTAGATTTGGAAATGTTCATGTAGTAGAGGAAAGAAGTAGTAGGAGACGTTTCCCAAGTTGGGGGAGAAGCACGGACAGATGAGTATCACATGGCAGAACTCAAACTCAAAAGTGTTGGTACTGCAAGAAGAAAGGTCATTTGAAGAAGGATTGCTTTGCATGGAAAGCACGGAAAAATAAAGGAAAGGAGAAGAAGTTAGAAGAAAGAACATCAGAGGAACATGTAGCTGATGAAAACGTTAGTTTTCTGATTCAAGAACAATGTACAATGGTGGCAGATGGATGTAGCAGTGACATCTGGTTGATTGACTCAGGTGCCTCCTTTCATATTTGTCCAGATAAGTCTTGTTTTGCATCTTATCATAAAGTTGAATCTAGTTTTGTATATGCTGCTAATGGAAAAGCTTTAAAAGTTCTTGGAATTGGAAGTATAAGTCTGCAACAAGCAGGGATGCCAAAGGTGACAATAGATAATGTTAGACATGTTCCTGAAGTTACAAAGAAGTTGATTTCAGTTCCACAGCTGGATGATTCAGGTCTGAATTTTAGTAGTGGAGGTGGACATTGGAGGATTTTCAAGGGAATCGTGACCATTCTGAAAGGAAAGAAGAAGGGCAGCTTATATACATTGATGGCAGATTCATGCAACTCTATTGCAACAGTTTCTGATACAGAAAATTCTGAAGTGTGGCATAGACGTCTTGGACACATTGGATGGTCAAGCTTAAAGGTACTTCAAAATCAGACTCTCATTCTTGTATTTTCTTATGCTCAAACT
>MNCI01000958.1:410288-445697 GCA_015680685.1 Gnetum montanum
TTCCAGAAGTTGTTTGGAAAGGTAAAAACGTTTCATATAGTCATTTAAGAGTTTTTGGATGTGAGGTATTTATGCATATTCCAAAGGAAAATAGAACTAAGTTGGAGGGCAGGGCTAAAAGTTGCATATTTGTTGGATATGGAGAAGATGAGTTAGGATTCAAACTTTGGGATCCTGAATTGAAACGTGTAGTGAGATCAAGGGATGTTAAATTCAGAGAAAATGTGACGTTTAGTGAGCTGCAAAAGAAAGACAAGGACAGAAATGGCTCAGAAAGCATAAGGACTCCTTTTAGTGTGACTAAAGAAATTGAAAATGATGAAACTCATGGATTTTCCAGATCTGGAAACTTTGGACAACATGCTGAAAGTACATGGCAACAAGCTGAGAACTTAGGATAGCAAGGAGAAAATGCAGGACAACAAGAAAATGAGGTAGAAGATGATGAACAACAAGCTACAGATTTGTCTCATTGGGTTAGAAGGTCAACCAGAACAACTAGACCTCTTGACAGGTACTCTCCCTTATTGAATTATGTACTTTACAGCGATAGTGGTGAACCAAAAACAGTGAAGGAAGCCATGACATGTGTTGATGCCACAAAGTGGAAGGCAGCTATGAATGATGAATGGGAATCACTCCAACAGAACAAAACCTGGGAGCTAGTTCAGTTGCCAAAAGGGAGAAAACTCTTGGAGTGCAGGTGGTTATACAGAATTAAATCAGAGGCAAATGGGGAAAAACATTTCAAGGCTAGGTTGGTGGTGAAAGGCTATGCACAAAAACCAGGTATTGACTTTCAAGAAATTTTTTCTCTAGTAGTAAAACACTCTTCTATATGTTTAGTGCTATCATTGGTGGCCTGCATGGACTTAGAGTTGGAATAGCTTGATATAAAAATAGCATTCCTCCATGGAGATTTGGAGGAGGAAATTTACATGAAATAGCCAAAAGGGTATGAAGAACAACAAGGTTCAGGTCTGGCTTGTAAACTGAAAAAGAGTTTATATGGTTTGAAACAAGCCCCTAGGCAGCGGTATAAAAGGTTTGATACTTTCATGAAGAAGCTATTTTATCAGAAAAACAACCGAGACCACTGTGTATATTTTTCTAGAGATGTTTTAGGTAAATTTACAGTGTTGTTGTTGTATGTTGATGATATGCTAATTGCTGGAAATGATATAGTAGAAATAAAACATTTAAAATTGGAAATGGGCAAAGAATTTGCTATGAAGGATTTGGGACAGGCAAAGAAAATTCTTGGTATGAATATTTACAGGGACAGAAAAGGGAAGAAGCTGTGGTTGAGTCAGGAAGATCACATTGGAAAGGTTCTAAAGCATTTCAACATGGAGGATGCAAAACCTGTAAGTACACCTTTTTCAGCACAATTTAATTTATCAAAGAAGGACTGTCCAAAGTTAAAAGAGGATTTTGAAAAGGTTAAAAATATCCCATATACTTCTGCTGTTGGGTCCTTGATGTATGCCAGGGTTTGTACACGTCCTGATATTGCTTATGCCGTTGGAGTAGTTAGTAGATTTATGACCAACTATGGGTGGAATCACTGGTTAGCTGTCAAATGGATTTTAAAATATTTAAAGGGCACAAAAGCACATTGCTTATGTTTTGGAGATGCTAATTTGCACATTGAAGGTTTTGTAGATGCAAACTTTGTTGCTGATCATGATGCAAGACGATCTTCTACAGGGTACACATTTATTTTTGGTGGTGCAGCAGTGAGTTGGTTGTCACGTCTACAACCACTAGTAACTTTATCTACAACTGAATCAGAGTACGTAGCCCTCACAGAAGCATGCAAGGAGATGTTATGGATGAAGAGATTTTTGCAGTCTCTTGGATTAAAACAACAAAGGTATGCTGTGTTTTGTGACAGTTTGAGTGCAATCCATCTTGCAAAGAATTCTACCTTTCATGCCAGGACAAAACAAATAGATGTCCGATTCCACTTCATAAGAAAAATCATAGAGGATGGCTTGGTGCATGTTCAAAAGGTCCATACAAAGCTCAACGTTGCTGATGCTTTAACAAAACCAATGATAGCTGAAAAACACATTTTCTATAAGAAGAAGCTTGGGATAACTGAAGCTTAATCAGAAGTGCACATCTTTTAAAGGTTGGTTAGATTTGTCTTCAAGGTGGAGTTTGTTGGAAAAATGAAGACAAATACATTAATTGTTGTATTTCTTTTTATGTTGCATTTGATGTGGGGATGTGTTTTATCCCACATGTATTAGGATTGGGGTTTGGCCCTCATGTTTCTTCATAAATAGAAGGCTTGGGGTAGCCTTTAGTGTGTGTTTTGAAGTGAAAGCATTGTATCAAGGTTTTACCTTGGAGACGTGAGTCTTGTTGGTGTTGATCTGAGATTTGTTGGAATAACAGATTGGGTGTTTGGAAAAGTTACAAGGACGGCTTGTGTCTTGAAGATTTGAGAAGAATAAAAGGCAGATCAACATTGTTGTGGAAGTAGGGTAAAAAGGGCCTGAACCACATAACTCTCTATGTTTTTGTGCTATTTTTAGTGTTTTTATTCTGCTTTCATTTTGTTATCACAACAAATGTTTGCTAGAGTTTAGAACGTTTTGAGAGTGATTTATAGTGTTTCTTGACCTGCTACAGCACAATATTTTGCCTCTAATGATTTATTCAGATCTGCAGGGTTCTAATAATTTCTCTAGAGCATTTGTAGTGTGTTTTCAGATCTGATTATAACATTTAAAACATGAAAAATGAATGTGAAAATTAGAGTGCCAATGCTTCTTGGAATTAGTACAATGCACAAGCATTGCAAGTTAGACAATAATAAATATATGTCAATCCACACGCTTGCAAATTGATTTGACTTTCTTCCGTACGTCTACGGAAAGGTACCACACACTGGTTTCTCACAGAATCTACCATTTCGTTGGCTACCATTTCCTTCTTTATCAGCTATGGCTGTTCTAATATTCTGCGAGGTCTTCCTAGACATATATGTCCTCCTGCATTACCTAAGTGCACCTCTACTTGTTTTCAATGCATCACCATAGTTTTCCTATTGGATTTCATGCTCTGTTTTAACTCCTTGTACCATCATGTCTCTTCTCTTTTTAGGTCATGTGACACTTCACAACTAGTGCATAACTAACCTGCTGTTAGTGCTTTACCTTTTGTTTTATTCCATACAGACCAATCCTCTCCGTTTAAACAATTTCTCATTTGTTATCCATTCTCTTTACATGGACACCTTACTATTCCATTTAATATACAGAATGTTTATTGTTCAAAGTCACCAAGTCATTGCCAAATGATAGTGCACTTTAGACAATATTTAAAAATATTTTTGGAAGCATTGAATAATGTTTAAATTTGTATATGTTACTACAAGTTTATTTTTAAACATGGATGTTGGGATATGATACCATTATCATGGCAACAATTTGACATGAGCATTTTTAGGGGGCCAATCTTAGCAGTGGCAGCTTTATAAATTTCAGTCTAAACTATAAGTATCAGCTGGTTATGCCAGTTTATGTTAGTTCCAATGATCTAATTCTGTCAGCTTTATAAATTTCAGTCTAAACTATAAGTATCAGCTGGTTATGCCAGTTTATGTTAGTTCCAATGATCTAATTCTGTCAAAGAGGTGTAGCTTAATAGTAAGACTTGTGATTTGCATCTTACATACTACAAATTTAATCTAAACAAGCTACATTGATTGTTAGTTCAATTTCAATTCTATTAGTTCATTGTGGTTCCATTTTGTTTCTTATGGGATACACGTCACCTCTTGCACAAGTAAATGAATGAGTCTTCTGCTTGAACAAAACTACACCTCGACAATCATAGAACTTCTGAGTACACCAAGAATACATGGCACCCATTAGACTGGGCTAGCAACTTATAGGCAGTGGCTTGGTTAAGGGCACCCACTGGAACCGTAATGAGAGTGTGTCTTCTGTTCTCATTTGCTACCAAGTATAGTATAGGAGTCTAGTAAGTGGTATCAGAGGATTGAGTTGAGAAGTTTTTGCGTTCCCAGAGTCCTCCATGATCTTGAGCCTGCATTCTTTGGCATGTCTTACTATGCTGCAGATGTCCTGATTGCTAGAGCACGAAGTTTAGGAAGGAGTCTTAAATTCTGAATTGCTAGCAAGCCATTTTGCAGCAGTGTTCTTATCCTTCTCAATTATATGATCTAAGACATTTAGTCAGGCCCATTGAAATGGCCCATGCATTTACAGGGTCATCTCTGAAGTTTTGCTTATCTATAATCACCGAATATATCTTCAAAGCTTTTGTTGGGTTTTCAGTATCTTCCACTAAAATAATAATTGCAGAGAAAGCAACGGAGATGATAAAATAACTGTTGGAAAATTGAAGAGGTATGGGTTGTTGTATACTGGCAATAGTGAGACAGAGACGTTGATTTAGGTATTTCAGAAAATGTTTTTAGGCAACATCTTGCAGATATTTTATAGTGCTATATTTTTTCCAGATTCTTGGTTATCTACCAAAACTTCAATCTTTTATTTAGCACATAAATTCGGTATTTTATGTTATATAATTGCTCTATGCATGAAATATTTTGTGTACAACTTTTTACTTGTAAATCTCAATGATAAATTGATAGTTGATATAGCATTGGCCATAGGCTCTTTTATCCATTGAATCACTGCTATTCAATTTTCATATCACGCAAATGCACTTGCAATTTTGTTGTCAATACTGTAAAACATGCATACCCCTGTTTTGTTGAACTTCCAAGTCTTCTGTTAATATTTGAAAAATTTGAATTTGAGATCATGAGCCATCTTAGGGACATTATAATAGATGAAATTGTTTCACCCTTTTCAGCAATCAACAACAATATTTTGTTGAATAGACCTTTTAAATAGGAAAAAGTCTCTTTCTTTAATGGTAGGTGGAATGGAACATGTTTAGCAATTATCTACTATAACTAGTGTAATTCGTGCAATTATTTTCATCTTGAAGGCCACTTATTTTAATCAATGTTCGACTCTGCAGTGTTGTAAATTAGCTAAAGAAACCAAGCAAACGCAGAAGGAATCTGTTTTTTCTCAAGGTTTTAACACTGGTATAGCCTCTACATGTTCCAAAATGGATTGTGTGTGGTCTTCCTTTTCTTTTCTTTTCTTTTCTTTCTTTCTTCTTCCTCTTTTTTTTTGTGGTGCCAAGAAAAAGATAAAAAAAGCTATGGATACTATTATAAGTATTCCATTAATTCAAACTATAAGTAAGTTCAACAAACTAGAATCAAGAAAGCTATGGCCAAGATAAAGATTATGGGACTTTGTTATGCTTAACTTAAGAAACGAATAAGAGGTGGCTCAAGTGATTATTCTATTGTCTGACAAGGATTTGCAGGCAAGAGGTTGCCATTTTGAATCACAGTTAAGGCATTGTTATATGCCTTTATAATTCTGCTAATGTATCTAATGTATTATGCCGGCTATACGTCTTGGGGTGTACTCTAGTTAAATTTCTCTGAAAGTCCAATGAAAGATCAAAACCTTCTTTTCTATAAGTTAATATGCCCAAGAAAGTACAATATTCAATTATTTCTCCTTCAAATCAGTTCAATGCTTTGGACATTTTAATGAAAGATGGTTCCCCTACCAAGGACACTTAATCCGATCTATTTCTTATTTTTCCTGTTAATTAGAAGTTGCATTGTATTATGAATTTTCATTGAGATGATGCTACTAATGTTCTCGTTCTTTTATACGTAGAAATAATCTTCTAATATTCATATTTCTTTTTAGATCATAGTTGTTTTGTTGATTTCTCATATTTCGCTTCTTTGAATTTATTTTTTAAATAAAGTTTGGTTATGTTTTTGGGTTTAACAACTTCCCTTCCCCATTTTTTAAAAATATGTTTAATCTTAATCCTATATTGGACACCTTTCATCTTGTTACATGGAATTTTGAAAATGAGAGTATTTCTAGCCTTCTAGAGATATCAGTGCCTCACATGATAATCATCTTAGCACAAATACTTTGTACAAATTTGTTTTACATCATGCACAGGAATTGAGCTCGGAACCTTTTGTTATCTAGTTAATTATAATACCACTATGCTATCCATTTATGAACAATATAGTGCCCCACCACAAGGCTACTTGAAACAATTTCCTCTTTTCAGATGAATTTAACATTGATCATTTCCGCTTTTCAGATTAATTTTGGATAAACTCTTCAACTAATTGACTAGTCTTAGTGGAAAATTAATTGACAAAGTGATGCACATATTCTCAAGAATGAATCTCCCTTTGACAGGGAGCCACAGCTTATGCCAAAGGTCATACCTTTGGCAACATTTTTTCATTCAATTGTTGCAAGAACGATGCCAAAACTATTTAAAAATAAGAGTCCTTCAGCACTACATTTGGAAACACCCAACCAAATTTTCAACAAGATCATTGAAGAAGGGTGAACATTACAAAAGTGTATTTTTGATTTGAGCCAATTCAAATACATTCTAGTGACTTGGGAAAACTCTTACAATGAATAATTTATTTGAAGCACCTCATTGATGAATGCTTTAGATTAAAAAATATTATTTTCAATCTGCATAGTTAGCAGCCAATAAATTTTGATTAATAACTATAAGCCCTTAACCCCTTGATGAATAAGGACCTCTTGTAAGAAATCTATTACAATAATTAAAATTTAAAAATAGGTGAGGGGGGATATCCCTACAGCAGATATCAAAAAAATGGGAAAATCCATATACACTTTACAGTATCAAATAATAAGATCATGACAGGCAACTTAGGATTAGTTGGTTCTAAATGAACTGATGCTTTATACAACTCATTAATCTATAAACTGAATTGTATAGATTTTTGCATTTGCATAACCATCTAAATGAATTGTTCTAAAGACCCTTTAGATTAAAGAGCACGTTGTACAACCAACTACTTCAAGAGTTGTATGTCTTCACAATATCTAATTGTAATACCATTGTGGAAAATTTATGCTTACCAAATTACTCAACAAGCTTTCAATTTAGGATTTGTCTAATGTTGAGTAAACAAATGCTTTATAAACCTCGTTTGTTGTTGATGGACCACATTAATTAGAAAAGGACTAAATTGAATCACCAATTCCTTTAACAACCTGTAACATTATCCATTGGTACTTTGCAAGTAAATAAACATCCTCCGTTCTAGGTATAAAGGACACATAGGTATTCCCCGCTCCTAATGACATGTATAAATATCTAATGTCCAATTAAATAGTAACTACAGCAAGATCCAAAATATGGTAATTTGCAATAAGAAGTTACGTAAACCATGCATTTATGCTTGAAGTGGCAACTGCTTGGTGTTTCTAAGGATTGTTCCAACTTCGTTAACGTTAGTGTCAAAGTTGAGCTAGCAAAAACCTTAGTTTTATATGATTAAAAATCTTGATTAGAGTCTCCTATGTGTTGTTTCATTGACAATGACTCAGTCACTAGAGGACTGCAACTTGCAGTCTAGATCCTGATAAAACCACAACTTCAATGCAACCCACAGTCTGGTCATGGCAAAGAGGAATTATCACTGATGCAACAGCAAGGAGAACCATGACTCACATCAAGTGAAAATTAGTTATTGTGATGTTTCCGTGAACACACTGCGACTCATGTTGATTGATTTCTTGTGAAAATAAAGGTAGCACAACTCGTGCTTTGGTTGTGATGGAGTTTTGATGATTCTGTGACTGCAATACGACTAGTGGTCTGCCTAGAAAACTTGAAAATCCTGCAAACTGAATCCAGACTTGATCTTGATGATGATTTCTTTTATTCAAATCTTGTGGATGGATAAATGTAGACTTATGAATGAATGATTTAATACTTAGTCAATAACTGCCCTTAAATTTCTTTTATTTTGATGCTCCAATTGATGAACTTCAATGTGGAATGTCAATGGACAATTGCAAATTTGATCTGAATGTTGAAAACAAAAACTTGAATTATTGATGGCACGCTGCAAAACAAATGACATGAATGATTGAGAGAGACTTGTAGCTTAATAATGGTGTAAAAATAGAGTTGAAATTAGGTGTGAGTGAGAATGTGAATAGGAATGGAAGTTAGAATGAGAATTGTGAATGAAATAAGCATGTGGAAATGAGAATGCTGAGACCAATGGAGTCTCAAATTACTTCTTTTACTTCAATGATAGTTTAATCAATCGTACACCATAGGCAAGGCCTTCAATTTATAGAATTTGCTTGGGACCATAATGCAATGTCATCGGCTCTTTATTTTTCTTGCTTAATTTATGAAAATTATCTTCTCTTGTGACTTTTGGGACTGTTTTTTCATGACATCCGTCCTCATAATGAGGTTAAATTTTCCTAAATATGACTCTTAGGACTGATTTTTCCAAAATAAAAAATAATGGCTTTGGTTCGAATGTTATTAAAATTTTATAGACTTGTAAGACTTAGGAAAAGTAATAATACAACATAGAAGACCATGACATAGAAACGAATTTCACATTATTACTAATAATCAGTGCTTGTCATTGGTCGCTGATTATCAATCAAAGAATTGCAATTTCTATTTTGGAAGTGCCATGGGATTGTGCCTTTGAAGGTCCAAAATAAACGTCCAACGACAACTTCTAATCATAAGGTCTTCAATGACATCATTTTTCATCAAAGCTTCAAAATGCAATACTGCAACTGTCTTGCTTGTGCACGACAAAAGAATAATATGAAGTGCCGATCTCCCAGACAAAGCTAATGTACATGAGCTTGCTAAGCCATATTTGAAACTCTTTTAGCAAATGAAAATCCTTTTCGCCATCTACTTGGCCATACTCTTGACCAAGTTTCATTTAATGTAATTTCACCTTAATGTTTACCTGTCATTAGGCAAAGCAATCAGAGCTTGTCATTGCCATTTTAAAACTAGTGAAGTTGAGATCTGTTAACTTAGCAAGCGCGTGCAGCCTAGGTTGAGAAACACCCATATGTTGTGTTGGCCAAATACCCTCCACAAGCAAGAGAAACTTCTTCCAAATCCAAACAAGAGTGCAATGGAGCTTTCTTAACCTATTTCAGCAAAACAGAACGATGATTTCAACTGGGTTAACCAACTTTGCCCCTAATTGTTTATTACTCCATGTGAACCTGATCTTTTCCAGAGAATGGTACACAGAACATCTCTCCTGAGGTAATTAATATAGATCACCTACAGCCTTTGAACTCCCAACAACCTGATTTCTCGACTGAGGACAGAGTCTAACCAAAGTCCCCTAGCTTGATCCATTGGCTGACCCCCTACAATTGATTCAAGGCTATCTGATGGTAAAAATTAGTTTCCTACCTTATCCAATTTCCGTCAACATATGCACAGCAATGATAAGTCGCATATCAAGGCACATGACTTGTTGGTTAAGGCATGTCACTTACCTCCTTTCAGTCATAGGTTCAATTGCAATGAGTTACTACTAACATGTAAAGACATTGTGCAAAAATTGTGGAAACTAAACTGGTCCAAGAGATCCGAGTGTCTGTGATGTAATATAAACAATTTCAATTTCAGTATTGTGTAAGAATTATGGAGGAAGCATAATTTTAAAATTCTCTCGCAAGAAAGGAGAGCTGCACTCTCAGTGTACCTTGCTTTTACAGAGGTGTAGCAATTCAGAAAAATAACAAAGGGATATATCCAGAAGAATGATTATTCTTCCTTGGTGTATATGATTTGTTTGTTAAGTTTTGTAATCAGTGAACCTGAATGTTGGCATAGTGACCTGGCCACTACAGAATTTTGGGATTTTCCATTTCAATCCAAAATAGAACACACATCTTATTTCCACTGAAACTTGGCATCACTGGTTCTAGGAGAAGGTCTTCTTGATCAATACAGCAAGACCTCCTACTGTGGATGTTGAACACAAAATGCAATTTTTTTTTACCCTTTACAGTTAATACCTTTCTCCCATGAAACTTTGCTCCTTTGAAGACATAATATCATCGCTGGAAAACTATCTAAAATCCTTTAGGATCTGCTTTTTGTACTTATATCCCAAACTCTAGGCTTCTACGAGGTAATCAGCTGCTAAAAGTCTGCCAATGTGATGCAGCTAAACCTAGAGACCTCACTGATCACCAAGGCATGGCAAAACAGCCACTGCTCCTGTTGCAGGAAAAACTCTAGCAGGTCATTCTTTCCTCCGTCCTTAGCTTTTGCAAGTTTTGGTCATTTGTTTAAGGTGACACCGTTGAGCCTATTTCCTTATTTCCCACTCTCCGTTGTTTTCCTTTTTCTAATATTTTCTCCTTTTTTTACAGTGTTTTTGAATTTGCAAGCTAAGGCCATTTTTTGCCCAATGTAAGTAGTAGCTTAAATCAAGAAATTATTAAAAGAAGCACATGCAATACTATTAACATTAGATAAAAATTGAGATGAAAGAATTTAGCTTGTCATTCTATGTGGGATGAATTATTAAGAGCTGTGAAAACATTATGCAAAATCATATTCCTCCCAATTTTCTCAAAATTCGTTAAATTATTTGCATCATTCCTGATTTAATTTCTAACGGAAGAGGTAAGGAGACTTCACAAGTACAGCTGAACATGAACCTTGTATAGCGATTTAAATGTTTTGCAAAAACGTTTAAGAAGTCAAGGAAGTTTAACAAATAAAATTTCTTTGTACTTTTCCCTCATGCATATGAAGCTTTTTAGATCTTCCAAACATTTTTAGCAAATGCGTTTATAAAATAAAGCTTATTTTAACACACGTCTTAACTTCTGTATCCATTGATAATCATCATAATTCCAATATTTTCATACAAATTATGAAATAGTTTGTAAAATTTTTTATTGAATAAATTTTTGAGCAGATTGCTGTCAAAAGGTTAAAAGTCTGGAGTGCAAAAGCTGAAGTTGAGTTTGCCATGGAAGTTGAAATTCTCGGGAAGCTAAGACATAAAAATCTATTAAGGTTACGTGGGTATTGTGCAGAAGGTCAAGAACGAATTATCGTGTACAAATACATGCCAAATTCTAGTTTGCATGCTCATTTACATGGACGCCAGTCAGGACATCGTCATCTTAATTGGCAACGGCGAATGAATATAGTCATGGGGTCTGCAGAAGGACTTGAGTGAGTGCCAATTTAGGTGTATAAGTTCCATTATTTAACGAATAAAATCATTTTGATTGGTGGTGTTTGCTTTAAGACACGACTAGGAATCTTTTTCTCGCCTTCAATCTAGGATATGAGACTTGCTACTCAATTTGTTCACATCCATAATGCAGCTTGGAAGCTTAGACTACCAGCTGTGTCATTAATTTCTTTTACATGCTAAATGACATTTTTCTTTTTACATTTGATTTTTCTTGAAGGTACCTTCATCATCATGCAAGTCCCCATGTAATCCATCGTGATGTCAAGTCCAGCAACATACTACTAGATTCAGACTTTCAAGCTAAAGTGGCTGATTTTGGTTTTGCGAAACTTATACCAGATGGGGCAACACATGTCACAACAAGAGTAAAGGGAACATTGGGGTATCTTGCACCTGAATATGCCATGTGGGGAAAAGCTTCTGAAAGTTGTGACATGTATAGCTTTGGAATCTTGTTGTTGGAAATTGTGAGTGGAAAGAAACCGCTGGAAAACTTGGGAGAAGGTACACGGTGTGCACTTGCTGACTGGGCATCATCCTTGGCTGCCGAGGGCAAATATAACGAAATTGCAGACCCTATGCTTGAAAGACAGTATAAGAGTAGTGAGTTAAAGGTAGTTGTTGATATTGCAATAGAATGTGCTCAAACAGCTCCTAGAAAGAGACCGACAATTCAAGATGTTGTTTGCTATCTTAAGGGAGGAATGCCAGAGAGACTGTCTTCACTTTCTAGCAATGGTAAAGAACCATCTTCGGTTGTTCCAAAAGAGAAAGACAACTTACTTGAAGCTGAAAACTTTTCTGGTTTGTCTGCAGCTGGATCAACAGATGCTTCTTCAAGCACTTTAACTTCTTCAGCAGATGAGTTTCGGAATTTTCAAAGATGAAAACTTCAAAAACTTGACTAATGAGTTTATTCAAGTATTCTTGAAACATTTTTGACGGACGGCACCAAAAAGATTATCCAAGTTGAATGTTTCAAGTACCACAACTCTTCTTTTGACGTTTCCTCTGGCAATTTTTCATCTGAATGTTTTCCAGGATTGCTGTCCAATAGTTGAGTAAAGCTTGGCTATGAAACTTTAGGTTTAATGTTTTTTGACGAGAGCGTTACTGTTTCTTGTACGTGCGTGCTGTGCAAATAGGTTTCCTTTATGAAGGCAGGAAGCCGTGTAAAATATAAGAAGTGTATGTATCTTGGAAGTCACCATTTTATATACTGAGCCTTGTTTGTATTAAAAGCACTAGAAACAGTCTGCAAAAATGGCATTTGAACATTATTAAAACTGGGCATTTTGTCTCCTTGTCATAAAAGTAAATGTTTTATTTAAGACTTGCTTTTGCTTCTATCCACGAAGCCGTCGTTACTGATGTAACTACTTTGCCTTTAGATTTTGATTTCTGATTGAGGTGTTGTAAGTGTTTTTGCGATTCTATTTGGTAATGAAGTTCCATAATGTGACTGGCTGATAAAATTTTTGGTAGGTAGATAAAAACCAGAGAGTGAAGTTGTAGTTTTCATTTACTATCACATTAAAAATTGATTCGCCATCCCTTTTTTCAAACACGTTTCATTGTATTTTAGATGCTATTTGCTAATTTTTTTGTTATTTTACCCCTCCGTTAAAGTTTATGAAGTTACAGAGTCATCTTGAAGATACAAATAATAATAATTTTTTGTGGTCCAAGCCATCTTGTAATTCCAAGCACTTTTAAATGAGAAGAGCTAAAATTGTAACAACGTTGTCCTTGAGCACGTTGTTCGGCACCCCAAGAGTTTCCCAAGTAGATACTGAATCGTGACAAAACTCAAGAGGAATACGCCTCAACAATCAACAATCTTGAAACACATGCCAACAAACAATGTGCTAGTGTTAGCATGTTCCCTGAGCGGTGTTTCATAAACAATATTCACGATACGCTAACACGTTAGATAGCACTCCTTTGCTCCACTCATGTGGACAACACGGGGACTACCAGCTGAACCCTTTAGATTCATCACCGTGTGTTGGTAGTTGGTGTCGTGCTCCAAGGAGCGCACGCAACAACCCATAGCATGTTCCATGACACACTCGGTAAAAACACCCCAACGCAGAGTTGAACTATGCAACCCTCCCAAGCAAGGTTCTACTGAGTGGGGTAATGGGGTAGGTCGTAGCCTCTTCTTACTAATGCATGGAACTGCCATGTCAGTATGGTTCCAAAGACACAAGGAGCGGAGGACTCGTTGTGCCCCATGGCCCTTGAACCGTGGGGGAGGTAGCAGGCCACCACCAACCCTGCTACCTCTCTCACAATCCTCCCCTGCTTAAAATGAGCGACGACCTCGAAGCATGGCTTGGGTAACCAACGAGGTTGCTACATCAAAACTAAGGGAGGATTTCGTCAATTCCGGGAAAGTACGCCCATGCTATTTTGAGTCAAATTCGAAGAGATCTTTGGTTCTGGAAGGTCCAACTGCTAGGGCCTAAACCCGTAAAGCATTTTCGTTGAACTCGACCGTCTTCCTAGGATCCGGACTCAACCTAGCATTTGACACCCAAGTCAAGAGCATCACCCCTCAAGACTTGGACTGTCCATCCTTCCATACCTGGCCTAAAATGTCAGGCTATGGGAGGACATCAAGTGGTCTATCATTGCAACATGATAGAATGCACCGATCTAGGGATCCATGAGTACCAAGGCATCTCTTGACTTGTTTGATCCAAAGATTTAGGGGTCTTAAGTTCAGCACTCTTTGAATCTTAAGCCCCATCGCCTATAGAGCACTTTGAATGGCTCCAGGCACCTTCCTCCCTTGTTTGAGGCCAACTCCCATAGGAATTCGCTCTTGAATCCTATAAGGCACCGCATGTCGCACCTCTTCCGATTTTTTTTTTCACATGGGAGGTTTCTCCATCCATCATCGGAGCAGCCAAGGTGGGAGGTCGATTGCTTGCTCCCTACAGAAGTCCAGGATCAAGTTTTCCTGGGACCTCAAGCACTCCAATAGTTCCCAGCTATCGTCTGAGTCAGGATGATGTTTCCAGTGGACGAGGAACTCCACTTTCAAATCTGCCCCATGGCCAGTGGTCCGGAAGTTCTGGATGCATTCTGCTCTCTTTCCTTGTATAGATTGTATACAAGGTCGCTCTCTGATCAAGAGGCTTCTCTCCGGATATGGGAACCCATCTGACAACGGCTTCAGCATGCTGACATGAAAAATTGGATGGACTCGGTCCATATTGATTGGTAGCTGAAGCTTATATGTTACAGGGTTAATTTTATCGATGATCCGAAAGGGACCATCATACTACCTCATCAGCTTGGAGGTAGTTCCTTGTTTTGGTTTAAATTGACGTGGGTCCATCTTCAAGAGGACCCAATCTCCCACCTTGAATTCAGGAGGTTGGCGTTTTCGATCAGCATACTTTTTCATTCATTGCACTGCCCTCTCCAGATGATACTTTGTTGTATCAACATTTTCAGACCACCTCTTCAAGAATTCATCTGCTGAGGGATGCCAACCCTGCAACGAGGGGGAGACCATATGAGGGGTAATGGGCTGCCTTCCCATTACCAGTTCTGCAGGAGAAAACCCAGTAACTGAGGACTTCTGGATGTTATAGCTCAGCTGGGCAATCCCTAATAGAAATGACCAGTTTTTTTGGTCACTACGAACATAGTGACGAAGGTACTCTTCAAGTATCCGATTCATCCATTCTGTCTTCCCATCGGTTTGCGGATGAAAGCTTGTTGACAATTTGAGGGTGGTACCCATCATGCCAAATAGTGCTCGTTAGAAAACACTTGTGAAGCGCGGATCTCGATCTGAAATGATGCTCATGGATAACCCAAAATATCGAACCACCCTATCAAAATAGTATGCTGCCGTATCCTCAGCAGAGCACTGTGATGGACAGGGAATGAATATGGAAAATTTAGAGAATTTTTTCACCACAACAATGATGCTACTTAAGCCTTGAATATTCGGCAATCCCGTGATGAAGTCCATAGACACTGTAGCCCATGGAAATGGAGGGATTTCCAAGGGCAATAGAAGACCACATGGACGCTCCGTAGACCCCTTATCCTGCTGGCACACCAAACACTTCTGGATATAAGAAATCACATCCCAATACATTTTTGGCCAGAAGAAGGTTCTCTCAATGAGAGTCAAGGTCCTTTGCTGTCCAGGGTGCCCTACCCACTGTGTGTCATGGCATTCTTGGATTATTTTTTTGCGTAAGCCATCCCAATCCGGAATGCATATCTGATTATCTTAGTACCAAAGCAGTCCATCCCTCATTTTGAATTGTGGTGCTCGCCCAGTTTCTATCAGCTTCATTAAATTAATGATATGGGGGTCCCTTTTCAAACCATCTTGAATTCTAGTCAATAATGCTTCATCACATTGGACGTGTGTAGTTTGTGGCCCAATGATGGAAAAGAGCTGAGAGGTAGGTTGAGGACGGTGACTCAATGCATCTGCCACCATGTTCTCCTTTCCACGACGGTAAGTCAATTGCAAATCAAATTTGGACAACATGGCCAACCATCGAGCCTATTTGGGCTTCAGCTTCGTTTGATTCATCAAGTAGCTAGTGGCCAGATTATCCGTCTTTACGAGGACATGACTCCCCAGCAAATAGTGTCTCCATGCTCTCAAGCAATGGACAATAGTGAATGTTTCCTTTTCATGGACTGGCCACCTCTACTCTACTTGATTTAGCTTCCGGGTCTTATAAGCGACAAGATGACCTTCCTGTAGCAAGACGCCCCCAATTGCATTCTCACTGGCATCCGTATGAACCTCAAAAGGTTTCAAGAAATCGGGCAATGCCAACACTGGATGGGAGGTTAAAGCCTCTTTGATCCTCTTGAAGGCTTTCTGACAATTTGAGTCCCACTGCCATGCAACTTCTTTCTTTTGCAGATTAGTTAGAGGAGCAGCAATTCTTGAGAAATTTTTGATGAAT
This sequence comes from Gnetum montanum, assembly GCA_015680685.1. Taxonomy (NCBI): domain Eukaryota; kingdom Viridiplantae; phylum Streptophyta; class Gnetopsida; order Gnetales; family Gnetaceae; genus Gnetum; species Gnetum montanum. The sequence continues at coordinate 426,414 of MNCI01000958.1, forward strand.
TTTCGATAGAAACTAGCTAACCCCATGAACTGTCTGACCACATGCACATTAGTGGGAGCAGACCATTGGCGCACAACCTCTACCTTCTTTGGATTTGGCTTTACCTGCCCATACCCCACGAGATGCCCCAAAAATTTTAGCTTCGAGCAGCAGAATTCACATTTTTCTTTCTTAATATATAGCAGATTTTCTCGTAGCTTCTCAAGGACCATCTGCAGGTGGAGCGTATGTTTCTCCATTGTTTGACTATATATCAAGATGTCATCAAGATAGACGACCACAAATTTGTCTAAGAATGGTTGAAATATCTCACTCATCAAGGTACAAAATGTAGACGGTGCATTGCAAAGCCCGAAGGGCATTACGGTCCATTCATATAACCCATACTGAGTTACACATGCAGTTTTTGCTTCGTCCCCTTCTGCAATGCGAACCTAGTAGTATCCTTGTTTGAGGTCTAGTTGAGTGAAATATCGAGCCCCTGCCAATTGATCGAACAAGTCAGAAATGAGCAGTATTGGGTACTTATTCTTGATCGTGTGTTTATTTAGGAGTTTATAATGACAACAAAGCTGTAGCGTTCCGTCCTCCTTGGTGACAAAGAGCACCGGTGCCCCATAAGGGGATTTGAGGGACGAATGTATCCCTTGGACATTAAACCTTCAAGCTGCTTTTTCAATTCCCCCAATTCTGGCCCTGTTAAGTGGTATGACCTTTGGATAGGAGGATTAGTACTAGGCTGCAATTCGATTTTATGATCCACAGCTCTCCGAGGTGGCAAACTACCAGGCAGTTCAAGTGGCATCACATCTTTAAACTTATCGAGCACCTGTGCTATGCATGGGTCAACATGAGTTTGAGATCCACAAGCCTTAGAAGGATCACTCGTTTGCATAGCTAGCAGAAATTTTCTGGTAGGGTCCATGGCCAAGCGTTTCATCACCATTAGTGACACAATCTGGGGGCTAAAGCCCTCATCCTTTCTCATCTGTGCTCCATGAGTTTGAACTAGGTATGGGGAGCTTTCATGTGAAATAAAAATCAGGTCCAGATGTGGGGCCGTGAAAACTTTCACCTTGCATAAAAATTCTTGCCCCAAAATGACCTGAAAGGAGTCCATATCTAGAATTGAAAAATCTAGCACTCCTTGCCATGAGCCCACTTGAACGGGGACACCATGACACACCCCGATGCACCGAAGAGGCCTGAACTTGGCTAGCTTGCAGGATACTTGGACGGGTTCCATCTTTAGCTGCAAGTCACCATGGATGGAACCATGTAATTGTGACTAGCCTCATTATCAATGAGGGCTCTTAGCTAACTTGAGCTCACAATGATTTGGGCCAATTGAACCTGATGTAGAGTATCAGGATTAGGATTCTGGGAGTTTCCAGCTCCTGACCTCTGTGTAACCATGTCTGATAACTCCATCATCACCACTAGCCTCTGCTGTTCCCTCGATGTGCTTCCATCAGTAATATGAAGGCATGGGTCAGGGTGATAATCGAGTGCCATCAGTTATTTCCCAGGAGCTGGCCCTTGCCTATTCTTAGTCCTTCCTGAACCCAGGAAACAATTTCTTGCCAAGTGATTTCCACGACACAAGAAGCACTGAATTGGTCCATTAAAGGTGCCTCCCGTAAACTGCTTCTTCTCGGCCCCAAGTTGCCACTTGCTCCCTGTATCCTTATGTTTTTGTTGAGAGCCTTGGTTCCTTGGAGGACCACCCATCGGGCGACTACCTTGCTGAACTGATCTAAAGGTACTTCCACCTTTGATGGATCCTGTATCTGTTCTTTGAGAGTGGGAGGGCATGACATGCTTACCCTTCCCAGGCTTGCCCTTATCTGGCTTCGTTGCCTTGAAGTCCAGAAAAGTGCCAGCAGTCGCAATAGCCTCCGTGAGGGAGTCAATGCCTCTTCGACACAACTCCATTTGCGCCCATCGTTGTAGCCTATTTATAAACTTGAAGAAATGATCCCAATCTCCCATATCGGGAATCAACAACATGAGTTCTTGGAAGCTATTAATATAATCTTCAAGCTTCCCTAAATGTTTTAGGGTCTCTAGCTTGGTTCTAGCGATCCATTCAGAGTTCCCAAGACGGAACTGTTTGATCAATGCAACCTTAAAGCTGTCCCATGTCTCGATCTTTTCTGTCATGGTGCCTTTTTCTTGGGCACGAAGGAGACTAAGCCACCATAGCTTAGCACTTCTTATGAGAAATTGTGATGCTGTGGAGACCTTTTGGGTTGCAGGAACACCCCCAGTATTTAGGTAAATCTCTGCATCATGGAGGAAGGCATCGATTTTAGCATCATTTCTCTCACCATCATAAGAACTCAGTTCTCTAGCTTTGATACGGGCTGTCGCTACTGGCTCATTTGCTAAGCATCTTGCTAAGGAGGATTTCAGGATGGCGTTTTCAATTTTCAAATAAGATAGTTCCTGATTTACCCCCACTAGGGCATCCTCCAGAACTTTCACTCGACCAACTAGGTCCTCAACCAAGGATGCTTTTGTTTGTGCCTCTTCCAAGGATCCGAATAGATCCTTGTAGAGGTTGATCATGCGATCCAGATGACCTTCCAAGATCGAAACCTTAGCCTCTGCCAATTTCACCCTGTCCTTGGAGCGAAGATCCATCTTTTCTTGTGGCAAGTCAACATCTTTAAGAATGTGATGGATCGCATCCACGTTTTCTGGACCAGGATAGGCTAAGGCCTCATCAATTGCCTTGACATGATTCCATAACATTTGAAACTTAGTCTCATCTTGACCAAGTTCTACCTGGGCCTCAATTTCTGAATTTCCTTGAACATCAGCCATGTCACTCGATCCACCAGGCTCCATGTTTGCCAAAGAGAGAGCTTTAGCACAAGGCCACCATCAAAGGGAGAGTGGTTAGCAGAAGTTGAAAATGGAAACCTCACAAACCACAAACCCTCACACCTACTTAGCGAGAAAGTTTTACCAATAATTGAAACTGTGAAGCTCCGATACCATTTGTAACAACGTTGTCCCTGAGCACGTTGTTCGGCACCTCAAGAGTTTCCCAAGCAGATACTGAATCGGGACAAAACTCAAGAGGAATACGCCTCAGCAATCAACAATCCTGAAACACATACCAACAAACAATGTATTAGTGTTAGCATGTCTCCTGAGCGGTGTTTCATAAACAATATTCGCGATACGCTAACACGCTAGATAGCACTCCCTTGCTCCACTCAAGTAGACACCACGGGGACTACCAGCTGAACCCTCTAGATTCATCACCGCGTGCTGGTAGTTGGTGTTGCGCTCCAAGGAGCGCACGCAACAACCCATAGCACGTCCCATGACACACCTGGTAAAAACACCCCAATGCAGAGTTGAACTACGCAACCCTCCCAGGCAAGGTCCTACCGAGTGGGGTAATGAGGTAGGTCGTAGCCTCCTCTTACTAATGCATGGAATTGCCATGCCAATATGGTTCCGAAGACACAAGGAGCGGAGGACCCCTTGTGCCCCCACGGCCCTCAAACCGTGGGGGAGGTAGCAGGCCACCACCAACCCTGCTACCTCTCTCACAAAAATAGTCACTTTGTGATGTAGAATCATTATGCAAGTCTTAACCTCAAATTTTATGCATGTAAATACAGTACTTTGGAAGTCCTTTTGACCATAAAAACGTGTTGCAAATTCTAACAAAAGCAACTCTTCATTGAATAGATTTATTTATTCAAAACTAATGTAAATAGTGATACCCTTAACAGATTTATTTATTCAAAAACTGATGTAGATGGTGGTACTCGTTTTATGTATATTTCAAGGTAAGAGGTGCAATGGGAAGTGTTTAGTCATGTGCTGTTTCTCCCGGATGGATGTTGCAAAATGACATTCAACAGTTTTTCGTGGAATTAAGTAAAAATGGACTATGTAGCAAAAATGAAATTGTTTTTTCATTTATGCTTCACAAGTGACCAAATTCAGCTAACATATCATATAAAGGTATTGAAATTTTTAATCCTCGAACCATGTTCCTTTTTCTTAACAAATGAGATTATCTCAACCAACTTATAAATATTATAAATATATATAATATATAATTAAGTTAGTCATTATGATACCATCATCTTGTCTACATAGGTTAATCATTCAAGTGGCTGAAATATTTAACTATGATTTTTATGTTATAGCTTGAATGTATTTTTACTCTCCCTCTAGGTTGGCATGTATATTTTTTGGTTGGTTGGACTTTATCATAGAGAATAAATAATTATTGACATAATGTTGGAGCAAGAGATAGCTTTACTAGTTGGTTGGACTTTGTCACGAAAAATAAATAGTTACGATCATAACAAACCACTACCATGACACAAATTGTTTAAACATTGTTTTATTGATGCTGAAATTTTTGCTTTCTTCTATTGATTCTCATAATGAAGATTTACCAACTAGCAAGTAGAAATTTATGACTCCTTTTTCTAGTGATGTTGATGTAAATAAAGACACATTGGTTTCTTCTTCTTGATGATGTATGAGTCATTAGTCGTTGATCTTACATCATCATATGTGTTGGTTCAAATTTTGGGTTACCTGCCTTGCAATTGAAGGTTTGCTTTATAGTTAATGATGTGATAAAAGAACACAACATTCAAGCTATTCATGCTATGTACTATTTTTTCTTTTTTTTTTCTACTTGTTTAGGTAACACTTAGATGGTGCAATGTGTTGTGGTGCAAAATGTTGTGAATATAGGATTATTAATACGTTAGCATGTAATTTTGATGATTCGTAAATAGACAACATATTTTGATATCCAATTTGAAGAATACCTAAAGTTTAAATCTTTATTGAGCAATTTAATTTTATGTTGCTTTTTTGGAGAATTGAGTAGAAAATTGCTACTCTTCTCAACCCCATTAAATATATGGAATCTATTTTCACACTATTTGATTTTTATAAATGTTTTTTTTTTGTTTTGTTTTTAGTTCAAATCAATATTCTTAATTGTAAAATGGGAGTGGTTTTGCAAGAAGGCAAGAAAACTTACATTCAACCAAATACATATTATAATCTTCCTAACTTTGTAATTTTTTTCATTGTGAAGGACATTTGTTTATTGTTTGTCATTTTCTGAAAAATACATTGAAGTTGAGCATAGAAAATGCATTGATGCTGAGGATAGAAAAAATGTAGTGATGTAAATTATGTTAGCATTGTGACCATCATCTTTTTTTTTTTTTCGGTTTAGGAGTGGGAGAGGTGTATTGGATTCCAAAAATAAAGATTAAAATTAAAAAATTTCAGAGTCCAATTCGATCAACTAATCTTGAAGACCTCCCTTCTAGGATAGAAAAAAGATTAGGCCTTGCTTTATTCAAAAGTACCCTCATAGGTTTTCACTTTTTGTTACAAAGTTTCTTGTATAGAGGAGAAGAATACTTGCTCAAAAGAAAAATGAAAATAACAATTTGAAATAATAAGCAAATTGCAATAGTAGCAGATAACTTTCCCAACTTAAGCCCCTAAAATAAAAATAAATTAAGACTTCAAAAAACAAATTAATTGTTTAGCCTTGATGAGTGGCGAGGTACCCCTACGCCCAACCATACGAAACGAGCGTTCACATGCAATCCAGTCGAACTCCGAGGATTAAGTGCTTATGCGCCTACATGGAACCAGGATGAGTTATGTAGTCTTTGTCTTCCCAAGCTTACTTGTAAGGCACAATTGTATGGTTAAGTAAACTCGAGGTATATGATTTTGATGTTTTTTTATATTTTCTATCTTAGTCTCCTAAGTGTGTGCAATGAAAAGATTTAATTAACTAATGGGTTTTTATAACTCTAATGTGAATCAGATCCTAACACTAGCATCCGTTTCCACTCTCTAAACACATCCTAAACTAGTGTAACACTACCGGGATTACCAAACGCTAGTCGTTACTAGGTTACCAAGTGTCCCACTGATGAGTCATGGTCTGTCAGACCCAGTTATCGGAGCCCTGATACAAGATATGGTCTGTCAAGCCCAGTTATCGAACCCCCGATATTGTAGCTGCGATATCACATCAGCCACGATATCACATTCGCCCTGCGATATTGTGGCCTGCCTCAATTTCTATAAATAAGAGGTGGCTTTCCTTGTTCTAGGAGTTAGTTCTTAGTTCCTTACCCAAACTCTTGCAGTTTTTCCTTCTTAGAGTTAGAATTATTTCCTAGTGCATGCTCGCAGTGTAGTGATTGTAATTGTACGTCATCCTTATTCGAGTGTGATGTACTTGGACATGCACATGACCGGAAATAAAGATCGAAATTACTTCATCATTGCAGCATTCACTTAGTTTAATTAATTAATTATTTAATTATTATTTATTGCTTTCTTAGTTAATATCTCTCATCCTTATCTGCTATTAAACGCGGAATGAGTACGACTTGATCATGAGCATTTAAGTGTGACTACTTGGTAACCCAGTAGCGTACCTAGGATCTGCGCTTGGTAATCCCAGTGGTAGTTGTGCACAAGGTCCAAGATGTGTACGGATGATTAAGGAATGGATGCTCATTGCACTTAGGCTAGTTTAGATTCTCTCTCATCCTTTCTCTCTTAGCTTAGTTAATATTACCTTCCATTATACCCAGGAGTAGCATTATAATAGTAACACATCATATACCTCACTCTGGACTAAACCATACATGACAAAGCTAATATTAATCCAGGTGGGAAGACAATGAACTGCGACCTAAGGATAACTGTTTAGATACCACAACTAGTCTGTCTGCGAAGTTCAGCTGGATCGTGCGTGAAATGCTCGTATTCATATGGTTGAGTGTAGGGGTACCTCGCCACTCATCATTGGCATCGTTGCCAGGGACGATGCTAGTTATCTAGATTAGTTATATCATGCAAGGTTTCTGTATAGAAATTAATGATATATCTTTTAGGAAGAAATAATTATAAACAGTCACATATAAATTCACACACAATTTCACAACCATGCCTCTCCTACAAGACTATGATAATGCCACACGTAGTGAGGAAATTCATTGGAGAACCAACGAATTATATGACAATGACGATTGGAGTACACAACCTGAAGTGGGGGTTTCTTATAAACATAAACGAAGACAACATCGTCCCAACGCACGAAAGCATAACCTACCCGATGACGATTGATGAGTGGCGAGATACCCCTACACTCAACCATATGAATACGAGCGTAGCATGCGCGATCCAGTTGAACTCTGCAGACTAAGTGCCTACACGCCCCATGGAACACTTAGGGTTAATCATTCGTTGTCTTCCTAGACTTACTTGTAGTTGTCATGGTGTATAGTTAAGTAAGTCTGAGGTATATGGTTTTTATAGCTTTTTATGTTTTTGTCTCCTATGCTAACAAGGTGAAGGGTTGAGAAACTAATTGCTAACTCTAACTAATGAACTAAGTCTAAATTACCTAGCGTCAGCATCTGTTCCCACTTACCGTACACACCCTAAACCGATGCAACTGTGGCTACCAAATGCTAATCGTTGTTGGGATCACCACGCGTAACGCACATGCTTGAAGTGGTCATACTGAGGCACTTAACTAGGAGAGAAGGGTTGAGAGAGAAAGCAGTAAATAATGAATAATAAATAACAGTAAAGAAAATCCTAATTAGCCTATTCCATGCATTGCAAGGTTTATCCGAAAAGCTCATCTTTATTGCCATACACAAACTTGTGTTCAGGTACAATGTTTGCTCGAATAAAGATCCGTTCACTTTGGGACTCCTACTGCGGGCACATGGAAAATATTCTATCTCTGGAGTGATCAATCTGCTAGAGTTTCCCTACTGTCTAGCCTAGGATGAGGAAACAAGGAAGAGTTGCCTCTTATTTATAGATATGATGGCGCACCGTGATATCGCGTACGCGATATCATAGGGGAGGACGCAATATCGTGTACGCGATATCACGAGGGATGCAATATCACGGCCTATGCGATATCGTGTCTCATCATACCCCCATGACTAAATGAAAACTTGTCCTTGAGTTCCTTACAATAATATCGAGAAGGTATGGGATTATTGACTCAAATGGAACTAATGGGATGACATGTGAACGGATCATCATTACAAGACTTGACAAAACTGGTGTTCATGACAACAAGAGTGAACACCTTATTACATTGACATCAGGCCTTAGTTGGCAGCTAAGAAAGAGAAAGATAAAGAAGTGTTGCTGCTGCCGACACCAAGATTGCGTCTTTTGTTGTCCATCTGTAAGCGCACCATCGATCTTGCTCCTTGCATAGCTACTTCCAGCATTGCTCCATTCCAAATGTTCCTTCCAGATCCCCTCCGTTGTTGTATAATTACCATCTGCACACACAATACAATCTTATATTAGCAAGGGTAAATGAATCATCATGTAATTAATACCTTTCTTTGGTGTAAGTCCATTGGCTAGGTTGTGGTATGGCTGATTGGGGATTTGGAGATGTATTAATGGTGACTACTGAAGGTGTAGGGGTTAGGAAAAAATCAAAAAAATTGAAAAAATCGGGGCTAGGAGAAAATCGAAAAAATCGGGCCCCGTACCCCCATGACTAATCGCGAACCTCCGGTAGCGTTAGAATGGAGAAAGAAAAGGAATAAGAAAGATAGATAAAAAGGGACAACTATGAAATCGATGAAATGGATGTCAAGATGGAAATGAACAAAATAAAATTGATTGCAAGAAAGTTAAGGGAAAGAATTTAACTGGTGCACCAAATAGGAATGTTAGTGGGTCCTCCCCAAAGCAGGCTCATGCCCGTAATGCCTTGACAAACCCACATTCAAAGAGTCCATAGGCTCTGGGAATGTCCTTTGGAACAAGAGTTAAAGTCTTAACCCCAAGAATTTACCAAAAAGAAAACGATGTATCTACCAAAATATACACTAATGATACAACCGGCAATGAGGTGAAGAATGGAGAGAAGGATGGAGAGAAGACAATGGAATGGGGTCTCAAGAACAAGGTGGTGTACAACCCCTTGTGTGTTTCATGATTAATGTGACTTAGCAAATCTCATTCCAACTCCGGCCTCAAACCAACCACATCCAGTGACTTCGCATTAACACATTTGGCCGAACCATCCTTTGGAATAACAAGAATGCATCTCCAAAGAGCCACTACCATTTCGATGAAACAAAGAGGAGAGAATGGGAAGCGAGAAGGGCCTTAGTTAGAGGGAACGTTTTTTGTTCCATAACCAGTGCTTGTAGTCGAATTTTATTTCGTCTAAGGGGTGTGCTTTAAATTCTCACTCTTTTTTTTTGTGTTTTGTATTTTTATGTGTGAGAACCACACCATGCAAAGACTTTGTTATTTTTATTTGCTCAGCTTCCAATAATTGGGTAACGTCGAAGCCGTAAGAAAACTCAAGAATAAAACATCCAAGCACCCAAGAGAATGGTCAACACAAATGCATCAAGTTCCCTTGAAGTCATACCCTTTTCAATCCTTGAGTCCTTCCTTAGTTTGAGAAATGCCCAGTCATCGATTCATTAAAGTTCTTATTTAGAAAGGGACTGTACATTTCCAAGCCGAGAGAGACCATAGAAACTGGTGGATGGATGGATGAAGTGAGCTCATTGCCTGCCATATCAAAAGAAACATACCTTAGTATCAACATCATGACTTAAAGGTAAAAACCAAACATTAGCAATAAATAGAAACACAGTTCATACCATCATGAAGAACACTTATTGGTTAACAAACTTACAAAGTGGATCACACACACACACACAAAATGAAAAAGTATAACGATGTTGTAAAACAAAAACAAGAAAAGTTAAAGAAATGTGTAAAAAAAAATGTGTAAGACAAAAGTGTGGAAAACAAAAATGTGTAAAAAAAAACTTAAAAAGAACTGAGGGCCTCCAATGATTAGCATAGGTGGCCATCTCCCCCATGACTAAATTGCAAGGGAGAGATCCAAAATAAAGAGCGAGGTTGCCCACTAGTGAAGGTGTAATTTGTGCTGGCTGTTGTGGGTTCATGAAAAGGTTTTGTTTGTTGTACATTAACCAATAATCTTTTATCCGGGCTGTTAGGCTTATATATCATCATGGCTCTAGAGGGGAAGGTTGCATGAATAATATAGGGTCCTTCCCACAATGTTTGAAATTTTGTACGTTGTGGTACATGCGTGGGATTCTAGTAAAGAACCTTGTCTCCTGGTTGGTACCTAAACCTTCGAATTCTTAAGTCATGACGCTATTTACTGTGTGCCTTGTGCAACACATTTTACGGGTGCAACCTTTCGCAAATTGATGCAATAAATTAACCACACCTTACCACCCCCAAGCTAATGGCCAAGCCGAGGTTACTAACTGGGAGATTACAAGAATATTAACGAGAACAATTAGCAAATTTAGGTGAGACTGGAGCATGAAACTGAATGACGCTCTTTATTGGGAACTGAGATAAGTAAGAATGCTACTATACCAATTTATTTCCATGGGTTGATCATTTACTACACCGGCAAAGAGGGTTTCATCAGGAAAATGGTCAGATACAGCATATTCATCCTCTTTGCTATCCCAACGCAATCGAGATAGGTGATCTACGATTACATTCTTGGTGCCTTTGTGATCTACAATTGTTAAATCAAACTCTTGAAGAATTACCAACCAACGTATGATATGTGGGCTAACCGTTGGCTTGTTCATAAGGAACCTAATTGCACTATGATCTGTATGGATGTATACTTTGTAACCCAATACATAGTGCCTAAATTTGTCTAGTGCAAACACTACAACCATTAATTCCTTTTCTGTAGTTGTGTAGTTGAGTTGTGCACCGGTGATACTCTTATTGGTACAGTGGATGTAATAAGGTCGTTTTTTTTTCATCTAATTGTGTCAATACAGCTCCTAAGGCGTAATTAGATGCATCAGTTATGATATGGAATGGCCTGGACCAGTCAGGGGCTTGTAGAATGGGAGTTTCCACAAGCCTCTATTTGAGAGTTTGGAATGCTCGTTCACATTCCCTGGTCCATTCGAATGGTGCATCTTTTTTCATTAATTCCACCAACGGCTTGGAAATTTTGGAGAAGTTCTCGATAAATCTCCTGTAGTAGCCAGTGTGTCCAAGGAATGACCAAATGTCTTTGACAGTCTCTGGTTGTCAGGTAATTCCTTGGATAACTCTAATTTTTTCCGGATCCACCTCTATTCCTGATTGTAAAATTTTATGCCCCAGTACTACGCCCTCTTGAACCATCAAATGGCTCTTCTACCAGTTGAGCTCTAGGTTGGTTTCAACACATCATTTCAATACTTGCTCTAACCGGTCAAGGGCTTGATCAAAGCTCGTCCCATAAGTGGAGAAGTCGTCCATAAAGACTTCTACTCCGTTACCTATTTGTTGTTGAAATATGCTTAGAACTAATTGTTGGAATGTGGCAGGGGCATTGCACAAGCCAAAAGGCATTTGTTTGTATGCAAACATTCTCCAAGGACTGGTGAATGTTGTTTTGGCTTGGTCTTCTGGTGCGATTCGTATTTGGTTGTACCCACTATACCCATCCAAAAACCTGTAATAGCGATACCCTGCTATAGTGTCTAAGACTTGGTCAAGAAATGGCAATGGGAAGTGATCTTTGAATGTTTCCATATTCAATAGCCTAAATTCTATACATACCCTCCATTTGCCTCCTTTTTTTGGTACGATTACAAGAGGACTAACCCACTTGCTATCAGCAATGGGGTAAATGAACCCAGCCTTGAGAAGTTGCTCTATCTCCTCTTTTACTATTTGTTTTAACTTCAGGTTCAATCGCCTCTGTGGTTGCTTGTGAGGCTTCATGGAGGGGTCCATGTAAATCCTATGCTGGCATAGCCTAGGATCTATTCCGGTTATCTTGGGGTATGACCAGGCAAAGGCTTTTGACCATTTATTAATGACCTTCAATAGGCTTTTCTTTTGCTTGGGGATAATTTTTGCGTTGACATTTACCGGTTTTCCATTTTCAAGGGTCATGTATTCCAAACCGGTGGGCAATGGTTTTAGGTCTAGGGGCTCTTGTCTAAATTCCTTAGGAATCTCCAACTTCCCCCAGTTAATGTTTTCAGAGTTAAGGGCTAGAAGTTGGCAACGGGCTTGCTCTAATACATTTGTGCTTTCAATGTAAGCACTAGTTATCCCCTCAGTTAGTTCCATGCATGTTATTGAGTTGCTCCCTGGATCAGCCATAAGCCACTGGGTGTCTTCTTGTTGTGTGGCTGCTACATATAGGCACTTTTGTATGTCAATATCTTGTGCACACTGATTGCATGCAGGCAATGTTAAGCTTCACATCACCCATGATTTTTGCATGCAATGGCACCCTGTGTCACCATATGCGATGCATGGAACTCTCTTCCTCTCAATCTTCCCAAAAGTATTTTTCTTGGATATTTCTAGGAAAAGATTGCGGATTCCATGGCATGCATCAATTGTGCTTAGCCATGCCCTTCCCATTATTATTGGGAAATCCCCCTTGTCATTATTTATTTGGATCACTAGGAAATTAGTTGGGTATGACCAACCACCCATGGCGGTAACAATATCCTTAACTTATCCCAAAGGAACAGTGATGGACTGGTTAGCCAACTCTAAGCGAATATTCCTCTTCTTGAGGGGAGGCAAGTTCCAGGCTTTATACAATTCTTGTGAGATTAAGTTGACTCTTGAACTTGAGTTAAGAAGAGCCTTGTGTGGTTCATTTCCAGTGACCTAAAGGTAGATTAAGGGGCTTCCAGGATTAGATAATTTCTTGGGAAGATGGCCTACCTTGATCCAGTCGGTTACGGTATGTGTTAACATAACTGTGTGCATTGGGCACGTCTTTTTGTTTGAAGGGGTTCCCGAACCCTTATTTGGTATGGTAGTGTTTTGATGTTTAACTGCTTGTGAGGGTGAGGTCTTAGTTGTATTGTTGGCTCTGAAGAAAGGTCGTTTCAGTGTAAAAATGTTAGGATCAACTAAGAATTGAGGATTGGAAGCCCTCATGACGTTAGGTTATTGCGGTTGAGTGGGAAATACCCTTGGCATTGTTGGAGCAGTTGGTGGTGGAGCTATCAACATGAGAGGTGCGGATGGAATTGGAGGATGGTATACACGTGGAGTGTCCCTTCCTGGAGGGGAAGTCTGGTAATATTCCTGAACTGGGTAGTGACGTTGTGGGGTTGCATAACCCATAGGGTCACTTGGAGGGATCAGCTACCGGTAAGGGTACTGACATCCCCCATGACTTTGGGTATTGCCACTGCTGATGTTGTCCGATGGGTTGTGGTGGAGTTCCACTTGGATAATACGTTAAGGACTGGTGGAACTGTCTTGGGTTACCTTGGGGATAAGGTAACCTATGGGGTGTCTGCCGTTTGTTGAGTCTCGGGTTAAGTGCACACACCCCAGACTCTTGTAGATGTGAGATGATTGGACAACATCCCTTAGGATGGTCATAGTAGTAGATCTCACATCCACCGTCAGCGTCTATGTCTGATTCCACAGCCTCATCGGAGATGTTTTTTTCCCCCTTACCCTTGTCACGTGCAGGGCCTAAATCTCTCTACTTTGTCTTACCTTTGTCACTACTTTGTTCCACCTTAGACTCTTCTACAATTTTCAGGATGGTTTCAAGTCTAGAGTCTAAGGAATCCCACAATTGATCTACCTTAGCTGATATTTCTGTTGTTAGTTTTTGAATCGGCAAGGTTTTTCTGTTCAGCAACGCTTCGAGTGGTGACTCATCCTCCTCATCACAAAATCTTACTCCCTTCTTTTGAAGAGAGGGATCACGGTTGTATTCTTCCATACTTTCCCTTTTTTGTAGTTCACCTTCTTCTTTTGCTACTTGCTCCAACAAGTGATGTACTTCATGGGCTCTAAGTTTTGATAGTCTCCCTTGGGCATAAGTCCCAAGGGTTCTTCTAGTTTCATGCCTCAACCCATCTATGATGTGGCAAAGTTGGTCCCGTTGTGCGTAACCATGGCCTGGGCAATGATGTAACAATGCGTAGTAATGACCCATGGCAACATCCAAGGGTTCATGAGTACCTTGCTTCCATCCTTGGATCTGCTTACGCAAGTTAGACACTCTGGAGTACGTCTGATACTTATCGTTGAAGAGTTCTAACATCGTACTCCACCTCTTGATGGTTTCTGGTTTCAAGGACCAGTACTAACTCTCTGCTTTCTTAATGAGTGTCTTGGGAAAAAACTTAAGTTTTTGCCACTCGTTTTCTATGTTCTGCAAGGCACAGGCATTGTGGAATGCTTGTAAATGATGTTTCAGATCAACGTTATATCCCCCTTCAAAGTGCAAGATATTTTTCATGTCTAAACACTTAATCCAGCTCTCTTTTAAATGCCTTGTTAGGATTCTTACTACCTCCATTATATCGAGCATACTTCAGATGGAAAGTAGGGGCTCATCATGATCGTCTCTTTCATGATGCCTGTGATGTCTTCGTTGTTCCCTACTTTCCCTTCATTCATGCCCTTGTCCTCTCTCTCGACTCTCTCGTTGAGGTCTCTCATTTTTCTTACTTTTATCCTCTTTGTTATGCCCTTCATGATTGCGCCCAGAGATGGAAGGAGAGGGTGAGTCATGAGATGAAGGAGAAGAGGAAGGGGAACCATCGCCATGGCGATGCTTCTTGCTTTCTCTTCGGCTGCTACGGCCTCGATCGTGGTGATGATCTAAGTGCTTGTCCTTGTGGTGTGTTGTTGTTCCCTCAGTGAACATCTCGTGTTCACGGGGATCAGAACCAGTGTTATGTATCATTGATCGTAAGTTCTGATACCCTACCTCCTCACCATTGTTAGGAGGGGGAACATCATTTGATAGAGAACCCATTATAATGGGTTCATCATTTTCTATTTCGCTAAGGACGTGTGGGACCTCTTTGCCCTTCAACAGTGTATGTTGGCTCTCCTGCCTTGAGTCCCTCATACGTTGTGTGGTTGTAGGATAGTAATCCCTTGAGTCAAAATCTACTGCAACGTATTCAGCATAGAGCTGAGTCATGCCGATCTATGCTAGAGCACGGAGAAGCATGTTGGGGACTGCACAATCCGGAGGTAACACTATGTTACCTTGCAAATCCCTCCAGCGCATCTGTTCATCTTAATGGAGGATAAAAGTAAAGTTGGAGATATACTCATCGAGATGAGTATATGTCAACCTATATTGTTGAGAAACTAGCAGATTTAGGTTATGTGTTTTTGATTGCCGACTGTTCTTTGTATTATCCCTAGGTGGTGAGTTGCTCTTGTGAGAAGAAGAAGAAGACATTATGTCTTATCGGTGTGCTAATTACCGTTATATAAATTTTTTCTTTTAATTAACTCGAAGGTTCGTTTAGGCTCCCAACGATGTGAGTGATGTCCTATGTTCTATTCAGCGCACAAACACTTAGTCCCCGGCAACGGCGCCAATGATGAGTGGCGAGATACCCCTACACTTAACCATACGAATACGAGCGTAGCACACGCGATTTGGTCGAACTCCGCAGACTAAGTGCCTACACGCCCCATGGAACACTTAGGGTTAATCATTCGTTGTCTTCCTAGACTTACTTGTAGTTGTCACAGTGTATGGTTAAGTAAGTCTGAGGTATATGATTTTTATAGCTTTTTATGTTTTTGTCTCCTATGCTAACAAGGTGAAGGGTTGAGAAACTACTTGCTAACTCTATTTAATGAACTAAGTCTAAGTTACCTAGCGTCAGCATCCGTTCCCTCTTACCGTACACACCTTGAACCGATGCAACCGTGGCTACCAAATGCTAATCGTTGTTGGGATCACCACGTGTAACACACATGCTTGAAGTGGTCGTACTGAGGCACTTAACTAGGAGAGAAGGGTTGAGAGAGAAAGCAGTAAATAACGAATAATAAATAACAGTAAAGAAAATCCTAATTAGCCTATTCCATGCACTGCAAGCTTTATCCGAAAAGCTCGTCTTTATTGCCGTACACAAACTTGTGTTTAGGTACAATGTTTGCTCGAATAAAGATCCATTCACTTTGGGACTCCTACTGCGGGCACATGGAAAATATTCTATCTCTAGAGTGATCAATTTGCCAGAGTTTCCCTACTGTCTAGCTTAGGATGAGGAAACAAGAGAGAACCGCCTCTTATTTATAGATATGACAGCGCACCGCGATATCGCGTACATGATATCGCAGGGGAGGACATGATATCACGTACGCTGTAATATCGTATCTCATTAACGATGAACCCCTACTGGCCACTACAAGCCTAACACAAATACAAGAGGCTATTCGAATCTTCCGAAGGCATCGTAAAGAGAGCCGTCTACCCAGGTTCGATTTAAACAACTTCCCTAATTTCTCAGGAGGCTATGACTTAGATCTGCATCAACATTTACAAGCCTTCTACGATGCCTGTACATGAAACAACATTGATAACGGTTGGCAAAAAATCAAGCTCTTTCCTATGACACTCATTGGCCAAGCAAAAGTATGGTATAGATTGTTAAAACCAAATTCAATACAACGTTGGCCAACAATGGTAGAACTCTTTAACGAAAGATATCAAACCTATGCAAGAGTGTCAGCCTTGAGGAAACAAATCCAAGAGTGGAAACAAGCACAACATAAACCCTTGGACATGGCCTTAGAAAGATATTATGCACTATTAAACAACTGTCCAGGCCATGAGTTCTCCGAGGAAAGGCTAATGTACCATATCATTGATGGGCTTCGTGATGTAACAAGAGAAACCCTAGGGATGTATGCCCAAGGTCAGCTATACGAACTATGAACCCAATAATTCCAAGAGCTTATTAAGCGGGTAGCAAAAGAGGAAGGAGAAATGGCTAGATGGGAGAGTGTTGAAAAACATCAATGGGACCAAAATCTCAACTTAACAAAGGTCCATAATCATCAAAAGGAGAAATCAACCTATCTCAAGGAGGAAGAACCATCTTTGTTAGTACAACAACCATTAGATGAAATCAAGACAAAGATTAACAAGATGCTGGAATGGATGCATGAAAAGTGTGGAGAATATATCAATATCATTGGAGATAGAGTGTTGACAACCCGAGAAGTAGGACAAAATATCATTAGACAATCGAGAAGAAGGGATGAAGAAAATAAGAGCTCAACTACCAATCATACGTATGAATGCAACATTTGCCTGTACAATCATCCCAAGGGCCAGTGCCCAATCTTGTTACATTTATATGAGCATTGGGGAAACATGTTACACCCAGAGTTCGTACAGAGATACTGTGTTCGATCATAGTGGCAATAATCCCAGTCATGGGGGAAACCACCCATAAACTAGAAACACTCTTCGTATCACCTGAATTCAAATGCTTATCTAGTTCAATATCTTGTTTCCCCAATTGGGTCAACATACTTTATCTCGCTGCATTACCATTCTCCTCAATACTATCAGCTCATGTCCTCAACACAACCACCACCTTGTGCACCTTACACGTCTCCTGATTTTCAACATTCTCATCCTTTCCCTCCTTCTACATCACCACCAACTGTTCCTAAGGTGTCTACACCACAACAACAACCCCCGAACGTTACTTATGCTACTATTGCCAACAGCAGTGAGAGACCTCAGCAACATCGAAGGCATCCCTTCTTTAGAAATGACCCTAGGAAGGGACAACACAATTCCAAGGCCACTGCATCCTCCAACTTAGCACAAGTCCAACACTGTGGTGCACCCTTCTCTTCGAACCCAACGCCTCGTGTTACTTTATCAGGGCCACCAATTAACACTCCAACAACCATACAGCCCAATGAATACAACCATGGAGGGCAACATCCCGATCCTTGCATGCCATCTTACAGTCCCAAGTATCATAGTGGGTCAACTCTTTATCCGGGAACCACATCTCATAAATTTCCCCATTATGCTTACTATAATCCAGTGTGTGAACCCCGATGGGGTAAGTATGGCCAAGTTTCAATACTTCCAACCTGCAAGGATTCTCATCTTTCATTTATTAATCCTTGCCATCCTCAACTGTTTAGTTATGGGGGATACTCCCCATTCTAATAACAAGCAGGATTAATAAATATTTTTCATTTTCTTTAATTTTAGAACTTTTTGTTTTCCAGTTTTTCATTTTCAATTTCTTGTTTTATGCTTTTTGTCTTTTTGTCTCTTTACATTTTTATAAGTAATCTCATCTACGAATAAAACACTCATGTGGCTCGTTGGTTGAGGTGTGTTCTATGTTATCGAGTTCGAGTGATCAATTATTTGGACAGTAAGCCCATTACACCCACTCATCCACTTTACAAATAAGAGGTTCTATTCGAGTGTACAGTGATATTATTGACATCTCTGAAACTTAAAATTAATTTTGTGTTCATTGTACCCAGAATGAAGAAGGATGAACCAAGAGGGAATGATTAGGGTGTGACATCAAGGGGACTTGTGGATTCTCTTTGGTGACGTTTGTGGGAGTTATCATGCAATGTGGTTGTACTAAGATCCTTGTAAATCCAATGCTATTCTAGGGGGTCCTACTGGAAAGACATGCACCCATGCTTGAAGGTTGGCAACTTCTCTGGATTCAGAAATCAAAAAAAAATAAGAAGAAGAAAAAAAAAGAAGAGAAAAGAAGAAGAAGAAAGGACAGTGCCACAAAACAAAAATCACTCCTCCCTTGAACAAAATGTCAAGTGATCGTACTCCTTGTTGTTTTGGTACTCTCATAGCCGCTCATCATCGGATGAAACAATGTGGTGTTACTGACTAGAGGAATGGACTTGGTCCTGATCTTGGAACAACGGGTTAATGACACATTAATCATGCTTTTCACGTAGGATTCATTGTACCCTGGGTCAGTCACCTCATATCCCAATCTCTACAATCCCTTCTATACCTTGTCTCATCTCGCTATTCATGGAGTTGTGGCTCGTGTCTCGTATAGCATAGAATTCTTACCTCATTCTAGTGGTATCTACATGTGTGTGTTTTGTGAAACTGGTATGGATTACATTTAACCCTTCTAGTGCCTACGAACATTTTAAGGTGTGGTTACGCAAGGGCATTATAGGTTGGAACCTACTTTGGGGAGGACCCCCTTGCGTGACTTTTGCAATTTGTACTTCTTGCATACCACCACATCATCTTATACCCTTTAAGTACTTCATTGTCAAATCTATTCTTTCCTTTGTCATCATTTTATCAAATGTTCCTCAAAACTAGGTCCTTTTATGTATCACCTAAACAAACCAAGTCCAACATTAAAATTTTAGGGCAACTTCCTTGAAAAAATT
>MNCI01000962.1:0-24110 GCA_015680685.1 Gnetum montanum
ATATAAGCAACGAATTGGCATCTAAGGCTTCATAGTGCTAGACCCGAATTTCATACATAATTACATTCTTCAATGGAACTATTTTCATATTGCATATTTTCAATGGAAGTAATCGTGTTCCACGATTTTCTCGATTGCACTTCTTCAATGGCGGTGCCTCCAGCAACAGTCTACTCCCGGAATCCCTCGCTGCTACAGTCTTGCTTCATGTTACAGAAAATGCATATTTCAGTTCATCATCTTTAAAGTTGCTGCTGCTGTTAATGACTTGAAATTTGGATCAACATCAGGGTCATTTAGCAGCTATGACGGAGGCAGTTGCAACTTCTTGGATGGCCCAATACTCAAAAATTGTTCGTCAGAATTTTTGGAAAAGAAGCTTGATAATCAGCAAAAGGGGCAACGACATGAAGCTTAGTAACAGTAATGTCCACAAGGCCGTTAGAGTCCGTCGGCATCGGAGCCTAAAGATGAGTCTGCATCATGATCGGTGCCGCCATGCTTGCTGTCTGGTGTGATAGAGCAAGCGCGGTAGGTAGCAGAAGATGATTTTTTGTAACGAGAACAGGCACCGGCAGAGTATATTTTTCAGATGAGTAGGGTTTTGATTTTTTTTTTACTCTAGCCATGGGTTTCCTGGGTGCCTCCGACGACTCCACTCGCTCTGCTAATGACAATAGGAGCAGCACCACTAGCAGTAGCAGCAGCAGCAGCGATGATGCCACGAATAGCGTTTCGCAGAATGCACGCGATACTCTTCAACGGAAGAAATCGGTTCACAATAGCAGCGATGATTCTGAGTCTGACGGGGAATCGCAGCCCCTTGGTAATTCCTTGTTTAATGTTGTAGAGCCTGTGTGAAACTCTGTAGCGCAAGGTACGTCTAAAACCCTAACCCAGCCTTCCTCTGTTTTAGCATCTCCTGATTCTGAAGGAGAAGAAAGTAGTGACAAAGAAGAAGAGGAAGACAAGAAGGAAGAGGAGCAACACATGGCGAAATCCTTATAGAAGCGTGCTTGCCAAGATGAAGATGAGCTGCACACCGTCTCCAAACGTACCAAAAAGAATGAGGCTGAGGCTCCTACATCTGCTTTGCCTGCGAACCCTAAAAGTTCTCCTTCTACGGCAAAACGCAAAGTGAAGAAATCCGCCACGGCTGCTGAAAAAGAAGTTCGGTCGACTACAAATGAGTAGAAATCCAGAGGCAAGCGTAAAAGAAAGGAACTTCAGCTAGAGCAGGAGCAGGACAATGCAAAGTCTGGGCCACCGATAGTAATCCTCTCATCTTGAAGGAATTGAAGTGACTTCATGTTTGTAAGCACGTTCATCCGATTTGCCTCCAATTGGGAGCAATATCCCTGATCTACTATTTCTAGAGATGGGAGAGTGTGAAATGTTGCACCTAACCTCTTGAGATTTTTGTAGCCCCACACGGACATAAACTTAAGGGACGTTAATCTCCCAATGTTTCCTGGAAGCTCTTCCAAGCTCACACACTCCAAAAGATCCTGTACCTATAATAACGAAAGGTTATCCATACTCAAAGGCAGTCGTACAACTTCCCTGTAGCGTTGGACTTTTAATTCTTTCAATAAAACACACCATCCAATACTCTCTGGAAGTTCTCTTAATACAATGTTACTGAACCATATACGCTGGAGATGCGGTAGGGTATGGAGTTCTTCAGGCAGCTGCACCAATTGTTCAGCATCCTCCAAGGATAACTCTACCAAGGATTTCATATGTGATATGAGTCCTACTGGTATCACTGCCTCTTTAAGAGACTCAAAAAGTGTTGTGGTATCTATTTCACCTCTGTTTAAAATCACAGTATCCCCCCTGTTTAAAAAAAAATGTTTTGGACTATTCTGTGTAGCAGCTGATTTTATTCTTTGTTTTCCCCACTAATACATCATTTTGGGCCACCCCTGCTTTTGCTATGCTGAGTCCTCCTTAAGGGCTCCATGCAAGGAATGCTTTAGTTGATGATGTAGACAACCAATGATGTTTCTTTGGGGATAATACTCTAGTATACCTAAGCCACCTCACAGCATGTTCCAAATAAGGGTTAGATAGACCTCTAGAATATCCACAAAAGAGATGGGTTGGAAGAAGGTGAACATCTTCAGTAGTGATAAGTAATGATCAAAGAATTCTACAAACTTGAGCCATGTAAAAGTTCCAATCTAGTGAATTTTGGGAAGCAAAATTATATGCTTGTTTCCCATGCTAAGTAAGTATCATTCCGATTGATAATCTGAATTAGGGAGAGTAAATGCAGCCCATCTCATCCAATCTTTTTTTAGCAATTGACCATGATCAATACCTTCATCTTGCCATCTCAATTGTTCTATTGAAATATTTTGAAGGTTTCAATCACCTCATATCTCTGTTCCATGAAATGGCCAAAATGTACCAACACATAGCACCCAAAGCAATGGTAACAAAGATTAGACACTTGGGCTATTACTGGCCACACATGGAGTATGATTGCTTCTCCAAGGTTAAGACATGTGACATTTGCCAAAGGCATGGTAACATAATACATGTGCCGCCTAATGAATTGCACACAACACAAATCACATGGCCATTCCAAAGATGGGGATTAGACTTAATTGGACCAATAATGTCATCATCCTCTGCAGGACATAGCTTTATTATCACTGCAACTGAATACTTCACAAAATGGGTAGAAGCTATTCCCCTTAGGAAGATCACTTCTAAACATATTTGCACTTTCATAATAGAAAACATAGTGACCCATTTTGGTATTCCGATGACCATTGTTACTGACAATGGACCACAGTTCAGCAGTACAGATACTAAAAGCTTTTGTGAAAGCCTAGGCATTAACCATGCATTCTCATCACCTTACTACCCATAGAGCAATGGTCAAGTGGAAGCTACAAACAAAAATATCATCATGGTGCTCAAAAAGATGCTAAATTAGAGCAAGAGGCGATAACATGAACAATTAGTCTATGCATTGTGGGCATACAGAACGATACATCGAACATCTACAGGTAAAACTCCATTTAGTCTTGTATATGGATTTGAAGTTGTTTTACCTTTGGAGTTATAGGTTCCTTCATTGTGGATAGCTCTCTCAGGCCTCCTCGATGAAAGCCAATGCAATGAACTGCGCATTGCTGACCTTGGCTCGGTGGAGGAGGAACGTGTACGAACACTTGATTAGATTGAGTGGTACCAAAAACAACATCGGCAACGGCACAAACATGATCTACATAAGTGCCTAATTAAGGAAGGAGACCTAGTTCTTAAGGCCATCCATGAACATCCAGATAAATTCTTAGCTAACTGGGAAGTGCCTTACTTAGTCAACAAGGTCTACAATAATGGAGCATTCAAACTTGCTGACATGGATGAGAACGAGTTCGCTAATCCTACAAATCACCTATACTTGAAACGGTACTATGTCTGATCAACCTAAGGTACGTAACAGTCCTGGCATCACGACCTAAAACTGATACCATAGAACAGTCCTGGGGCTGTGACTTGAAACTAGCACCATAGAGTGTCCTGGAGTCATGACAGTAAACTGACACCACAGAGCTCTATCTGGCATGACACTAAACTACCACATCTATCTGCTATGATGCAAAACTAGCATCCAGAGTCCACTAAAACTAATAAACTGGTTTGCCTCTTCATAGTCCGCTATGACTATAAACTAGCAATGCACCATCCGCTACGACGCTAAACTGGCACCATCCAAAGGGTTCTGACATGAAACTAACCTGCAACAGTCTGCTAAGACTATAAATTGGTGACATCATCGACCATCAGAAAATACTTGAAAAGATATGTTGCTATAATTGGCTGTGCGTGTTCCACAAAGACTTGTTGCATAATTTGTCTCATGGACCTTGATGAAGCTAATGATGTTCATGATTCTGTCTACTTTGAAATTACACACGGTGGCTCCATCTCCTTGGTTGTTTTCAAATTTAAAGCACTTAGTTAACTGAATCATTTGTGGTTTTCTTGTCTTCTTAGAGTTGTGTTTGTAGGATGACACGCCTGAGGCGTTTGTGCACAGATGCACTCCATCATGACAACAAGGTATCACATTCTTCCTAATGCTTGCAACTGGGTGAATCAAATCGTTCATAAGTACATTCCCCATACATTGCCTATTCCCCATCATGTTCCCCTTATCCTATTCAATTACATCCCCTTGATACATTCTACTCATCCCAAAACTCTTGATACACCGTTGCACACTGTGATTCTCTAAGTAGTTGCAACGCAAAATGCAGTACATAGTACATGATACAAATGCAAACACGTGAGCACAAGCATAGCACTGAAAGCGAGCTCTTCCAAAAACAAAAATAAAGGAAAACAAAAAAAAGAGAGGAAAGGAAACAAAAAAAAAAGAAAAGAAAAACAAACAAAGAGAAAAAAAGAACAAAAAGATCAAAGAGAAAAATGCATGGAAGAGGTCTTCATGACCCCATTGACATCATAGACCAAAGACCATTGGCTCTTCTCATACAAGCCCCAGGCAGGAAGAAAATTGTCTTAAAAAAATAGTTACACTCGTGTCTCAAATGATAATGTTGCACATCATCGCGTGGCTTTGGCCATTTACAACGAGCTCCTGTAAACACTCTACAAGAGTCCCATTTTCTCCAAAGAACGCACTTCCTATGTCTTGGTTCTGAGTCTGCTGAACACCGGCTACCGATAATGACCAAAAATATGGCTTGTTCACATGAGAGAATTTGTATCTCATAATTCCAACAACAATTATAACCCTTGATCAACTCTTGATTTCCCTAGTTACGACCAACCCCCTTGCATCTTGGAATTGCACTTCCCCAATCCCATGTACTTTCGAACATGGTGCGATGACGTCCAACTAGGGGCCGATGGATAATGCTTGGTACTTGGTTGGTTATGGTCATGGTCACGCTGAGGTCACGCTGGCAGCGTGAGTGCAGTGTGAGTACTAATCATGCCCAGTCAAAAGCACGCCGAACACACACTGAGGACACACCAAGACAAAATCAACTCATGCTGGAAGCTCTAGTGAAACAGAGATGCCTTAAATAGCCACAAAACCACTCAAATTGACATCCTACAGTAGTCAATTCAGGGATCAAGAAGTTTCAATCAAGCCAGAGTCAATCTCTCTTGTTGTACATTATCATTTTCATTGTAAATTTTCATCATTTGTGGGCTTGTCAAGCTCTTACGCTCCAAATTGTATCTGCTTCCATGGGCGTAAGCTAGCTTGTGTAAGTTGATACACGTTGTAAGATACACTACATCCGGTCAAGAACATAGCCCGCCTACGCATGTCCAATTAACACGTAGCTATCCATTTAACACCTGTCACATGATCCATTTTCCTCTCAACTCTCAACCATTGATCCATCTATGAGTTCCATACCCGAACCTAGCCAAATCTTATAAATACCCCATCCATTCACATGAACGGAGTTGGCAATTTTAAAGGTTAATGGCTTGGAAAACACTAGCTTGCAACTTTTGAACGCTTGAGCGCACTTGACTCCTAGCATCCAAGCACCTGCAAGCATATCACCTTGGGGCTTAGCGCTTGACTTGCCATCCACACGTGCATCTATGCTTTGATTGGTGCACATTTATTCTAAGCAATACAATACAGTTCAATTTTTTCCTTTCATTATATTATTTACTTTGTTTTAAATTTATTTTATGTCTTGTTTACAATACAGTTCTGTATATGCCTTGTTTGCATTTCGTGAGTCACTATTTACATTTCATGCATCAATTACGAGAACCCCAACGTAAGCCATAGCTTACATTTGGGGAAGTCCTTAGTTGATTTGTGTGCAGATTATGCAAGGCACTCTACCTTTGTTTCCCTTTCCAGCTTGACCTCACGCGAAGGCAGGGTGAGCTATACCTATCCAATGATCTTTCGGTGTCTGTTTTTCCTTCTAGCCTTACACAGACGATTTCGGTCAGTACAGTAAATTGACACTAGAAGGAGGACTGAACTTGTTTACCATCCTATTGAAACGTTGATCATGCTACCTATTCAAACATTGCACAGACCTATTCAAATGCTGCGCAAACCAAGTACTGAAACTAAAGCCCAGATTCTCAAGCTAGCTTACACATGCTCAGCTTGACCTACTCACGCTAACCCCAATCACTCACGCCAGCTTGCTCACGCTATCAGCTTGCTCATGCTATTAGCTTACTCACGCTATCAACTTACTCATGCTCAAGCCAATTTACACGCGTCTAGTTTACACACACCTAGTTTATTCACGCTCACTATGGAATCTTCCCAGATCAACACAGTGACACTGCCGATCTCTGACTTTGGGGCTGAAACCTCGAACCTTGTGACTAATATGGAACCCATAATTATCATTAAATAGATAAACCCTCAAGGCCCAGTTCACCAGTCACTTAGGCTACAAGGCAAAGATCCTACGTATGCAATTCTCACACCAGAATAATATAACTTCATCTGTGTGAAGATTCAAGCCAACCTACCTATCGATTGCATAGAAAGAGAAGCAAAGAAAAACTATGAGCTCATTTACAAAGGAGGTCGTGAGTTCACTCCCTTAGCATTTGACATAATCCCCCTTTCCAAACACCATCATCGACTCATATCTCAGCTTCTCATGGCAAGGAGTCAAGCCTTACAGTGACCTCCGATACAACCTCAAAGTGGAGATGAGGAAGATGACTTTGCAGCCCAATCTGAGCATGGGCATTCATACCATACTATCAGTCCTCATTCCCATAAAAAGTCTTTATTCTAATCTTTCCTAGAAGAAACTATGCTTCCTCCTTCATCCGCAAACACTCGAGCACCGGTTTCTCGACAAGAAGTACCCGCTTCCATTCCCACCTTCTCCATTTCCAACGGTTAATTTGATATGTTCACTTCCATCATACCTCTGCAAGTACAGTCCTGACAACCCCCTTCTCAAACTAATGCAGGTTCAATCTTCCGACCTTAGGTAATTAGGATGTCGTCAGTTATACCAGCTTCCACATCTACCCATTACATACCACAAGTGCAAACCCATGGAGCACCATTGATTACTTCAGCCCCAAAATGTTCAGGGTGTCACCTCACAACCTGTGGTTGGGTAGTGGGTTTCACCAGCTATTCAGCAACACCAACCAACTCACTACAATGTATCACACCCTGCAATCCCATCTCTGAATGTTGCTCCACCACAACAACCGATAATCCAACAGTCTCCCTTTCCACAAACAATGCAATAATCGAATTACTATCAATCAAAATCCACTCAACCACCGATCTATGTACTATCCAAGAGTGGGTAGACACAAAGAAAATGATGCACTTGTTAACTAAGGAGGTAAAGCACCTTAAAATTGTAAATACTAAGGAAGTCAACGTGCTGAACTTCTACCAAGATAATCCAATTAACCCTTTAGTTCTGCCATTAACCTTACCAAAGGAAATCTCATTACCCTAGCTAACCAAGTACAATGGAGAGGGAGATCCAAATGCGCACCTAGTAACATTTCAACTAGAATGTCTATTGTTTCAGGCCTGGCCTCATGTAATTCTACGTGTGTTTGCTATGTCCTTAATGGGAAATCCTTAAACTGGTACTGAGCTTTACCCTGTAACTCCATATCCTCTCTAGAAGATTTTTTGCATTAGTTTGTTACCCGTTTCAAATATAATTTAGAGCCTGAAGCCACACTAGATAGCTTGATTTAGATCAAACAAGCATCGTTAGAGCTAGTACAAAAATTTATCCAAAGGTGGTGTGCAGCCCTGAATGAACTTCACAAGCCCATCCCTAAAACATATCTACTTACCATCCTTATGGTGGCCATGAATGACTTTATTAAATTGAAACTTTATTATTTGAGTGCCTGTACTTTGAGCCAAGCATTCGTGCAAATTAAGAACATAGAAGAGGTGGTGCAAACAAGTAACGACCCAGCTTACTTGACCTTTAGGAGCCAACATATGAGGAAAGATAAGGATAAATCCAAAATGACGGTAGCGGTGGTGGTAGGGACAGCCCAACCTAATAATCCAGAATAGAAAGAAAAACAACCTGCTGCTCCAACCGGCCGTGAAAGAACCACACCTATGCGTACACCTAAATCTTTCTCAAATAAAAACACCAACATGGGTCACACTCTTACATTTGAACGAAAGGACCCCGCCAAATATACACCCTTGCCTATGAAGCCTTCACAATTGTTAGATCAACTTCTAAAGGCTGGGTTAATCAAACATAAGAAAATGTCCCCTGTGGCATCTCATAAACATGATCAATTCTATGAGTTGGCTAAGAACCCAACTTTAGTAATAGCTAACGAGCCCCCCATTCCTAGAGGCTTTAGGTTGGACAAGTTTTGCGAATATCACCAATGGTGTGGACACGGAATTGACTACTGCTTCACCTTAAAACAGGATATACATTGCATGATTGATAGAGGTGAAATAGTATTTGACGAGGCAAACCCAGTAAGACCCCAAAACCAACCCATGGGAGTCTATAAGGATCCTCTCAATACTAATGATGCACCATATGTGATTAACACTATCCATGTGGAGAATGGATAGGAGTCCCCCGAAAACCTTTGGTAACCCATAGGCCCTCTGAAAATACACCTACCTCAACACCTCTTCAAACTCCTTTTGTCATACACACATTCCCCACACCACAAAAATCATTCATCGTTCACATACCTCCTTTCATCGAAGCAGAAACCACACCATTAGAAACCCAGCCCACTTCTTTTATGATTTGGGTATCAAAACACCCTGACATGCAACCCCCTACCATTCCCCCGGACGCATTGCTGACAAGCTCAAAAGAGAGCACCTGGAAAAGTAACAGCATGAGCGCAAATTAGGACCACCGAAGCCCACATCGCTAAATGTTGTTCCTACGGTTCCATCCACCGGTGAGCCTAGCACAAATCATCAAGACAAGAATACCGACACTCACAGGGTCCTAAACTCAACATCCCCAGTTACCAATGCAAAAATCCCTCCATGAGAGATACGAATGCTGGGTCAAAGGGACCAAGTCTCCACAGACAAGAGTGCCCCAAATGGTAAGGATCTAGCGAGTGCATTGACCCAAGTCACGTAGGCTTTGAAACAAAAGAATACTTCCTTAAGCCTGTATGATCTAGTAATGACTTCACAAGTACACCAGGAAGCTCTTATGCATATGTTGACTTCAATTCCTGTTAGTGAAGACATTCCCATAGATGAGCCTTCCATTAACGCAGTACTGTCCCCACAACCTCAAGAATCAAGGCCCACATCCATGGAATTTTGTGCTAATGACATTAAGCGAGATGAGAAAATAGGAGAGGTTACTACAGCCCCTATGTTCATAACAATACAAGTCAACCATTTCAAAATACGTAAGGTGCATGTCGATGACGGCATAGCAACGAACGTAATACCCTTTTTTGTCATCAAAAAGCTGCCTTACAGAGCAAATATAGCCCACAACAACTTCTTTCTTAAAATCCTTCAGTGGTTCCCGTGTCATGGTGAAAGGCATGGTTACCTTGGATTTCATAGCAGGGAACCAGTTCCCCACATCAGCTAAATTCATAGTGGTTGATGAAATGCCAGGATTTAATTTGATTCTAGGACATCCTTGGCTAGCTCAACTTGGAGCCGTATCCTCACCAATCCTTCAAGAGATCCACCTACATTACGAGGGCGGTGAAATCATCATAGATGGGGATACGACATCACTCACTTCTTTGTACTTGGGAATGGATCAAGGGTCAGAGGTTGAGTTCTCTGAGCCTAAACAAGGAACCATGAGCATACTTTAAGACATGAACCAACCATTAACTCATGATCCTACTAAAACTAAGGAAGCACTGGACAACACAAACATAGGAGCCATTCCCACTGACGTCTCTTGGTCGAAATTACCCTTTGACATCACTAGTGAAGGGGAAGGTGAGTATAAGATCGTGCCTACATGCCCTACCACTCACGTCAAACTACAAAGGATTAAAAAGCAACTCAATGGTTAGGGCGAACTACCCCAACCATCCATAATGACGTTAAACTACCAATCCTCTAGTATGACGTTAAACTACCAGCGAACGTCCATAATGACGTTAAACTAGCCACGGTCAGAAATGGTCAGTTCCTTTTAAAAACTTCCTAAAACTGTTATTTCTTTTGGCCTACTATGGCCTAAAAATGGTTATCCTTCTTTCTTTAACACAAATGTGACAGTCCATCATGACTTTAAACTGATGTACATGGCTCGAAATGGCTTTAAACTAGAGCTTAGCATGTTACAAATTCACAAACTCTCATTACGTTACGTTAAATGTTCATTTACAAGTTACAAGTTACAATTTCAATTCATGCCTTCTCATTACTTTCTTTTTTTACAAATATTTGATTTACGTTTTGTTCTCTCATTTGACATTTAGCTACACGCATATGTTCACGATAACAAGAAAAATAATGAAAAAAATAAAAAGAGAAAACATATAATAATAAAAAAATATTGAAAGTCAATATGGTAATAAAATTCCAAAAAATTATGCCATGATTAGATCCATATCATTACATCTGTCCATCATATATTTCCATTAAATATCCAAAAATCCAAAACATTTAATAGCTAAAGCCGGATTAAGAATAAGCTCATGCATCAGTACTAGGAGGGGGCTGGTCCCCAAAATCCTCCTCATGATCTGCTCTCGCTCCACTAGGGCCAGCTCCATCATTGACATGTCCCTATAATAGAGCAAAAAACAAAAAAAATAGGTAAGAGTAATAAAGCAAATCATGAATACAAAACCAAGAAAAATAGTAACACTAATAATAAAAACAATAAAACCATACAAAAGTAAGCGCCATAATAAAACACTCACAAGTGAGAAAGGCCTTAGGTTGGCCTCCAAATGCCATAGAATCTCCTCCTCGGGCACATTTTCCCAATCATCCTCTAGGCCAAGATCAATGCCAACCAAGGTTTTACCCTTGTCCACCGAGGTCCAGGTAGGGTGCTCAAGAGATAACATGCCTGTCGAAGCCTCCCCGGAAGTGGTGGTAATGGTTCTCTCAGGAGATCCCTCCACCTCGGTGCACTCGGCAAACCTATCGTAAGCAGGATGCAAGCCTAGCCCATCAATGAACATTTCCATCCGACGATGTTCAGCTGACTTCTCCTTTAATCATTTCTTGTATTGATGCTTATGATCCTTTTGGTCCTGATCCCACTTCCATACTTTAGCAGCAAAGGATTTCCAATCGTGACATTTCCTATTCAGAAAATCCATCTATGCCCTTTGTTCAGCTAAATTCCATGTCGCCTGCACTTTGTTGTTCAAAATTGTCCAGTAACACGCATAGGTGATCTTAGATGTGCACCAAGTACTATCACCAGACAGCCTAGCAGCAACAAAATCATAACAGGATTGGAGATCCCTCTTCTCCTCTCTCTCCTTTGCTAGTGTTTCCTTCAATGAGTGCACCTCGTCCCATAGATACTCAACTGAACACCTACAAGTGCAGAGCAACTTGGCATTTTGTACAACGCAACCGAAAACTGCATCGTAAACCTTTCTAGGGACTTGTTTGATATTCCCTGGCAATTTAGGGAGGGCATCAATATGAGTAGCCTCAGAAGGATCCCATTGAATCTTGGCGCCTACATGTATAAGTACTGTACACATGAATCAGCTATAATCAACAAAAAATGCAAAGAAACACAATAAACCCAGACACTTAGCATAATACGTAACATACACATACCTAGTTTTGGATGAGCTTGTTGTAGGCGAGCAACCACATTGTTAACAATGCCTTTGAAAAAGTCCATTTTACTAGGCATCTCAGGCCATGGCCTTAGCTGGTGAGTGGATGTGGGACAAGCACGGGAGGTCACCTCAATCGGTGCTTGTGAACCTGACACCTCTACCCTGCATGTATGTGCCTCAGAGACCTCATCATCCGCCTCTGGTAATAAGAATAATTAGGATAATTAATAGCAGGACATAAGGGTTAAAAGACATAAAATATGGATCAAGCTAAAGGAATATACCAAAAAGCCTTTTGCTGGTCAGCTTGGGTAGATCACCAAGTTGCAAAGATCTATCGAAGAAACCATCGAAGACATCTCTCTCATCGATTAAATGCTTAAGTGCATCCAAAGCCTCCGCAAGCTTTGTCCCCATGATGCTTGTTACATCTTCCTCTTGTGAGACAGGAGGTTCCTTGATTGCTTCTTCCCCTTCTCTTCCTTCTTCCTTCGGCCCTGTGACAACCACTTCTGGTTCAACCATCGGGGCCAAGGCTTCTCTCTCCCTCTCAGGACTTTCCTCTAATAACACTAGAATCCTAGTGTTAGTATGACATAGTATATACATACATTTAATAAACATATAAACCAAAACACAATAAAAAATAAATATATAACAATAAAATAAAATACTTACACTCCACTAGCAGTACAAAGCGGATCCTCTTCGCTCTTGGTTGTCTCACCTCTAGGGTCGGCTCCCTTGGGCGTTCATTTCTCTTCACCTTCGCCTTGGATCTCCCGAAGGTCTCATGAATCAGATGTTCATCCCCTTTAACAGACGTGTACAGTATAGGTGGTTCTAATCCCAAGCTATCACGGGAATGATGGAAACGACTAGCTGCACCCCCAGTAGTAACAAACATTGATTCTTCGATGCCTTCGGGTGGGTCCTAAGATTTAGTGGTACTAAACAGATGGCAAATCCAGGGGCGGGAAAGCTGTGAACGATCCCTCAATAAATAACAGTTATCACCATAAACTACTAGGAACTCAACAAACCTACGTAGGTACCCTGCGAAGAGAGGAGAATGTGAAATGGGATTTGGCATTGATGTTTGAGCGTAATCTGACAATCTCTCCATGAAAGCTAGATCCAAGAAATTGTGCCCAATTATAACACACGCTCGTCTCTAGGATTGCTCGTATGATACGCGTGGACTTGATCCCAAGGTTTCTTCCTTGAGAACGAGATTTAGGGAATTCTTGTGCCCGAAAGAGAGGGTACAAGAAGTTCACCTCCATTAATCAAGTATCATCTTGATGGAAAAGCGTATGGGACTCCGAGACACACCTAACCAATCTTCAAGCTCCTTTATGATTTGGCTTTCTTTAGTCACTTTATCTACTGCCACTCTGGCGCCATCCATAGGCATGCCAAAAAGATCGGAAATGAACTTAGTAGTCAGGTGGAAAGACACCTTGACTCCTTGAACCTGCGTAGTGAAATGAGAAGCATCATCACTAAAAGAGTCAACAATGGTAAGCATTTCAGTAGCTGGAATATTAGGAGTTAGAGTAGTGAACAAGTCCATCAAACCCACATGGGTAAGATGGCTGATGATTAACTTAGAGGCCTTTATTTGTAACCATTTTTGTGACTGTTCTATCTCTCCATACTTCATAAAAAGAGTGGCCTCAGTGCGCCTTGATACAATGGTAACTTCATTAGAAGAGACAGCCGCTGTAGAAAAAGAAAAAAGAAAACATGGAGAGAAAGGTTAAAAACATAGTACATGATGATGCAACAAAAAGAAAGTGGAGTCTAGAGTGTGATCATTTACCATCAGGGCGGATTAGGCACAGGATCAATTCTCTGAGGAAAAATTGGCCCATTGGAGGACCAATCCTCATCCAACCAACCATGAACTTGACAGTGTTCAAAAGCCCTTGAAAATTGCCTATGGTAGTCAACAATAGCACCTCTTATCTGGTCCAGTACTACAGCATGAAGAGTGGGGTCCACCATTAATGCCTCCAATGCTGTGTGCGCTAAGGCAAGCCCACCATCATCATCGCGCATCCCATTCTCATCAAAACGAGGCCTGCATAGAAAAGGAATATTTATGCATAGACAACGATATAATTTTAAAAGAATCAAAAATTAAGCAAAGCACAAAAGAGCATACTTGTCCATTCTATACACTGTCCCAGGTAGGTTCTGGAATAGAGTGTGCACACGGAAGGCTAGAAAAACTGTGTTGCTGCTGTTATAATGACTACAAGTAGGTAGCTCCCACACATGAGTCAAGGGATGAGTAGATCTAGGACCCTCAGAAGGGCCTCCCTCAACTATAAAAGGTTCCTCATCTATGTCAGTAATGAAGGCAAGCATGTCTTGTGTAGATCCAGGCAACATGGTTTTAATGATATCACGAGTCAATTGCTCACTTAAATGAGACCATATAACTACGCTGAAATTTTACAAAACAAATGACAAAAATGAAGCAACACCGGGATGAAACCATATCACATGAGGCCCAATGTGCATGTCATAAGGAGGTATGTCTGGTCCAAAAGGGCCAAACCAAGCAAGTACACCAATGAGCTCAACCACAAGAAGGGAGGGTTTAGGTCCCTTACATAAACCAAACACATAAATAATATTTAATATATAGTTTCACCCCATGAGACAAGAACACCAATATTTATTTGGTGTATTTAACGTTCGCTGGGGCACATTGAAATCATTTACATAGTAGTTTGTCGCAAGCAACATAAAATGAACATGCATGTGTAAAACCATGAACATTCATAGATTCATAGAAATGTATTTAAATCTATCCAAACAAGAAAATAATAAACAGCATAGACTTAAACACCAGTAGCCAATGAATATTTCAACAAACAATTTTCATCTTCATGTTTCAACACAAACGTCGCTCATGAGGGGGTTTTCCCTGGCACTCACGTTGAGCACCCCTATGGCACTCACGTTGAGCATCCTTGTGCTCACATTGCCTGCCCTGCAACGTGTCCTAAACTAAACTCACGCTGCCACTCACGAGGGGGTTTCTCTGGAACTCATGTTAGGCATCCCTGGCGCTCACGCTGGGGCTTGCCCTAACAACTCACACTGGGCATCCGTGGTGCTCATGTTGTGGCCTGCCTGCAATGCTCTCATGCTGTCCAAAAAAAAACTTGGCCTACCTACAATGCACTCACACTGGGGCCTGTTCCTGCAGCTCATGCTGCCCTGGAAATTATGTGGCCCTGGCACTCACATTGTCCTGGTGCTCACGCTGCCTAGGGAACTAACCCTGCCTTGTAACTCACGCTGGGTTTTCCCAGGAACGCATGCTAGGGTCTACCCTGGGAAAGCTCACACTGTCTAGGAAGCCCTAGCACTCACGCTGCCCTGGGAAAGCTCATGCAACCCAGGAAGCCCTAGCACTCACACTACCATGGGAAAGCTCACGCTGCCTAGGAAGCCTTGGCACTCACGCCATGCTCGCCCCAGTAAACAAAATGAAAACAAAAAAAATCTAACTTGCCCTAACCCAACCACATGCACCCGAAAGACAACAACCGAAAAATATAGCAAGCCACAAACCCCTAGAAACAAGCCCTAAATCCCCAAAACAACCCAAAATCACGCTGAACATACGGTAGAAAATGGCGGCCATGAGAGACAATGTTGCCCTAGCTAATGCTGTGTACGGAATACCAGAGAAAAAAGGAAGAAATAGACCTGTGCAGAGCTCCATCCCATGCTGGAATTCTGGCTTGAGGGAGACGCTGAAGTAGCTCTTCGCTCTCCTCCACGAACACTAGATTTGCTTACCTCTTTCCTTTGCCTCAGCTTGCTTTCCCTTTGCCCTTCATGGATGCCCTGTAACTCATGCTGCAACTCATGCTAATGCTCACGCTACACTCCCTAACTTACTCATGCTGCAATCCAATGCTCAAGAACTCACGCTAACACAAATGACGCCCTTGTACCTCAAAACCTCTTTTAACCCCTAATATTCATTCTCAATTTAATTTATTTGTATTTTATTTTATCTTATTTATCTTTATTTTTATTTACTCAATTTACCATGTTTCATGTTTAAATTTTGTTTTCATATCATTACTTATGTCATCTTTATCTCATTCTTACATGATATTCCTCTTTATTTTATTTGTGTGGAAAAAGGCCAAAATATTAGAGATAAAAAAATAATAAAAAAGGAAAGAAAAAAAGGTTGAAATCAACAAAAAGAAAAAATATATATATAAAAACATATAAAAAATACATAATCACACGCATAAAAATCCATAAGACTTTAAAATCCCATAAACTTATTACTCGCACAAAATGTAGAAATTAACAATGCTCCATACATTCATCCATAACACAAAATGACATGAATATTATCAGCCTGGTATGGCCTAAAACTACCATATGGTCTAGGTATGACACTAAACTAACGCTATGTCCCGTAATTTCATCAGTACATAAATGCTCATTTGCATTTAACAACACCTTCGTCAAGTAAATGTCATTCATTTCGCCCCTAGTTTATATTGGCAGGAGCAAGCACATGGCCACCAAAAATATCCTTTCAACATTGTCGCTTAGTGGACCATACGGGGAGGTAAAAATAACAATTAATCTAGAATCCTTGGATATAGACCCATGTGATTATACTAATTTAATAGCCTCCACTCACGAAACATCAGGCTGGTCTCAAAATGTGGCTAAGACTTTAGATCTAGAGGCCAATAATATCACTAAAGATCCTGTTATTGAAGTCCCCATTACTACATTCAATGATGAAACTAGAACATTGAAATTAAGTACCCTATTGGGCTCACAACTTGTTAGTGACATCACTCAAGTACTGAAAGATAATATAAAAACATTCGCATGGTCATATACCGACATGCCAGGATTAGACCCCCGAATCATCCAACACAACATCATTCTTAATGAAAAAGTCAAACCGGTGAAGCAAAAGGCACAAAAGGTTAGACCTGAGGTGGCATTAGTAGTTCATGCTGAAATCACAAAGCTCTACCAAGCTGGTTTCATCTGAGTTGTTGATTATTCCAATTGGATATCAACCATTGTTGTAGTCCCTAAGAAGAACAGTAGTATATGCATATGCATTGACTTCCGTGATCTTAACACAACCACTATAAAGGATGACTTACCACTACCTAGCATCGATCAACTTATTGACACAACTGCTGGGCATGCACTATTATCCTTTATGGATGGATTTTTAGGATACAATCAAATAAGAATCAACCCGGAACATCAACTCAGAATAACCTTTATGACACCTTGGGGTACATTCTACTATACGATGATGCCATTTGGTCTTAAAAATGCAGGCACTACATATCAACGAGCAATGACATATATATTTAGTAATTACATGCTCAATTTGCTCAATGATTACATTGACGACATCGCGGTTAAATCTAAAACAACTGAGAAACATGCAAAAGATCTAGACCTAGTGCTTAAACGTTGTCTCAAATATGACCTCAGACTCAACCCAAAGAAGTGTGTCTTTGGTGTCAAAACAGGAAAAATGCTTAGCTTCGTAGTCTCTAGAATAGGAATAGGTAATAATTAACATGCAACCACTTAAAAAGCTTACCAAACTACGTGGTCTACAGGGTAGATTGCAATTCATTAGATGCTTTATCGAAAGGCCAACAGATAAGTTGAGACCCATGCAACACCTATTACGAAAGAATGTGCATTTCCAATGGACCCAACAGTGCCAGGAAGCATTCGAGAATATAAAGCAAGAGCTAGCTCAACTACCGATAGTTTATCCCCCAAAGAGCGATAAACCCTTCTACATCTACCTTGCAACTTCCGATTCTTCCATTGCATCGATGCTTTGTCAAAAATGTAAAGATGGAATCAAGATCCCTGTTTATTACCTAAGCCATGCTCTAATTTTTTATGAACAATGATACAACAACATGGATAATTCATGCCTTGCCCTCATCTTCTCCTTGAAGAAATGGCAACATTATCTCTTTCGTAATCAAGTTTACATCATTTACAAGAATAATGTACTTCGCGCCATCACTAATAACATCTATGAGTCGAGTAGGATAGCTAGGTGGAAAGCGATGATCACGGAGTTTGACTTACACTATGTTGCTCAATCCTCCACAAAAGGTCAAGCAATAGTCACACAATTGACCATCTCGCCAACACATGATCAAGCAACAATTAACCCTGAATTCCCCGACGAGAATGTTAATAGTATAGACATCGTACCTGATAACTATGAGGCAATCCTTTATTTCGATGAAGCTTCAACTTCCCGAGGTGGAAGTGCTGTAGCCATTTTAACATACCCCTCCAGAGAAATCCAACCCTTTGCCTACCGATTAACCTTTCCCTATACCAATAACATGGCAGAATACGAAGGTCTTCTTAGAGATCTTCAAGCAGCATTGACCTCAGGAATCGCACGTCTTATAGTTTGAGGTGATTCACAGTTAGTCATTAATCAAGTCATAGAGGTTTACACATGTAAGGCTCTCCACTTGCAACCATATTGAGATTTCACCAAAAATCTGCTAAAGCAATTAGTGGAAGTGGATATATAGCATGTCCCTAGAAGTAAAAACACCATTGCTGATGCACTTGCTACACTGGCTCTAAACATGACACCCAAAATGTTGCATGCATTGCCTAGTTCTATAACAAATTGTGCCAAACCCAGGACTGACGCTCTCAATGAAATGCCTATAGCATCTGTTAGTACAACACATGCAATAAAATGGTATGATGACATAAAAGAATACCTTCTACGAGGAAAACCTCCACAACATTTGATAAACGCTGAAAAAGACATCGTGCGAAAACACTCTTGGCAATATGTGTTAATAGGAGAAACCTTGTGTTGCAAATCCTATCAAGGCATTCTATTGATATGCGTTAGTAACGTCAACGGTCAAACGATTATAGAACAAGCCCACGAAGGACTTTGTGGCAGGCACATAGCACCCAAAGCAATGGCAACAAAGATTAGGCGCTTGGGCTATTACTGGCCACACATAGAGTATGATTACTTCTCCAAGGTCAAGACATGTGACATTTGCCAAAGGCATGGTAACCTAATACATGTTCTGAGTAACGAATTGAACACAACACAAATCACATGGCCATTCCAAAGATGGGGATTAGACTTAATTGGACCGATAATGCCATCATCCTCCATAGGACATAGCTTCATTATCACTGCAACTGAATACTTCACAAAATGGGTAGAAGCTATTCCCCTTAGGAAGACCACTTCTAAACATATTTGCACTTTCATAATAGAAAACATCGTGACTTGTTTTGGTATTCCGATCACCATCGTTACTGACAATGGACCACAGCTTAGCAGTACAAATACTAAAAGCTTCTATGAAAGCCTAGGTATTAAACATGCATTCTCATCATCTTACTACCCATAGAGCAATGGTCAAGCGGAAGCTACAAATAAAAATATCATCATGGTGCTCAAAAAGATGCTAAATTAGAGCAAGAGGCGATAACATGAACAATTAGTCTATGCATTGTGGGCATACAGAATGACACATCGAACATCTATAGGTAAAACTCCATTTAGTCTTGTATATGGATCTGAAGTTGTTTTACCTTTGGATTTACAGGTTCCTTCATTGTGGATAGCTCTCTCAGGCCTCCTCGATGAAAGCCAATGCAATGAACTGCGCATTGCTGACCTTGACTCGGTGGAGGAGGAACGTGTACGAACACTTGATCAGATCGAGTGGT
Organism: Gnetum montanum; assembly: GCA_015680685.1. Classification (NCBI taxonomy): domain Eukaryota; kingdom Viridiplantae; phylum Streptophyta; class Gnetopsida; order Gnetales; family Gnetaceae; genus Gnetum; species Gnetum montanum. Next base: position 19,576 of record MNCI01000962.1, read on the forward strand.
ACTAGAAACAACAGCGGCAATGGCACAAACACGATATGCATAAGCACCCGATTAAGGAAGGGGACCTAGTCCTTAAGGCTATCCGTGAACATCCAGATAAATTCTCAGCTAACTGGGAAGGGCCTTACTTAATCACTAAGGCATACAATAATGGAGCATTCAAACTTGCTGACATGGATGGAAATGAGTTCGCTAATCCTACAAATCACCTGTACCTGAAACGGTACTATGTCTGATCAGCCTAAGGTACATAACGGTCCTAGCATCATGACCTAAAACTGATACCATAGAACGGTCCTAGGGTTATGACATGAAACTGGCACCATAGAGTGTCCTGGAGTCAGGACAGTAAACTGACACCATAGAGCTCTATCCAGCATGACACTAAACTACCACATCTATCTGCCATGACATAAAACTAGCATACAGAGTCCACTAAGACTAATAAACTAGTTTGCCTCTTCACAGTCCGCTAAGACTATAAACTAGCAACGCACCATCTGCTATGATGCTAAACTGGCATCGTCCAAAGGGTTATGATGTGAAACTAACCCGCAACAGTCCGCTAAGACTATAAATTGGTGACATCATTGACGACTAGACAATACTTGAAAAGATTGTTGCTGTAATTAGCTATACGTGTTCCGCAAAGACTTGCTGCATAATTTGTCTCATGGACCTTGATGAAGCTGATGTTGTTCATGATTCTGTCTACTTTGAAATTGCACGTGGTGGCTCCATCTCCTTGGTTGTTTTCAAATGTAAAGCACTTAGTTAACTGAATCATTTGTGGTTTTCTTATCTTCTTGGAGTTGTGTGTGCAGGATGACACACCTGAGGTGTTCATGCACAGATGCACTTTATCATGACAACAAGGTATCACATTCTTCCTAATGCCCGCAACTGGGTGAATCAAATTGTTCATAAGTACATTCCCTATTCCCCATCATGTTCCCCTTATCTTATTCAATTACACCCCCTTGATACATTCTACTCATCCCAAAACTCTTGATACACCATTGCACACTATGATTCTCTAAGTAGTTGTGACACAAAATGCAATACACAGTACATGATACAAATGCAAACACATGAGCACAAGCACAACACTGAAAGCAAGCTCTTCCAAAAACAAAAAAAAAAAGGAAAACAAAAAAAAAGAGGAAAGGAAACAAAGAAAAAAAGAAAAGAAAAACAAAAAAAGAGAAAAAAAGAACAAAAAGATCAAAGAGCAAAATGCCCAGAAGAGGTCTTCATGACCCCGTTGACATCATAGACCAAAGATCATTAGCTCTTCTCATACAAGCCCTAGGCAGGAAGGAAATTGTCTTAGAAAAATAGTCACACTCGTGTCTTAAATGATCATGTTGCATATCGTCACGTGGCTTTGGTTGTTTACAACGGGCTCATGTAAACGCTCTACAAGAGTCTTGTTTTCTCCAAAGAATGCACTTCCTATGTCTTGGTTCCAAGTCTACTAAACACCGGCTACTCAAAAAGATCAAAAATATGGCTTGTTCACATGAGAGCATTCGTATCTCACAATTCCAATAGAAATTATAACCCCTGATCAACTCTTAATTTCCCCAGTTACGACCAACCCCCTTGCATCTTGGAACTGCACTTCCCCAATCCCATGTACTTTTGAACACGGTGCAATGACATCTAGCCAGGGGCCAATGGCTAATGCTTGGTACTTGGTTGGTCATGGTGTTTTGTACTTCTTTGTCGACACCTCTTGGGTGGATTCCTCCAGACGTCAACAAAGAGGGGCCAATGAAACACCACTAATTTCAGCCTAACACTTTGAAGCGAGAACAACTCAGATCCTCTTGAGCATTTGGGAGGCAAAAATTTGACTAAGGCATGTAACTCATGCTTGGCTTGTCAAGCCACCTTGCTCAAGCTCAGCTTGTCAAGCTAGCTTGCTCACACTCTACTTGTCAAGCTAGCTTGCCCTCTATGTGAGTAATTCCAATGACTTCAAAATCAAGTTAGAGATGGTCCAATCCGAGGGTGCAGGTCATCTTCATAGGGCCACTGTCGTCCACTTCAAGTATCAGTATTTGGGAGTTCAAATTTTAGGTCAAATTGTACAAATTTTCTCACTCATACTGTGGTCACGCTAGCAGAGTGAGTACAATGTGAGCAACTCTAAGAGCCTCAAAACTAAGTCGAAATGATCTGACTTCCAAGGTGCAAGTCATCCTCAGGGTTTATTGTTGACAACTTCAAGTCCCACCCTCCAAAATTCCAGATTTCATGTCCAAAATTACAAGTTTTTGTAGCTTACATTGTGGTCATGCTGAGCTCACGCTGGCAGTGTGAGTCCAGCGTGAGCTACCAAAAGTGGTTTAAAACAAGGCACATCCAAGCTCAGTTTTTGACTTGTAGATCACTCTCAAGGTCAACCACAGTCAAACAATTGTTGTACTCAAGAAACATGCTTCAAAGGTCAAAAATTAGTGTGAAAGACATCATTTTTAGCTCACTCATGCCCAAGTCACACTGAGGTCATGCTGGTAGCATGAGTACAGCATGAGTGCAGTGTGAGTCTAGCATGAGTACTGATCACGCTTGGTCAAAAGCATGCCGAACACATGTTGAGGACACACCAAGACAAAATCAACTCATACTAGAAGCTCTAGTGAAACAGAGATGCCTCAAACAGCCACAAAACCACTCAAATCGACATCTTGCAATAATTAATTCAAGGACCGAGAAGTTTCAAGCGAGCCGGAGTCAATCTCTCTTATTGTACATTATTATTTTCATTGTAAATTTTCATCATTTGTGAGCTTGTTAAGCTCTTACGTTCCAAATTGTATCTGCTTCCATGGGCATAAGCTAGCTTGCGTAAGCCAATACACGTTGTAAGATACAATGCATCTGGCCAAGAACGTAGCTCGCCTACGCACGTCCAATTGACACATAGCTGTCCATCTAACACCTATCACATGATCCGTTTTCCTATCATCTCTCAGCCATTGATCCATCTATGAGTTTCATACCTGAACCTAGCCAAACCTTATAATACCCCATCCATTCACATGAATGGGGTTGGAAATTTTGAAGGTTGATGGCTTGGAAAACACTAACTAGCAACTTTTGGATGCTCGGGCGCACTTGACTCCTAGCATTTAAGCACCTACAAGCATATCACCTCGGGGCTTAGTGCTTAACTTACCATGCACACACGCAACTATGCTTTGATCAGTGCACATTCATTCTAAGCAATACAATATAGTTCATTTTTTACCTTCCATTATATTGTTTACTCTATTTTAAATTTAGTTTACACCTTGTTTACAATACAGTTATGTATACGCCTTGTTTGCATTTCATGAGTCACTGTTTATATTTTGTGCATCAGTTACGATAACCCCAGCGCAAGTCATAGCTTACGTTCAGGGAAGTCCTTAGTTGATTTACGTGCAGACCATCCAAGGCACTCTGCCTTCATTTTCCTTTCTAGCTTGCCCTCACGCGAAGGCAGGGTCAATTGTACCTATCCAATGATCTTTCGGTGTCTGTTTTTCCTTCCAACCTTACACCGACGATTTCGGTCAGTACAGGGACCTGCAGATCCAAGATCTTACAGTATACATGGAGTTGGCAAACCTATGGTATGCCAACCTTGCCATGTTAACAGTAGGGTGCCCGACGATAAAGCTCAAACAACGGGTAGCGACCACCTACAACAAATATGAAGCAAAATTTGCAGAACGCAAGAAGTTGTTGGAAAAACTGGAGATCGCAAATTCTGAACTTGAGGTGGTGAAAGCAAGCTACCAAGGACAAAAAGGTTTTGCAATGGATTTGGCTCGATGGCTCGCGAATTTCCAAGAATACAAAGATAAAGCCAGAGCCTACGAAGAGGAACGATGGATGTTTGCGGCTTGGTATGTCAAGGTCAATCAAATGTTTCTGCAACTACCCTGCCCATGGAAGGTGCCGACTCCATCAAACATCGGAAAACTAGCATGGATGGCACAAGATTCCCGAACCAAAGAGGAGAAACTCCAGGCCATCCTTCAATGCCATCAAGTCCCAAGACTTGGAGCACAAGACAAGGGGAAAGCACCTATGGAGGAGCCACCGCCACTAGGAACTACATCAATTCCAAAAATTTTGTAGCTGTAGAACATTTTTTGTGTTGTGTCTTAGTTTTTTTTTGATTCCACACTATAGCATAAACCCATTTTCACCATCCAATAATCCCATACCTATCCACTATGTAATCAATGGAGCTTATTCTCACCGTAACTCGAGGATGAGTTTTCATTTAGTCGTGAGGGTATGATGAGTCACCATTTAGTCCACTGCGATATCGCATACATGATGTCACATATGCGATATCATAGCCTATCTCCTCATCTATAAATAAGAGGTAGAAAGTTCCGATACGAAACTTTTTAGTTAGTTTTAGTTTAAGTGTTAAAGTTTAGTTCTTGTTTTTCTCTCAACCCTTTTCCTCCCAGTGTATGCCCACAGTGTGGTGAATGTAATTGTATGACATCCTTTATTCAAGTGTG
>MNCI01000962.1:24333-41472 GCA_015680685.1 Gnetum montanum
GACTAAACCATATGTGAAAAAGCTAATACTAGTCTAGGTGGGAAGACAGTGAACTGTCTAGATGCCACAACTAGTTCGTCTATAGAGTTCGACCAGATTGTGCATGTAACGCTTGTATTCGTATGGTTGAGTGTAGGGGTACCTCGCCACTCATCAACATGCTTGGGGCATCCATATATATAGGTCTTATGGACGCAATATCGCATACGTGCTAGCGTGGACCCAATATTGTGTTGGACCTAATACCAGGTACCCAATATCACATCCCTTCTAGAATAAGGTACATGGCAAAATTGATAAAGTTTTGAATTTTCACAACCAAGAATGAAGGATTTAAGGTAAATTTGAAAGATCCGGGGTAATGTTGAGTAGACATTAAGGCACCAAAAGTGTAATAAAGTGAAATTATACAATAAATTTCTTTTTGGTAAGTTTCAGGGAAAAAGGACATTTAGTGGTGCACAAGAATGTTTGGGTTGAAATGATGATAAAGGGAAGAATAAATTCAGCAATGCAGTACTCAGAGGATATAAGATGATGTAGTGATGTGCAATAAGTACAGATTACAAAAGTTATGCAAGTGGATCCTTCCCAAAGTAGGTTCCAACCTATCATGCCCTTGTGTAACCACAACTTAAAATATTCGTAGGCACTAGAAGGGTTAAATGCAATCCACACTAGTGCAACAAAACACACACATGTTAAATACCACCATGATTAGGTATGAATTCTATGCCACACAAGACACAATTTAGAAATACTTGGACAGTGGGGTGAAATGAATCATAGAAGGGATTGTTGAGATTAGGACATGAGGTAACTGACCTTGGGCACAATGAATCCTAAGTGTGGGGTGTGATTAAGGTATCATTAGCCTTTCACTCCAAAATCAAGACCAAGTCCATACCTCTGATCATTGACATTGCATTGTTTCATCTAGTGATAGAGTACCATAAAAGCATCATGATAGTAAGGTGTATGATCACTTGGCATTTTGTCCAAGGGAGGAGTGATTTGGAATTTCTCTACGACACATTCTTCTTGATCTTTTCTTTGTTATTTTTCTTCTTTCTTTTCTTTTTTTCTTCACTTGGCTGCTTTGGCACTTTGTCATTTCCAACGATGATCTGGAGAAGCCACCAACCTTTAGGCATGGGTGCATGTCTTTCCAGTGGGATCTTATAAAATAACATTGAGTTTCTTTATTGAGTGCCTTTATTACTCTTACTTCCATTTTTTCTTAGATCTACAGGACCTTAGTACAACCAAGCTGCATGACAGCACATACAGATGCCACTAAAGAGAATCCACAAGTCCCCTTGATGTCACACCCTGGCCATTCCCTCTTAGTCCATCATTTTTCACTCTAGGCATAATGAGTACAAAGTTACTTTAAGTTTTAATGATGACAAGAATATCATCATGCCCAGAGTAGAACCTCTTATTAATAGAATGGGTGGGTGGATGCTGTGGGCTCACTATCTAAATAATTAGTCACTTGTGACTTAATAGCATAGAACACACCTCAACCGATGGGTCACATGAGTATTTTATTCACCGATGAGATTACCCTTAAAAAAATAAAACGACAAATTGAAAACGAAAAATTGGAAAACAAAAAATTGTAAAATAAAAAAAAAGGAAAAACATTTACTAATTTTGCTTATTAGAATTGGGGGTATTCCCCATGACTAAACCTTTGAGCATGGCTAGAATTAATAAATGAAAAATTTGGATCCATGCATGTTGGAAACACTAGGATCCAATCAAATCCAAACCACTATGTGTCTTTTAATGTGGTGGTAGGAATGTACCCAAATTGGAGTTCACACACTTGATTAAAGTAGGCATAGTGGGGTAGATTAGAAGCTGTGGTCATGTGATAAGAAGCTAACCCACTATGGCACTCGTGATCATAAGATGGTATGCAAGGATTGATATGTCTCCCTATGTGGTTGTATCCATTGGGTCACATGGTTATTGAAGCATTAATCGATGGCTCGGATGAGATAATAGGAGGCATTGAATTTGAAGAGGAAGGTCCATCACAGTGTTGAGCTTGCGCTGTGTTGGAGGATGCAATGGTTCCAGAGCCGTGCCATCTCTTTCTACGATCATGCATAAAGAAAGGACGCTTCTGACATTGTGGAGGACTTCCACTACTATTGACAATAGTGGCACAAGTAATGTTTGTGGGTTATTGTTGTGGCACAAAACCTTCTGGTACAACTGGTGGTGACGTAGAAGGTGGTGAAGGATGAGAATATTGAGGGTAAGGAGAAGTGTAAGGAACATGAGGTGGTGATCCTGTGGGAGAGGATATGGGTTGATAGTACTTGGGAGAATGATAATGATGAGGTGAAGTAGAGGATGTTGATCCAGTAAAAGAAACATGGTGTTGAACATAATAAGAATTTGGTGTCTGGGTATACAAAGGGTGTGGTTTGTTTGGCGATGGCCTCCCCCACAACTAGGGGTTTTGCCACTGCGGTTGGACATAGTACTTCTGTACAAAATCTGGATGTAATATTCCTCCCTAATGCTCATGTAAATGTGACAATACTGGGCATTGTTTTTCAGGGTAATCATATAGACAAACATGACATTGATACTTATGATTTGTAATTAAGTTCCTATCCTTATTTTTTTAACCCTCCTTTCCAATTATCGAATGGTGTTCTATCCTGTTTATAAGTTCGGCGTCCTCTTTTTGTTCTAGTTGTTAGAGTGATCATGCGTGGTTCTACCTCTAATAATGTTTGCATATTCTTCACATTTTTCATGTACCCATTCCATCATCTTATTGATCTTTGCCTCAATTTCATATACTAATTATAGTATTGGAAAAGATGATTCCACCTCCTTGAGGTGAGTTGATTTCTCCTCTTCATGAGTATGGACCTTTGTTATTTTAAGATTTTGGTTCGGTTGAGATCTTTTAACATTCTCCCATTTGGCTATTTCTCCTTCTTCNATTGAGATCTTTTAACATTCTCCCATTTGGCTATTTCTCTTTCTTCTTTTGCTACCCACTTAATAAGCTCTTGGAATTGGTGGGTTCGTAGTTCATATAGTTAACCTCAGGCATACATCCTTAGGGTCTCCCTTATTTCATTACGGAGCCCATCCATGATGTGATACATTAGCCTCTCCTTGGAGTACCCATTGCCTAGAAATTTATTTAACAATGAATAATATCTTTCTAATGCCATGTCTAAGGGTTCATGTTGCCCTTGTTTCCACTCTTGGATTTGTCTCCTCAAGCATGACACTCTTGCACAGGTTTGATATCTTTCATTGAAGAGCTCTACCATTGTTGGCCAATGACAAATTGATTTTGGTTTTAAAGACCTATACCATACTTTTGCTTGGCCAATGAGTGTTATATGAAAGAGCTTAAGTCTTTGCCACCCATTATCAATGTTGTTCCATGCGCAGGTGTCATAGAAGGCTTGTAAATGGTGTTGCAGATCTAAATCGTAGTCCCTTGAAAACTTGGAAAAGTTATTTAAATCAAGCCTAGATAGACGGCTTTCCTTATGATGCCTACAGGATATTTAAACAACCTCTTGTATATGCATTAGGCTCTTAGTGGCTAGCAGGGATTCATCATCACTAAGTAGGTTATGAGTTTGTGAGGTGGGACGATGTTGTCTTTGTTCATGCTAGCGTTCCTGACCTCGCTCGTGGGTTCAATTTTTATTTTTACATTGACCCCTTGAGAAATGGTCATCAATGTCATAACCTGACGTTGAAGGAGTAGAGGAAGAGAAAGAACTGGAACACTTGTCATGAATTTTGTAAGTCTCCTAACCATCCCTTGATGTACTCTTGCTAACCATTGAGAAGGTCCTAGGCCTTATGGACCTCCTCATTCTATGGGATGTCCCATCCTCACTAAAGGTGTCTGAGTTAGATGATAAGAGTCCTTGAATATCGTTGGGGTGTCCATGAACATATGAAACTCTTGCGTAAGATTGAGGACTCCACACTTCTTCGTCATCATATATTTTGTTGGTTCTCCAATGAATTGCCTCATTAGTTGTGACTTAATTGAATTTAATTTCTTTCTAAAATATTTTTCATTAATACTTCATTACAATGATCTTGTATGATATAACTAATCTAGATAACTAGCACCATCCCTGGCAACGGTGCCAATGATGAGTAGCGAGGTACCCCTATGCTCAACTATACGAATATGAGCGTGTATGCACAATCTAGTCGAACTCCATGGATGGACTCGTTAGGACACCTAGATAATTATATATTTATCACAATTCACTATCTTCCCACTTGGGCTAGTATTTGATTTTTCACATATGGTTTAGTCTAGAGTGAGGTGTATGATGTGATTCCTAATTACTATGCTACTCCTAAAGTCAATAAGAAATAACTTGAGTGAACTAATAGACAATGGAAAATAAAATCTCAGCTAGCCTAAGTGCAATGAGCATTTGTCCTTAATCATCTGCACACATCTTGGACCTCGTGTACTACTTTTGGGATTACCAAGTGCATATTACTTGAGCACTACTAGATACACTACTAGGTTACCAAGTAGTTACACTTAAATATTCATAATTAAGATGTACCCATTTTGCATTAACAACAAGAATAGTAAATAATGATAAAGAAATATTAACTAAGAAAACAATAAATAATAATCAATAATTAAACAATTAAAAACCAAGTGAATGTTGTAATGATGGAGTAATCTCAATCTTTATTGTCAATTGTGTGTGTGTCGAAGTACGTCACACTTGAACAAAGGTTCTGTACAATTACAAACATCACACTGTGGGCATGCACTTGGGAGAGAACTGAAAACTAACAAAAAGACTCGACCCTAAAAGACTTACCAAAAGACATATTTTCCTATGTGCTTGAGTGCTATATTTATAGGCTAATGCAAGAATCACGATATCATGTATTTGATATCGTTATCTAGGCTATGATATTGCGTACCTAATATTGGGGCATGGCAAACCATGATTCATCACATAGTTAAGTATAGTTTACTTGAAGTTGACCTTGAATCTAAAAATGATAAGTTTGAACTTTTAACTTTGTAAGCTTGACCACACAGATAGGTGACATTGATGTTAACGTTGACATAGATATGAACAATAACATCACTAACACTTAGACAAATTTTCACAATTTCACCTAGGTGCTAGTTCTAGGCCTCCAATACCTTGTTTGATGTCCAAATTGATGCTAAATTGCATTGTAATGATGCTTAGTGGTTTGTGAATCTAAGAGACATTACTAAATGCTCAACATGATGGTTGATGATGTCATGATGCATGTGCTGAAAGTGTTAATGTTGACGTTGATGCTAATGTTAGTATTGGCATCAACCATGACATAGAAAAATTTCAAAGTTTTGCAAGTCATAATCCCAAATTTTCAGGATGCCTAAATTAACACTAAAATGGGTGAAAACGATGTTGAAATAATTCTAAGGGATCCAAGAAGCCTAGAGATGAGTCAAAATGCTGATTGTGAAGGTTGATGATGATATCTTACAAGTTCCAAGAATAGTGACATTGAAATTAACATTAAAGTTAGTATTAGTGTCATCCATAGTGAAATTCTTGGCCATTTCACCTAAGTTAGATTTTTGAGTTCCCAAGGTCCCATTTAACCTCCGAACTAATGTCAAAGGCTGCTAAGATGAAGTCAAGGACCTAGATAGGCTTATGGACACTATAAAATGTTGATTTGGAAGACAATGCAAAGTTCAACAATGTCAATATTGGCATCAATGTCAACATTAGCTAGGAAGTTAGAAATATTTTTAGTGATTTTTCAAGTGAAAGGTCAAACTCTTGATATGCTAAAATTGACCCTAAAATGAGTTGAAATGATGATTTTCGAATATCAAGAGACTTGAAAACTTATGAAATGTCATGAACTAGATGTGTAAAGTGACTTGGAGGTGTTGGAGATGCTAAGATAAGGCATAAACTCGTTGATGCTCTAGACTTAGAAAAATGTTGATTTTCTAAGTCCCAAAAGAATTTATCAAAAAGTGCCAATTTTTTAAGTCCAAAGAGCCAAAACTATTGTTGATGGGTCATCCAAGTCCTGGGAACCCATGGTGTATGTCAAAATATAGTTCTAATGTGATTTGAAAGTGTCGAAGGTGGTGTTTTTGGTGTTAACATTGGCATCAATGTTAATGTCAATCATACTTAGAAAAAAATTTGGTCATTTTCTAAACTTTTTCAAAGTCACCAAAATCAAGGTCCAAATGCTAGGGTATAATCCCAAATGGTCCCAAGAGTCATTCGAAAGTTGAAATGTATGTTATGAACTTATTTTTGAGGTGTTTTATCTTGTGGCATTCAAGGACGGTTAACTTAAAATCCATGTGAGCTCCAACACTTAAGAAAAAATTTGATTTTGGAGTTTTTTTAGGGTCATCAAGAATGAAGTCCATAAGCTAGATCATGAACTCAAATGATCCCTAGAGACCTCTAGGAGTTTAGAATGTGCCTTGTGATGATGTATCTGGGGAGTTTGATGCTCGAAACGACATGCAACAACGTCAAGACCACACTTAGTCTCGATCTCTAATGAACTAAAAAAGTAGGTACAACATATGGTATAAAGGAGAAATAATTCTTGTATGTTAAAGATGAGTACTAATATGAAGATCTCAATGTATAAAACATCGTTAATTTTTTTCTCTGAAAAGGTGGAAACTTTCAAATATCTCATATTTTTCTCATCCAAAAGTGCGGTGATGATTGTATTTTTTAGGCTTTATTAAAAATATTATAAATATGATTATTGTTGTTAATGATCTCATATGCAACTTTAGAGTTAAAAAGAAAACCAAATCTTCCATGATTCTAAAAAATATCTAGAAAAGATTGATACAAACTATTATAAACTTTAAATAAATTATCAATATCATCAACCAATTTTTCAAAATTATGTCTTCTCATTGTATTTAGACTATAAAGGTTAGAAGCATTCCTTCATGTAATTCATCTATCATGAACATATAAACAAAACACTATGGTAATTCCAAATGTGCTCCAAGTGGTGAACAATTGATGAGTCCTAATATCGGATCCTCGATATCAGATACACGGTATCGGAGATGTCGAAGCGATATCGAACATGCAATGTCGGAACCTATCTCATTGCCTATAAATAAGAGATAGGGACACTTGTTTTGGTATTAGTTTTTAGTCCCTTCACCGAATTCTTGTAGTTTTTCTATTCTAGAGTTAGAATTATTTTTGAGTGCCCACAGTAGGAGTCATAAAGTGAATGGATCTTTATTCGAGCATTGTGTACCTAAGCACACCTTGTGTCTGGAAATAAAGATGAACTTTGTGATAAACCTTGCAACATTTAGAATAGCTTAATTATTACATTTCATGTTATTTACTATTATTTAATGCTTTCAATAGTTACTTAATGTTATTTCATAGAATAATTAATTGTCAATTACCAATGAATTATCACACTCAGCATGACCACTTCAAGCATACGTGGGAAAACTTGGTAACCCAGTAACGACTAGCGTTTGGTAATCCCAATAGTGTTCCATTGGTTTAGGATGTGTTCGGAGAGTGGGAACGAATGCTGGTGTTAGGACTAGTTAGAGACTAGTTACTTAGTTAAATCAAATTAGTTATTAAATTACCTCATTCCTCTCTTTTAAGCAGCAAGAAAATAAAACATAAAAGAATAAAAATCACATACCTCGAGTTTACTTAACCATACAATTGAGCCTTACAAGTAATCTTGGGAAGACAACGATTGCATAACTCATCCTTGTTCTATGTAGGCATATAAGCACTTAATCCTCAAAGTTTGACCGGATCATGCGTGAACACTCGTATTCGTATGGTTGGGCATAGGGGTACCTCGTCGCTCATCATTGGCACCACTGCCGGGGATTTTGTTGTTTGTGCACTGATTAGAACTTAGGAAATTCTTCCATTATTGGAAAAAACCCTTAGAGTTAACTATTCTACAATCACTAGAAAAGGGTATCACACACTGAATAATCAATTATGTCTCCTTCTTCTTATGAGAGTGCTTCACCGACTAGGTTCGACACCATGAATGATCGGAGGTAGGGTGCACATGATGATCCGCCGGTGCCCCAACAGTTTCGCATGGTATCTGCTCATCCTAATGAGTATATACCAAATTTTACCTTTATCCTCCACTAGGATGAACAACTATGATGGCGTGACTTAGAAGGTAACATAGTGTTACCTCCCAATCGCTCAATCCTAAGCATGCTTCTTTGTGCTCTCACACGAATTGGTATGCAACACTTACAATCGGAGTATGTTGTGCATGAAGAAGATTCAAGAGATTATTGATCCATAAAGGCACAACACCAAAGGGATTTGCAATAGGAAAGACATTACAAATCTGTGAAGGGGAAGTGATCTCAAGATGTCCCATATGTCCTAAGTGAAAACAAGGATGGTGAACTTGCCTCGGGAGGTTTTCCACAAAAAAATGTTCCTCTCGTTGACTTCAGTCAAGGAATTGGATATCAAAATCTTCATTCAACTATTCATAACCTAGGTTCTGGTACCAATGGACATAAAGGATCCAAAAAAGAAACACGAATGCATGACAATGACAGACATTTTGATCGTAACCGTGATCAAGGCTGCGACCACCAAAGAGAAAGTGATAGGCGCCATCATAGTGCCAGTCCTCCTTCCTCTTCACCTTCATCATCTCCTTTCCCCTCTCCTTTGGGACCTAAACATAGTTACAAAGAACAAGACCATGAGGACAAGGGTAAGCAAAATAGAGATCATAGACAAAATAGTCAAGAAAGGGACAAGGGTAGTCCAAAGAGACACATCACGAAAGAAGGGAGAGTAGGGAATAACATATGCATCATAGACGCCATAAACAACATGATCATGATGGACCCCTATTCACTACCCAAAGTATGTTTGATATAATAGAGGCCATTAGGATTCCAAGAACACACTAGAAAGATAGTAGGATCAAAAGACTAGACATGAATAACATCCCACAATTTGAAGGGGGATACAATTTTGATCCTCAAAACCATCTACAAGCATTCCATGATGCATATGCCTTGCAAAATATAGAAAATGAGTGGCAAAAACTAAAGTTGGTTCCACAAACACTAATCAAAGAAGCATAAAGCTGGTACCGGTCCTTAGAATCGGAATCCATTCGTCGATGGAGTACCATGTTAGAGTTATTCAACGATAAGTATCAAACATACTCTTGAGTGTCCAACCTATGTAAGCAAATCCAAGGATGGAAATAAGGAGGACACAAACCCTTGGATGCTACCATGGGCCAATATTATGCATTATTACATCGTCGCCCTGGCCATGGTTACTCGCAAAAGAAACAACTACACCATCTGGTGGATGGGCTTAAGTATGAAACGTGAAGAACCCTTGGGACTTATTCCCAAGGAAGGCTATTCGAGCTGAGAGCCCACCAAATACAAAGATTATTGGAGCAAGTTGCCAAGGAGGAAGGCGAGTTGAAGAAAAGAGAAAGTGCAAAGGAATACAATAGAGATCCTTCTCTCTGAAAGAAGGAAATTAGATTTTGTGAAGATGAGGAAGAGGCATCACTTGAAGAGATTATGAATAGAAAGACTTTGCCCATTCAAAAATTTGCATCAAAAGTATCGGCAAAGGTGGATCAAATGTGGAACTCCCTAGATGATAAATTTCAAACTGTTCTAAAAATAGTAGAGGAGTCTAGAGAACAAAGTAGTGATTGAGAGAGAAGGAAAAAGAAAGAAGCTGAGTATGCACGTAACAAGGGTAAGGGCAAAGTTATCATCATTAAAGAGGTTTTGGATTCAGACACAAACAATGATGGTGGATGTAAGATATGCCAATATGACCATCCTAAAGGATGTTGCCTAGTAGTGTCACATTTGTAGGAGTCTGGGGTGTATGCACTAAACCCACAGTTAAATAGACTACAAACACCCAGAAGGTTACCTTAGCCTCAAGGTAACCCAAGGCAGTTCCACCAACCCTTGACATATTATCCGAGTGGAGCTCCACCACAACCAAATGAACAATATCAATAGTGGCAACATCCACAATCATGGAGAATGCCACTACCACATCAATAGTACCCTTACTGTCAACTTAATCCATATGGTTATTACGTTCAGCAGCCGATCTCTCCACGTGACTCTATTAGTCACGTCACTCCTCAACCTCACTACCAAACTCCCAAGTACTATAGAACTCCTTCTCCTAGGAGTGATATTCCACATACACACTATCCTTCTCATCTATCTACACCTCTTCCACCCTCAACTCCATTACCACCTGCTCCAACTATGTAGGGCTGTCAATCCTCAACCTGCTATTGGTTTAGACAACCGATCAAAGAATAGACCTTTCTTTAGAACTAACAGTCCAACCAAGTCCTTACAACCACAAGCAGCTAATTGACCAAAGGCCTCGCCATTGTTCGAATCTTTGAAGCTTCCTTTGAACCAAAAACTACACCCAACACACACTGTTATGTTAACCCACGCCATCATTGATTGGATTAAAGCTGGCCATCTTCCTAGGAAATTCTCTGATCCTAGAAGTCCTCTTATATATTTGCAAATTGCTAGAAATAAGCCTTGCAAAGCACTTTTGGATTCAGGTTCTGGTGTTAACTTAATCTATCAAGAAATGTATAAAGCCTGGAACCTACCTCCGCTAAAAAAGAGTAACATTCGTCTAGAGTTGGCTGACCAGTCCATCACTGTTCCATTGGGACTAGTGGAGGACATTGTCACCACTATTTGTGGGTGGTCGTATTTAGCTGATTTCCTAGTGATCTAAGTCAACAATTGTAAGGGGGACTTCCCAGTCATAATGGGAAGATCATGGCTAAGTATGATTAATGCATGCCTAGAAATACGTGATCTTTCCCTAGAGATATCAAAAGAAAATACGTTTGGAAAGATCGAGAAGAAGAAAGTTCCATGCATCACATACAGTGACATAGGGTGCAACTGCGTGCAGAAGTCCTGGTTTGTACAACGTTTAACATTACCTGCATGCAACCAGTGTGCACAAGTAATTGACATACAAAGATGCCTATATGTAGTAGCCACAAGATAGAAAGGCACCCAGTGGCTAACAGTTGACCAAGAGAGCAATTCAACTATATGCATGGAACCAACTGAGAGTTTGACTTGTGCCTATTTTGATAGCATAGATGCATTAGAGCAATTCCATCACCAATTTCCAAGTACTGACACCGAAAATATCAACTGGGGGAAGTTGGAAATCCCTGATGAGTTTAAGTGAGAGCCCCTTGAGTTAAAACCATTGCCCACCAGTATGGAGTATACATTTCTCAAGAATGGAAAATCAGTAATCATTAACATTAAGCTCGCTCCTCAACAAAAAGAAAGACTACTAAGGATGGTAAATAAATGGTCAAAAGCCTTTACTTGGTCATATCCCGAATTAACTAAAATAGATCCTATGATATGCCAACATAGAATTTACACTGACCCCTTTATGAAGCCTCAACGACAACTGCAAAGACGATTGAACCCAAAGCTTAAGTAAGTAGTTAATGAAGAAATTGAACAGCTTCTAAGGGTTGGGTTCATCTACCCCATTACTAATAGTGAATGGGTTAGTCCATTAGTCATTGTGCCTAAAAAAGGTGGTAAATTGAGGGTGTGTATAGACTTTAGGCTATTAAACATGGCAACATTTAAAGACCATTTCCCATTGTCATTTGTTGACCAAGTTTTAGATACCATTACAAGGCATTGTTATTATAATTTTCTTAATGGTGGGTACAATAAAATTTAAATAACACCAGAAGACCAAGCCAAGACTACATTCATGAGTCCTTAGGGGACATTTGCATATAGGTAGATGCCATTTGGCTTGTGCAATGCTCCAGCAACATTTTAACATCTGGTTCTTAGTATATTTCAACAACAAATAGGGAATGGTATGGAGGTTTTTATGGATGATTTCTTCACCTACAAAGTAGACTTTGAACAAGCATTAGACTGATTAGAGCAAGTACTGAAACAATGTGTTGAAACCAACATAAGGCTCAATTGGCAAAAAAGCCACTTAATGGTCCAAGAGGGCATTTTATTAGGGCATAAACTTTCACAAAAAGGGATGGAGGTAGATCCTGAGAAAATTAAAGTCATCCAAGGAATCACTCGTCAACCTGAAACCATAAAGGATGTATGATCATTCCTTGGACATACGGGCTATTATAGATGCTTCATTGAGAACTTTTCAAAGATCGCAAAACCATTGGTAGAATTTTAAAAAAAAGGACGTACCCTTTGAATGGACCAAGGAATGTGAGCTAGCTTTCCAAACCTTGAAGCAGAAGCTAGTAGAAACACCCATTCTACAAGCTCCTGACTAGCCTAGACCATTCCATATAATGACAAACGCATCCAATTTACTTTAGGAGCTGTACTTACATAGTTAGATGATCAAAAATGCCCCTATTACATTCACTGTGCAAGTCGAAGTATTGCTGGTGCACAACTCAACTACACCACAACAAAAAAAGAGTTAATGGTTGTGGTGTTTGCACTAGAAAATTTAGGCACTATGTATTAGGCTATAAGATATTTGTACACATGGATCATAGTGCAATTTGGTTTCTTATGAATAAACCAACGGTGAGCCCTCGCATCATATGATGGCTCATGATCTTGCAAGAGTTTGATCTCACGATGATTGATCGTAAAGGCACTGAGAATGTTGTTGCCAATCATTTATCTCAGTTGTGATGGGACAACAAAGAGGACAAATACCCAATTTTTGATTGCTTCCCTGATGAACTCCTCTTTACAGGTGTAATAAAAAATCAAACACCCACAGATACAAATTGGTATAGTAGCATTCTTATCCATCTTCTCACACAAGAAACATCACAAGGCCTGGATATTAAAAAGAAACAATAGTTTCTCCACTGAGTCAAACATTTCATGGAAATTAATGGACACCTTTACAAGGTATGTTCCGATGGCTTGGTCCAATGGTGTGTACCCGATATAGATCAATTGCAAATTCTCCAAGATGCTCATGAGGGCCCTTGTGGGGGTCATTACGCTGGGAGACGAACAACCATTAAAATCTTTATTGTAGGATATTATTGGCCTACATTATTTCAGGATGCCCATCATTTTGTTCAATCTTGTGAGCACTGCCAACACAATGGGGGAATGATTGCTAGAATGGAGGATCCACAACAATGAATTCAACCCTTAGAACCCTTCGACATATGGGGTATTGATTTTATGGGGCCTATTATACCAATGTCCAATGGAAAAGCATACATTGTTGTTGCTGTTGACTATTTTACAAAGTGGTCAGAAGTAGCCATTGTTACCGACTGTACATCATCTACTGCTGCAAGATTTTCAACAACAAATTGTAAACAGGTTTAGCATGCCTTGTGCACTTATTTCTGATAATGGTACACATTTTACAGGTGCAACTTTCGGAAGTTGATGCAACGCTTAGGAGTCAAGCATAAACTGACTACACCATATCATCCTCAAGCGAATGGTCAAGCTAAAGTCACCAATAGGAAATCACAAAAATCTTAACACAGACCATTAGCAAATATAGGTGAGACTAGAGCACTAAACTGAACGATGCTCTTTTGACATACTAATCCACATGGAAACTCCCTATAGGCTACTCTTCTTATGAGTTTGTGTACGGTAAACTTCCAACACCTCCTATCTAAATGGAACTCTATACACTATCTACTGCATGTGACCTTAACCTTGACCTCAGTCTAGCACAAAAAGAATAGTTAATGAATCTTAACTTGCTAGATGAAAATTGATTAGCCACCCTGTCATCCAATGAACTACACAAGGCCTTCAACAAACAACATCATGACCTGAAAATTAGAAAAGTCAAATACCAACCAGAAGGTAGGGTTCTTTATTCGAATCTTGCACATGTGCCACAACGAACTAAATTTCAAATGTTGTGAGAAGGATCTTATATCATTCATGAAAATTTTCCTTCAGGGGCCATGATGATCTATAAACCTGGAAGCTTGGAGAAGAAATTATTGGTCAACATCCAACAAACCAAACCTTTCCACGAGCCCAAAATGACTAGTACTAACACTATCTCTATTGATGGACAACCCTGCTCATTATTTCGAATCTCCTCATTCCAACTCAATCATGGGGGAGATGGCCACCAATGCTAATTATTCTAAGCCCTCAATTTCTTTTATCTTTTTGTTTTACACATTTTTTCATATTTACTTGTTTTTTTTACACCATCATTAACATTTTTACTATTTCTTTCTTTATTACATTTTGTTTGATTTATTCTCACTCGTCACATAATAAGTGCTCATGACAACAGATTGTACTATAATAGTGTTGCTTGCTAATGTTTGGTATTTACCCTTGACTTTCAATGTTGATGCTAAGATATGGTTTCTTTTGATAAAAAAGGCAATGAGTCCATGTCATCCATTCATCCACTCAACTCTATGGTCTCCCTTGGTTTTGGAACTATATTATTCCTTTTTCTAAGCAAACCTGTTAATGAATTGGTGCCTTGATATTCTTCAAACCAAGGAAAGATTCAAATGAATTGAAAAGGGTGTGACCTTAAGGGGATTCAATGCATTTGTGCTGGCTATTCTCTTGGGTACTTGAATGTTTTTCATAGGTTTCTACCATCCCGCTATTGACTAATCTAAGGAAGTTGAATGAATCAAATAAGTCTTTGCATGGTGTGGTTCTCACTCAAAAAAAAAAAACAAATTGTTGAGAATTCAAAGCACACCCCTTAGACATAATAATGAAACATGGGCTACAAGCATTGGCTATTGCACTAGAAATACATGCTACCCATGCCTGAAGGTCCCCTCTAACTAAGGCCCTTTCTCACTTTCTGCTTCTCTATTCTTCTCCTTTTGAGATGGTGGTTGCTTTGTGAACGCATTCTTGTTGCTTTAGGAGGATGGGTTTGTCAAGGGTGTTGATGCAAGGTCACTAGATGTGGATAGTTTTAATTTGGATTTGGGCTAAATTTTATTAAGTTACCTTAATCACATACTACACAAGGACTTTACACAACCTTAATTTTGGGATTCCATTCCATTCTCTCTTCTCTTTCCATATTTCTTTCCATATTCCATCTCATTGCTTGTTTTATGATTAGTTTGTATCTTGGTTGACACATTGTTATTCTTGGGTGAATTCTTAACTATTGTGTTCATATGTCATTCCTAGAGCCTATGGACTCTTTGATTTGTGGGTTTGTTAAGGCATAAAGGGCATGAGCTTGCTTTGGGGAGGACCCATTGGCATTCCTTTTTGGTGCAATTGTTAAGTTCTTTCTCTTAAACATTTCTTACAATCAAATATTTCTTGTTTCATCCCATCTATGACATCTGTTTTTCTCTACCTTTCTATGTATTTTTATTGGCTTCACTATTGTTATTTCTCTAATCTTCCTTGTTCTTTCATTTTCCATCCTATTGCTACCGAAGGTTCACTCTTAGTTGTGGGGGCCTGTTGCAAAATTTTCTATTCCATTACTTATCTCACCCCTACACCTTAGGTAGTTATTAGTTACAAACCTCTAACCCAATATCTGCCATACTCGCAACCTAGCTAATGTGCTTCATATTGAGGCAAGGTATCAAGTACATTATATCTTATCTATCCTTGCTAATTTGTGATTATGTTATGTGTGCAGATGGTGATCACATGGACAATGGACTGGGATAGAAGGAAGCACTTAGGATGGACTAGAGTAAAAGCTTGGTTGTGTGACCATGGATGAACAACAGTGTGCACAATTTTGACATCAATAGCAACATGCCTCATTTTCTTTTCTCTTTATCCCTTCAAGCTGTCGAATGAGGGTCTAGATGTCATCTATGTACAGTGTTCACCATAATGGTTATGAATACCAATGCTGTAATATATTTGTTGATCCATTCACTAGGCACTTTAAGTCTGTCATTCCATGTCACCTTCAGTTGTTGTTCAGTCAATAATCCCATACCTTCCCCATATTTTGTAAGGAACTCAAGGACGAGTTTTCATTCAGTTGTGGGGGTATGATGAGTCCTAATATCATATCCTCGATATTGGGCCCCTGATATTGGATACGCGTTATCAGAGATGCCGAAGCGATATCAGACATGCGATGTCGAAACCTATCTCGTTGCCTACAAATAAGAGACAGGGGCACTTGGTTTGGTATTATCTTTTAGTCCCTTAGCCAAATTCTTGTAGTTTTTCTATTCCAAAGTTAGAATTATTTTTGAGTGCCTGCAATAGGAGTTATAAAGTGAATGAATCTTTATTCAAGCATTGTGTACCTGAGCACACCTTGTGTCCAAAAATAAAGACAAACTTTGTGATAAACCTTGCAACATTCAGAATAGCTTAATTATTGCATTTCATGTTATTTACTGTTATTTAATGCTTTCAATAGTTACTTAATGTTATTTCATAGAATTATTAATTGTCAATTACTAATGAATTAGCATACTCAACATGACCACTTCGAGCATATGTGGGAACACTTGGTAACCCAGTAACGACTAGCGTTTGGTAATCCCAGTAGTGTTCCACTAGTTCAGGATGTGTCCAGAGAGTGGGAACAGATGCTGGTGTTAGGACTAGTTAGAAAATAGTTACTTGGTTAAATCAAATTAGTTATTAAATTACCTTATTCCTCTCTTTTAAGTAGCAAGAAAATAAAACATGAAAGAATAAAAATCACATACCTCAAATTTACTTAACCATATAATTGAGCCTTACAAGTAAGCTTGGGAAGACAACGATTGCATAACTCATCCTTGTTTTGTGTAGGCGTATAAGCACTTAATCCTTGAAGTTCGACTGAATTGTGCGTAAACGCTCATATTCATATGGTAGGATGTAGGGGTACCTCGCCACTCATCAACAATCTAGAAAAAACAAGTAGCATTTTTTGTACAACCCAACATTCATCCCCATATAAAATAACATATCTAGTTATTATCTAATGAATCATATTTTGCTTAGGCCCCAATATTGGATCACATGCTATGTTATCAGATATTCAATATCGTGGGATGTGTGCTTGCCTATAAATA
>MNCI01000962.1:43499-86498 GCA_015680685.1 Gnetum montanum
GGTACATGAAAGATGTGGAGAATATGCCAACATTATTAGAGGAAAAACTATGCCAAATCGAGAAATAGGACAAGACACCATGCGACAATTGAAACAAAGGGTAGAAGAGAATAGGGATAAGAACTCAACTCTCAATCATACGTATCAATGTAACGTCTGTCTGTACGATCATCCCAAAGGCCAATGTCTAGTTTTTTCACATTTACATGAGCATTGGGGAGGAATGTTACGTCCAGAGTTTGTATAGAAATACTGTGTCCAACCACAATGGCAAAAACCTCAGTTGTGGGGGAGGCCACCGCCAACTGGACCATACCCTTCATATGTCCCAACGCCAAATGCTTATTATGTTCAACACCCTGTTTCTCCAACGGGATCAACATCCTCTACTTCACCTTATCCTTATCATTCTTCCAAGTACTATCCACCCAGGTCCTCTCCAACAAGATCACCACCTCATGTGCCTTACACTTCTCCTCAACCTCAATATTCTCATACTTCACCCCCTTCTACATCATCGCCAGCTATGCTGGAAGATTTTGTACCACAGCACCAACTCACAAACGTTACTTGTGCTGCTACTGTCCACAGCAGTGGAGGTCCTTCACAACATCGAAGACGTCCCTTCTTTAGACATGACCATCGAAAGGGACACCATAGTTCAGAAACCACTGCATCCACCAACTCAACACAAATCCAACATTGTGGTGCATCTTTCTCTTTGGACCCAACGCCTCATGTTACCTTATCAAGGCCACCACTCAATACTCCAACAACCATGGGGCCCAATGAATATTGCCACATGGGGAGATATGTTAATCCTTGCATACCATCTTACAGTCACAAGTACCATAGTGGGTCAACTCCTTATAAATTAACCACATCTTATAACTTTCCCCACTATGTCAACTCTAATCAAGTGTGTGAACCCCAATGGGGTAAGTATGACCAGGTCCCAATATTTCCAACATGCAAGGATCCCAACCTTCCATTTATTAATTCTAGCCATGCTCAACCGTTTAGCTATGGGGGATATCCTCCATTCTAACATCATAGAATTAATAAATATTTTTCTGTTTCTTTAATTTTTCACCTTTTAATTTATTGTTTTATCTTTTTGTCTTTTTATCTTTTTATGACTAATCTCATCCATGAATAAAACACTCATGTGGCTCGTTGGTTGAGGTGTTATTCTATGCTATCAAGTCTTAGGTGACTAATTATTTGATCAGCGAGCCCATCACATCCACCCAACCATTCTATTAATAAGAGGTTCTACTCTAGGTATGATGATATTCTTGACATCATTAAAACTTAAAAGTAATTTTGTGCTCATTATGCCCAGAGTGAAAAATGATGGACTAAGAGGGAATGGCCAGGGTGTGACATCAAGGGAACTTGTGGATTCTCGTTGGTGACATCTGTAGGTGCTATCATGTAGCTTGGTTGTACTAAGATCCTTGTAGATCTAACGAAAAATGGGAGTAAGAGTATTAAAGGCACCCAATAAAAACAAAACACAAAAAAAAGAGAGAGAGAGAGAAGAGAGGGAGAAGAGAGTGTGCCAAAGCGGCCAAACAAAAAGTATGTTGCAAAGAAATTCCAAGTCACTTCTCCCTTGCACAAAATGCCAAGTGATCGTATGCCTTGCTGTCATGGTGCTCTTATGGTTGTCCATCATTGGATGAAACGATGTGATGTCACTGATCAGAGAAATGGACTTGGTCTTGATTTTGGAACAATGGGCTAATGACACATTAATCATGCCCTACACTCAAGATTCATTGTGCCCTAAGTCATGCCTCACGTCCCAATCTCTGTAATCCCTTCTTCGATTCATTCCATCTCGTTGTTCATGTATTTGTGACTCGTGTCTTGTATAACATTGAATTCATACCTCATCATGGTGGTATCAACGTGTGTGTGTTTTGTCGCTTCAGTATAGATTACATTTAACCCTTCTAGTGCCTACGGACATCTTAAGGTGTGGTTACGCAAGGGCATATAGGTTGGAATCTGCTTTGGGGAGGACCCACTTGCGTGACTTTTGTAATTTGTACTTGTTGCACACCACCACATCATCTTATACCCTTTGAGTATTTCATTGTCAAATCTATTCTTTCCTTTGTCATCATTTTATCAAACATTCCTCAAAACCAGGTCCGACATTAAACTTTTAGGGAAACTTCCTTGAAAAATTTCTAACTCTAAAATCACACTAAATAAAGAATGCAACATTTTTTAAAGGCAATGAGTAAGGTATGAAATCATTGAACGTTTTTCAATAACCTTACTAACAATTGATCTTTGTGTGATTATAGATGGCCCCTAAAAGAAGACAACATGGAGGACCTTCTCAAGGTGCAACCGAACAACCTGGGGAAGGCAGAGGCCAAGGACCTCATATAGAACATGCAGAGTAGAAGGTAATCATTCAACATCCATCATGAAACTCTTGTTACTGCATAATCTATCCAAGCAAAGGGAGGAGAGGTCAAGGCTCGAGCCTATGAAGAGGAATGACAACTATTTGTGGCATGGCATGTTAAGGCCAATCAAGTGTTCCCGCAACTACCGTGTCCACAAAAAATGCCGACTCCATCAAACATTGGAACATCAACATGGATGGCTCATAATCCTCAAATAGAAGAGGAGAAACATTAGGTGCTTCTTCAATGGTATCAATCTCAGAAGCCTGATGCACAAGACAAAGGAAAGGCACCCATGGAGGAGCCACCACTACCGGGAACCTTATGAGTTCTGCAAGTTTTGTCTTTTGTGTCTATGTCCAAATTTTGTGTAATTCTCCATTGTGGCATGAATAAATTTCTAGTTAGTTAATAATCCCATACCTATCCACTATGTATTCAATTGAGCTTGTTCCTCACTTTCTTTGACTCGAGGATGAGTTTTTACTCAGTCGTGGGGGTATGATGAAGTGTCAGTTGGTCGGTGCGTTTACTAGGCCATGTCGATGTGGCCCCATATACGCGGCCTTGTTGACGCGGCCCTGTCGACGCATCCTTCCATGCGTCAACATGGCACCGTTTACGTGGCACCTATTTCGGTCTATAAATAAGAGGGCCTTCCGCGTCATTGCAGTACCTTTCTAGTAGTTGTAGTGAAGCCCTTGCATTTTGTTTCTGTAGCAGTTAGATTATTTTCCCAAGTGCATGCCCGCAGTGTGATGCTTGTAATTGTGCAACACCTTTATTCGAGTGTGACGTACTTGGACGCGCACATGACCAGAAATAAAGATCGAGATTACTTCATTATTGCAGCATTCACTTAGTTTTAATTGTTATTGTTATTTATTATTTTCTTAGTTAATATTTCTTTATCATCATTTACTATTCCTATTGTTAAATGCGAAATGAGTACGACTTAATCACGAGCATTTAAGTGTGACTACTTGGTAACCCAGTAGCATACTTAGGATCTACGCTTGGTAATCCTAGTAGGAGTCATGCACGAGGTCCAAGATGTGTGTCGATGATTAAGGAACAGATGCTCATCTCACTTAGGCTAGCTTAGACTGCATTTTCTATTGCTTATTAGTTTGATTAAGATTATTTTCCATTGTCTCTAGGAGTAGCACTAGTTTAGGATCACATCATACGCCTCACTCTGGACTAAACCATATGTGACAAAGCAAATATTAGTCCAGGTGGGAAGACAGCGAACTGCGATCAACGTGTAACTATCTAAATACCACAACTAGCCTATCCACGGAGTTTGACCGGATCATGTGTGAACGCTCGTATTCGTATGGTTGAGTGTAGGGGTACCTCGCTGCTCATCATATGGCAAGCTGGGAACGAATACTCATCACTTGTAGGCTAGTTTAGACTTTACTTTTCGTTGTTAATTAGTTTGAAGAATTGATTTCTTTATTATTGTTAGGAGTAGCATAAGGCTGAAATAACATCAAGAATCATATGCTTCAGTCTAAACTAAACCATACATGAAAAAGCTACCGCTAGTCCAAGTGGGAAGACAACAAATTTTGATCAAGACAAAACGATCTAGATGCCACAATTAGTCCCATCCATGGCATGCAACCAGATGGTGCATGAATGCTTGTGATTTGTATGGTTGGGCATAGGAGGTACATGCTACTCATCATTATCCTATAAAGTTTTTCCTTTAGAGTCCTATTAGGACTCTTTTATTACATAATATATGACTAGTCTATCTTTATTTTGACCATATTGCCTCAATCTTATTTCTTATATATTTATCAATTTTACCATTTGATTCAAGCATTAATCTTAGGTAGCAAACCTATTTTTAGCGAGGAACTTGAATGACGGTGATGACTACAATGGAAAATTTTAATATAATGTTATAAATGGATAAACATTAGGGCATTCAACTTCATTGTTCAAAACCAAACAAATACATTGGTGAATAAGAACATAGCTTAATTAGGATGTTGGAACCTAAAATGTTATTTTTTAAAACAATATTTACCCCCAAGACATAGAGTCAACGTAGAAATTTATAACTCAACATTGCTCACCAAAATCAAACATATGACATGAAGCTTCTAAACCAAGAGTCTTACCGCTAGGCTAATACCTCATTATTTTTAGATATGTTATTTAATTTGTACTAGGTTTAATTTGTTATTAATCTTATGTTGAAAATCATTATCATTAGTTAGAACCTTCTTGTTGACACTAGTTTTAATCTTTGAGTTAATAGTATTCTTATTAGATAAAGAAAAATTTTCCTTACAAACTATGTATCTAGGTTGCTTAATACTTTCTCTACTACCATGAAAAATATACATAGGAGCTCTTGTTTTCAAGCAATTTGATTCTTTATTGCCATTTGATCATTCTTATGGTTGACATTAACTTAATTTCTCATATCTTTAACTTCATATTGTTTTTTTAATAATTTAATAATTTTACTTTTGTATAGGTGAGGGCCACTTACGAGTCATTTGGACTTTATCAACATAAAAAGATAGTTATCATCATGATGCTTTGTTAGTAATTTTTTCATCAAATTATTATTTTGATTGAGATAACATTCATTTGATTTTTGTTTTCAATGTGAAAATTAATTCTAAGTGAAACAATCTAAGATTTTATTAATTTAAAAAATATAAAAAATTTTCTCAACCAAATAATAAATATATATCATAAATATATAGCTAAACTAGTTAATAATGAGGACTATACCTATAAAATGCAATCAAACCTTGGAAAACAAGATACCATATAAACAGTACCAAGATACCATATAAACAGTACCACTATGGGTGAAACCAGACATTGAGCTAAGCAGACATATTTTATCCTTCTCCCAAAACCTCAAGACACACAGCTCGCCCTTCCCCTGGGCGATTCTACCATAGGATTCGGACGCCTGTTCGAGCAGTTGCTTCTCTTGCAGAGCTTCTGCAACTGCGCACGCGGCAGGGAACAGCGACTGAAGAATTCACACGAATCAATATCCACAATCCAGCGAGATCGACCAGCAGCAGCAGTTGTTCATCGGCTTTCCAAATATCCGCTCGAATTTGCCTGCGAAACAGGGAGGGTCGGAATGTCTAAGCGCAAGTTCGGATACGAGGGTTTCGGCATAAACAGGCCGGGTCCCCTGGGCGATTCTACCATTCCAGGGTTCGAATCCGCGAAATCGCAGCGGCGTCTGTATATGCCGTCGCCGACCAGAGCCCCCGGCGACCACTTCGAAGATCACGACCTGGACGACATCGAGTACGCCGAGGGTTTCAGCAACATCAATAATCAGATTAACGACGACGGCGACGACAAGGACAACAATGATGGCCACGACGACGACGACGACGGCGGAGAAGTGGATCCGCTGGATGCGTTCATGGCGGGAATCCAGGAAGAAATGAAGAATTCCGAGAAGAAGAAATTGACGGTGGAGAAGTACGAGAATGATGATGATGAGGATGATCCCATGGATTCTTATTTGAAGGCCCGCAAGGATCCTCGGCTCGCGCTCGCTGCCGATGCCTTGAATGCTGGATATGATTCTGACCAGGAGGTTTATGCTGCCGCCAAGGCCATCGACGCCGCCCAGGGCCATCTCGAGTACGATTCCGATGATAATCTGGTTGTGCCCGATGATAAGAAGAAGATTGAGCCTATTCCTGCTCTGGATCATTCACAGATTGAGTACGATCCCTTCAACAAGGATTTCTACGAAGAGAGCGCTTCTATTGCCGGTGAGTTTCGGTTTAGTGTTTTCTGCTGGTTTTTGAAAGGTTTTGGATTTACCAGGGTTGCCTTTTACAGCGTCTTTAAGTAGAGATTTCTGAGACATTAGCGTTTAGCCTTGTGATTTTTTTCCGGTGGGGGTTTAAGGTGTTCATTGCGTCTTGTATGTATGGGGTAGTTAAATGTCATGAAGTTTTAAGCTATGTTATGAGTGCTAAATGTGATTTTTTGGGTGCCAAAGACTGAAACAATACAGAGCGGAGCAGAAGTGGTTTGAAAATGTTAAGGAATCGCTTGAATAGTTCTGAGTTGAGTAGTGTCCTGAAAAATGTTGGTTTTCGTTAGGAGGTAGTCACGCATTCCATTTTTTTCTGTTTGATTGATCAGGGTTTTTGTAAGGATTTTCTTATGGGGTGCTTTTGGAAATATAGGACTTTTAAGGTCTTTTTGGGGCTCTTGGTGTTTATGGCATAACCTAGTCCTATTTCTTATTACCCTGTGAATGTCCTTTTCTCCGGCATGTTTAGATTTTTTAATTGGTTGTAACTCTAATTTAGCAAAATTCTTTCAGCATATTTATGATACGCACTCTTGCAGAACTCGCTCATTAACCATGCCGTTATTTGTTACGAAGTAATCCTAGCTATCCTTTAGATTGATTTTTTGGTTTTTGGTATTTGCCTGCAGCCATGACTGTTTTGGAAACTGAAGCTTTCCGGCAGAGTCTGGGAATCAAGCTTTCTGGATTTGATGTTCCCAAGCCCATCAAGAAATTCGATGACTCTGGATTTTCGACAGCATTAATGAATGTTATCAGCAAGCAGGGCTACGAGAATCCCACTCCCATACAGTGTCAAGCATTGCCTATTGTGCTGTCTGGTAGAGATGTGATAGGCATAGCTAAAACTGGTTCAGGGAAGACTGCTGCATTTATTCTTCCTATGATTGTGCACATCATGGATCAACCTGAGCTCGCAAAAGAAGAGGGTCCCATTGGGGTTGTTTGTGCGCCCACAAGGGAATTGGCTCAGCAGATTTATGTAGAGGCAAAAAAATTTGCAAAACCTTACGGACTTCGTGTTTCTGGTGTATATGGAGGAATGTCCAAGTATGAACAATGCAAAGAACTTAAGGCTGGTTGTGAGATAGTCATTGCTACACCTGGCAGGTTAATTGATATGCTGAAAATAAAAGCTTTGACTATGCGGAGAGCAACATATTTAGTGCTTGATGAGGCAGATAGCATGTTTGATTTAGGGTTTGAGCCCCAAATTAGGTCCATAGTAGGCCAAATCAGGCCTGACCGTCAAACATTATTATTTTCTGCAACCATGCCAGGAAAAGTTGAACGTTTGGCAAGAGAAGTTTTGACAGATCCCATAAGAGTTACTGTTGGAGATGTAGGTAGAGCAAATGAAGACATAACACAGTTCTTTCAGGTTATTCCATCAGATGCTGAGAAAATGCCTTGGCTTCTGAACAATCTTCCAAGAATGGTTGATGATGGGGATGTCCTAGTTTTTGCTTCTACCAAAACAAAAGTTGATGAGGTTGAAGCTCACCTTAGTCAAAATGGTTTCAAAGTGGCTGCTCTTCATGGAGATAAACATCAAGCATCACGTCAGGAGATTTTGCAGAAATTTAAGGCCGGAGTTTTCCATGTCTTGGTTGCATCAGATGTTGCAGCACGTGGTCTAGATATCAAGTCTATCAAAAGTGTTGTCAATTTTGATATTGCAAAGGATATGGATATTCATATTCATCGAGTTGGAAGGACAGGACGCGCAGGGGACAAAGAAGGTGTGGCCTACACTCTTATCACCCAGAAAGAGGCACGGTTTGCTGGGGAGCTTGTGAATTCTCTAATTGCATCTGGTCAGAATGTTCCAGATGAACTAATGGACTTGGCAATGAAGGTAATTTGAATCTTATCAGCGGATTCCAAGCTTTAGAATGTGTTGATACCTGCAGAATGCTAATGTGTGGCTGTCTTTTTGCCTGTATTGCAGGATGGTCGATTTCGGGCAAGGCGGGAAGGTAGAAGAAACTCAGGTATGAAATCTATGATATTGTCTGTTTCACAATTCCAAACTCTCCGTGCCCAAGAAGAATATGCATAGTTTGGGTTTCCTTTAATATTTTATATTTCAATGCACAGGGAAGAAAGGAGGTGGGCGAGGGGGAAAGGGTGGGGGTGGGGGTGGGGGTGGGGGTGGGGGTGGAGGTGGAGGTCGAGGTGTGCGTGGTGTTGACTATGGTCTTGGCATAGGTTACAGTGCAGATGCTATAAATAAATCTTCACAATCAAGTCGAGGATCTGCAGTAAATGCTCTTAAATCTGGCATGATGTCACAGTTTAGGAATAGCTTTGTTCCAGCATCATCAAGTGCTTATTCTTCTGCTGGTAACCAAGCATCAAGCACTTCAGCTTCCAGGAATCAAGTCCTGAGTGGCTTTGTGTCAGGGGGGACAATTGGATCTGGAACGTCCATTGGAGGCTTTGTTTCTGGAGGAACAATTGGATCTGGAACATCCATTGGAGGCTTTGTTTCTGGAGGAACAATTGGTGGAAATTCGGCAAACGATCAGGTATACAAGTCACAAAATAGTAGGCATGCTCAGCAACCAAGTAGGAATCAAGGTCAGACCGGCATCAGTGAGTCAAAGTTGAGCGGGCATCCAAATACAGAAAGGTAGGTATCATTGGTTGCAGGACTTCACAGGTCTGTAACATGTAACATAACTGGCTTAAATTTGGCATCTTGTAATTTTGTTGTGATAGAATTTTGTTTGCTAACTTTAATTTTTGTGGTTTCTATGATCCCTTTTCTATTATGATAAAGAGTGTGCATTGATGATAATTTCCTTTTCATATTTATTTCCGTGTTTTGCTTGAATAATTCTCAGTTGAGGGGTTTTCAAAGCCATTTTTGGATAATCACACTGATGTTATTTCCCCCTGTATTGATCTCAGAGACAGACCAAGGGAACGGAGACGGCAATCGGGTTGGGATCGTTGAACTATGTTGTTTAGAAAAATAACTTTAAAATGTCCTGTTTCTTCCATTCAGTGATCTGTTTGTAAGGTAAACGTCTTTATACATATGGAAATTTCATGGCATTTTATAACGTTTTGTCCCGTTTGGTTATGTGAAATGGACTTGATAAGTTATTTTAATTCATCATATCCAGCTATTCAGGACATTTTTATCGAATCTTTTTTTAAACAGATTACGTCTTATTTCACTGTTTATCAAATCGAGATAGGGGCCGATCTCTTTAATTTGCAAGAGCAGCTAGTGTGGCCTGTGGCTGAGCTGCATGGTTTTTAGGCCCTGGTGCCATTTCCCATGTGGATGGAGTTTTAGCCCCATGGATGCTTTTCTTTTGCTCGGGAAAAACATAAGACAACTTTAAAGAGTAAAAACAAGAACAAAAATTGCCATTATTGCGCCTTTAAGTCTCGGAACACTACTCTTTTCTCATTTGAAATTTAGCTTTGACGGCAACTAATCAGTGAAACTTTACCATGTGTTTTCAAATATGTATTCATATGGTCAGAACCTACATCATTCCCTTTGCACGGAACTTTGCTGTTGGTATCAAGGAGGCCAGGTTATGGAGATGCCTTCCCTATACTCCAGATATATTTAAAGAAAATAATGGATTTCAGCTTTCATCTTTGAATATGGATGGTTCGTAATGGATAAACTTGCAAGCAGACCCGGTGATGAGAATTATGCCTCTTCTGTTTCACGAGGCTTGTTATTGAAAGCAGGGCTTTGAAATTATATTGGCTAAATCTAGTCTCTGGGATCACATTCTGATTTATTTACTGAATTACCGAAAGAGCCCCAGATTGTGACCGATATTGGGCTTTGCATGCCCTACCTGTGTTGCAGTGAATAAGGTCTATGTCAATGTAAGGATAAGCTAGGAGACATAGCTTAGCTTTCTAGGGGCATCATTTCGAAACATTGACATCTTATTACAAATTAAGTAGCATGAGTTTGCTTCCAGCTGCTTTCTTATGAACTTGTATAAAATTTTAAATATGTTCAACTCTGCAATGTTTTGTTGTGGAGAAGCAAAAACAAAATCCTATCTTAAGAGAAGGTTCACTATTCCCTGGTCAAGGAACATACTTGAATGGGTTGCACATCGAGTTTTTGTAAATTGGCACACCCAAGGCGTAAGGGTATTAATCACAATTGTTTTCTGCCTGCCCATGTATGTTGAAGGTTGTTAATCTGGATTTAAATCTAGAAACCTGTTTTTCTAATTTTAATATTTGTTAAGAACTTCACTAAGTAAGCTTGCTTAGGCATTATTAAGGAGATTGCTAAATATAACAGCATATCATCATAAGTTGTAATGCATCATACTTGTTCGTTACAGACTGGTTCCTGTGCTTAATTCTTTTCATCTTTCAGCAATTAGGTAGAACAGTATAAGAAGACAAAGGGATTGAGCGAATTTCTAAATAAATATGATAGATATAATCGTGTTTCTCGATATCCTTATATTTGAGTTTTGGGTAATATAAGCTACTGGGTGAGAAATACAGAACACTATAGCGTTTTGTAAAACAAAGAAAGGTCGGTGAAGATTTTATAATATTCATAACGATCAAGTAAGACTCCATCTATTTGATTTTCTTCAAAAAACAAAAAATTCTCAGTCTGAAAACAAAAATTTCGGATCGGCTTATTGAATTAGGAAGTAATACCAAACAAAACAATAGTAAGAGTTTATTATAAGATTGTGGTTGATTTATGTTGCAAAGTCTTGATACGGGGTGCTCAAGAACATTATAGAAAGTATATGGTTCAAATTTGAAATAATTGAAGCATGGAAATTTGAATTTGACATTACCATGATCAACAAGAAAGGCATAGAAAATGTAGTAGCAGATCACTTCTACAGGTTGAGATGGGAACTGTAAGACCAAGAAGAACTATTGTTAGATTAGTTTCCCAATGAAAACCTGTTCACAAAGACAGTAATGGCTATTAATAGAGAAGTCATGGATTGCTGATTACATGACCTAGTGGACAACACAAGAGCTTCCTATTGAGTGGAGTAGGAAACAAAGAGAACAATTCCTTGATAAAGTCAAAAGATATATGGAGATGAATGGGAATCTTTGCAAGATGTGTGTTGATCTGAAGACAATCAACAGAGGATTCTACAAGATGCACACGAGGGGCCATTTAGTGGTCATTATGTTAAGCGTAGGACCACACTTAAGGTGATGATGGCAGCCTACTTTTGACCTACCATATTTAGAGATGCCCATAACTTCACCCAATCTTGTGAAAGATGCTAACGAGATGGAGGAATAATAGCCAGAAATGAAGGGCCATAACAATGGATTCATTCGTTAGAACCATTTGATATCTAGGAAATTGACTTCATGGAACCCATTATGCCAACGTCGAGTGGAGAAGTTTATATCATAGTGATTGTTGATTTTTGTATAAAGTGGGTTGAGGTAGCTATAGTTAAAGATTGTACAGCCGAAACAATTGCCAAATTTTTTCAACATGTGGTAAATAGATACTAAGGATGCTTATCTCCAACAATGGAACTTATTTCATAGGTGCTACATTTAAGAAGCTCATGCAGTAGCTCAGGGGTGAACCATAAATTGACCACATTGTATCATCCTTAAGCAAACGGTCAAGCTGAAGTAACTAATTGAGAAATTACAAGGATATTAACTAGGATGGTTATTCAATTTAGGAAGGATTGGAACACTAAGTTTAACGATGCTCTATGTGCTTACAAAACTACATGGAAACTTTCCATTGGATACTCATCCTATGAGTTAGTTTATGGTAAATTACCTGTGCTTCCAATCTAGGTAAAGCTCCAAACTCTAGCTACTACCAGTAAACTAGATCTAGACCTGAGCTTAGCCTTAAAAGAATAACTTATGAACCTCAACCTATTAGAGGAGAATAGGTTAGTAGTCCTCATGAGTAATGAAATCCATAAAAAGTACTAGCATAGGCATGGTGTGTGAATATGTCAAGTATCAATTTAGCCAGTTCATAAGGTCTTATACTATAATCCCATCCATGTACAACAAAAGGCTAAGTTCCAAAAACTTTGTGAAGGACCATACATCTTCTAGGCAACCTATCCATATGGCACCCTATACATTTACTATTTCACTAGCCTACAAAAGCTCAATCTAGTGAATATCCATGGCCCTAGATGGATAGGCGACTTCTTAGAAATCTTAAAATACAAAGTGTGCTATTAATAAACTCTTTCATTAAACAACATTGCCAAGTGTTAATACTCCTTGCAACAGTGGTAGTCTTGTGGCTGTTGGTCTTGGGGATGAAACAATGCAATGTTACTGAAAAATGGTATGGACTTGGTTTGAATCTTGGATAGAAGGGCTAGTGATTACCTTAACCACACATCACACACAAGGATTCATTATGCCTATAGTAAGAAATCTCACGTCCTGATTTTAGCAATCCCTTATACATTTCATTTCACCTTATTGTATATTTAATCATAACTTTCTAGTTTTGTATAACATAGTGTTATTTTTCCAATTTGGCGATATTAACATGTGTGTTTTGCTAGACAGGTATGTATTACATTCAACACCTTGAGTGCCTATGGACACTTTTTGGTGTGGTTATACAAGGGCACTAAGAGCTGAAGCCTGCTTTGGGGAGGACCCACTTGTATAATTGTTGTATCTCATACTTGATGAGCAATTTCACATCATCTTGTGCCTACCAATGATTATAACTCAACAAATACTTCCCACAAAATCCTATAAACTGTCCATCAACTAAGAACCTTCACTCTATCTCATACAGACTCAATAAACTTTCGTTGCTTGAAATTCCTTTCTTAAGACTTTTGAATGTCAAAATTTTGAATTCTAAGCATCATCTATGATTCATGACCTTTTAAATAGTCTTTATGTCTTCCACATTGGTGAGAGGTGGAGTAGTCCAACACCCAACCATACAAGATCTATGGTAATATACAAATCTTTAGTAAGTTTACCAAATAGTCCCTTCAACCAAATGGCTTCTTTAAAAGCCTTAGTAATAGCCATATACTCAGCCTTAGTAATAGACAATGCAACTATAGTCTGTAGGGTAGCTTTCCAACTAATAGCACAACCACTAATGGTGAAAACATACCCTATAAGTGATCTTCTCTTATTAAGATCTCCAGCAAAATCAGAATTAACATAGCCAATGACCTCATCTCTAGTCCTCCCAAAATGCAAACAAACATCAGTAGAGCTACTTAAGTATCTAGAAATCCACCATCCTGCTTTCCAATGCTCTTTACTTGGATTAGCCATGTATCTACTAACTACACTAACTACATGTGATAAATCTAGACGAATGCAAATCATAGCATACATTAGGTAATCCATTGCACTAGAGTATGGAACTCATGACACATAATCAACCTCATCATCTAATTAT
Source organism: Gnetum montanum (assembly GCA_015680685.1). NCBI lineage: Eukaryota > Viridiplantae > Streptophyta > Gnetopsida > Gnetales > Gnetaceae > Gnetum > Gnetum montanum. Next base: position 57,178 of record MNCI01000962.1, read on the forward strand.
GATGAGCATAGAAGGGGGCATCGCTACAATAGAGCACATGAACTTGATTATGATGATGAACCCTTGATGGCAACCCATAGCATGATAAACATCTAGGAAGTTGTACACATACTAATTAGGCATGTGAGAGACAATCATATGGCTCAATATGAATAACATGTAAAGATTTGAAGGTGGTTATAATGCTGATCCACAACACCACCTCTAAGCTTTTTATGATGGTTGCGTCCTACATAACATTGAAAGCGACTGGCAGAAGTTGAAGTTGTTCCCAAGAACACTTGTGCAAGAGGCATAGAGCTGGTATAAATCACTTGAACATAAATCAATTAGAAGATGGAGTACCATGCTAGAGATCTTCAATAATAAGTACCAAACCTACTCACAGGTCTCTAACTTAAGAAAACAAATCCAAGGATGGAAGCAAGGGACTCATGAAACCCTTGATGCGGTAATGGGCAGATATTATTCATTGTTACATAGATGTCCAAGCCACTGATTTTCATCAAATGAATAACTTAGGAACATCGTAGATGGCTAAGAAGCAAAACCAAAGAGACCCTTGGGGTTTACGCCCAAGGAAGACTATCAAAATTAATAGCCCATAGCATTCAAATACTGATCGACCAAGTGGAAAAAGAGGAAGGAGAACTCAAGAAAAGGGAATTAGCTAAAGAGTATAATAGAGATCCATCAATCTAGAAGAGGGATGTATGAATATGTGATAAACAAGAGGACAAAAACTTGGACGATGTCATCAAGCAAAAGACTCTACCAATCCAAAAGTCTGTAAGTGATATTGCAGCTAAGGTAGAGAAAATGTGGAATTCTATTGACTAAAAACTATTAACTGCATTAAAGATANAGTAGGAGCAACTAAGGCACATTGTATATGGGTTACAAAACAAAACTAGATAGACCCTTGGGATTTATGCCCAAGGCTAACTATTTGAAATGACTACTCATCAAATCCAGAGATTAATTGATCAAGTGGCCAAGGAAGAAGGTGAATTATGAAAGAGAGAATTAGCTAAAGAGTACAATAGAGACCCATCTATTAAGAAAAGGGATGCACGAGTTCATGACACATGTGAGGAAGAGACCTTGGATCAGGAAATACAGAAGAAAACTACATTGATCGAAAAATTTGTCATCGATGTAGTAGCATAGGTAGCAAAAATGTGGGATTCAGTTGATGAGAGATGTATAACATCCCTAAAGATTGTGGAGGAGAGAGTAGAGCAAGCCTTTGGAAAGGGCAAAGATAAGAAAAATAAGAAATATTTTAGACAAAAGGGAAAAGTGGCTTTAGTGGTTGAGTGTTTAGATATAAGCTTCACCGATGAGGAAGGATGTCCTGTGTGTCAATATGAACATCCCAAAGGATATTGTCTAGTAATGGCACATTTATAGGAGACAGTGGCATATGCACTTAATCCTAGATTTGTTAAAAACTAGATGGCCAAAAGATTACCTTATTCTTAAGGTAACTATAGGTAGAACTTCCAACCCATGTACTATCCTAGTGAAGCTTTGCCACAGCCACAATAATAGTACTATCAACAGTGGTAACAATCCTAATCATGGGCCACGCCACCACCTCGACAACAATATCCATATAGGCAACTAGTTCCATATGGGTATTTTGTACAATGTTCAATCTCTCTTGGAAACGTTGCTATCCAAACTTCATAGTACTACCCCACTGAGTACCATAGAGCGACGTTGCCAAGAATTGATCTAAACTCATACATGCATCCATCAGCAGTTGGTTCAAATTAACACTTAAACCATTTACCATCCATGTCATCTCATGTCATGTAGGAGAAACTTCCATCACAACCATAGTAGAAGAATGCAACAAGGGTGGTTAGTACACAAGAGGAGGTGGTCACATACAAATCCCAATCTAGGAAACAATTGCTCTTTTGAACGAGTCCAAAAAAAAAAAAAAAATTTAGCAGATGGGGAATACATTTACTTCCACCCCATCTGCATCCAATCTTTCTCAACGCAACAATCTTCCATCTTTGTCAAACTCAAATGTCACAACTGTCATGCTTACTCAGACAATCATGCATTGGATCAAGGCAGGAGCCCTTCCACAAAAATGAACTAATCTAGGAAGCCTCTTAGTTTACCTCCAGATAGCAGGGAAAAAACTATGCAATGCTCTAGTAGATTCTGGGTTACAAGTGAACTTGATCTCCCAAGATATATACTAGGCCTGGAATCTACTGCCTCTAAAGAAGAGTAACATCTGATTAAAGCTTGCAAACTAGTCAATCATAGGTCCACTAGGATCGGTGGATGATCTAATTACAACCATCAGTGGCTGCTCCTTTCTTGCGGATTTCCTAGTCATTCATGTGGAGAAAATAAAGGGAAATTTCCAATTATTATGGGAAGAGCTTGGCTTAGCACTGTTGACGCTAAGCTGGAATTCGTGACTTGTCTTTGAAAACTTCTAAGGAAAATGAAGCTAGTATTATACAAAGATGGATAATTTCATGTATTGCATATAATAATAATGAGTGCAAATGTGTGCAAAGAATATGGGCTATCATACGAGAGGATACTAAAGCATGTAACAAATGTGTAGAAGAAATATGTGTGCAGAAATATCTATATGTAGTAGCCACATAGCAAGAAGGAGCTTGGTGGTTGATCACTAATGAAGGAATGGAATTAAATAAACACATAGAATAAGAAGAACAAATTATTAGTGCCTATGTTAAAGAGACTAATAAATTAGAGTTAAGAGAAAGGCACTTCCACCCATGAACAAATCAGGAAGAGGAGATAGACTAGGGATGCTTGGGGATCCTAGATACTACAGAACTAGAACTATTGGAACTAGGCATTTTAAAACAACAAAAAGCCGATAATTATTAATACCACTCTAACAAAGGAATAGAAAAGGAAGCTGCTGGAAGTGATAAGTAGATGACCCACAATCTTTGCATGGTCTTATGATGAGATCATAGAAATTGATTTACAAATTTTCCAACATTGGATATACACTACCCATGTAGTCAAACCAAGATGCCAATCCCATGGAAGGCTCAATTTGAAATTCAAAGAAGTAGTCAAGCAAGAGTTGGAAAAATTGCTAAAGGCGGGATTCATCTATCCTATTGTGGATAGTGAATGGGTTAGCCCCTTAGTAATTGTTCCAAAGAAGGGGGAAAAATGGCAAGTTTGCATTGGCTTTTAGATGTTGAATGCTACTACATTCAAGGATCACTTTCCTTTATCATTTGTTGATTAGGTCCTAGACACCATTGTAGGACATGAATATTATAGTTTTCTGGATTGATACAATGGATATAATCAGATCCACATTACACCTGAAGACCAAGAGAAAAAAACATTCACCAGTCCATGGGGAATGTTTGCCTACAAGTAGATGCCCTTCGGTCTTTGTAATGCACCACTACCTTCTAGAGACTAGTGCTGAGCATCTTCTAGAAGTAAATTGGAAATGGTGTAGAAGTATTCATGGATGATTTTTTGATAAATAGGATGGATTTCAAATAAGCACTGGATCAATTGGAGTAGGTATTGAAAAGATGTGTCAAAACCAATATTAAGCTCAATTGGTAGAAGAGCCACCTCATGGTCTAGGATAGTATAGTGTTGGGACATAAAATCTCCTAGAAAGGAGAGAGATAGATCTTGAAAAGATTAGAGTTATTCAGAATATTATTTAAAGGGCATAAATAGTGAAAGATGTGAAATCATTTTTAGGCCACACAAGATACTATAGGAGATTCATACAAAACTTTTCAAAGATAGCCAAACCGCTTGTAGAATTCACGAAGAAGGATGGACCCTTTGGGTGGACAAATTCATGCAAAAAGACATTCAAAGCTCTAAATAAAAAATTAGTAGAGACACCTATCCTTCAAGCTCTAGATTAGTAAAATAATTTTTACATTATGTCCAATGCTTCTAACTATGCGCTTAGTGCAGTACTCACATGATTAGATGATTAAAAGAGACCTTATTATATACACTATGCGAGCAGGAGCATCACTAGAGCATAATTATACTACACCACAACAAAAAAGGAGCTAATGGCTGTGGTGTATATGCTTGAGAAGTTCAGATATTATTCGATCAGATATCAAATTTATGTCCACACAGATCACAGTGCCATTTGATTTTTTTATGAACAAACTAGTGGTTAGTCCCAGAGTCATAAGATGGCTCATTATCCTACAAGAATTTGACATCACGATGATTGATAAGAAGGAAATCAAAAATGTGGTAGTTGATCATATTTTAAGGTTAAAATGGGATTCCAAAGATCAAGAAAAACCTTTATCAGAATAATTTCTTAATGAAGATCTATTTATCAAAATAGTACATGCTGTAAGTGCAACAAGGAAGCCATGGATTGCAAAACATCTAACATATCTATCAACACAAAAGCTTCCTACTGAATGGACTAGGAAACAATACGAGAAATTCCTTAATAGAGCAAAAGGATATATGGAAATCAATGGCAATTATTTTAAGATTTGTGCAAATGGGCTCCTTAGATGTTGTGTGCTAGACTATGACCAACATAGAGTCTTATAGGATGGCCATGAAGGCCCATGTGGTGGCCACTATGCAAGGCATAGAATGACACTCAAGCTAATGATGGTAGGCTACTTTTGGCCTACTTTGTTTAGAAATGCCCACACTTTTGCACAAACTTATGAACGATGCCAAAGAGATGGAGGAGTTACAGCCAGATATGAGGGTCAACAACACTGGATACAACCACTTGAACCTTTTGACATATGGGTAATTGACTTTATGGGGGCCATAACACTGATGTTGAGTGGAAAATGATACATCATTATGATTGTCGATTATTATATGAAGTGGGCAGAGGCAGTAGCTGTAAAAGACTGTACAGCAAAGATAGCTGCCAAATCTTTCCAACAACATGTGGTGAATAGATTTAGAGTATTGTGAATGCTCATATCAGACAACGAAACTCATATAAAAAAGCTCATGCAACAACTTGGGGTGAACCATAAGCTAACAACACCATATCATCCCCAATCGAATGGTCAAGTCGAAGTGACTAACCATGAAATTACTACGATTAGTAGGTTTAGAAAGGACTAGAGCACTAAACTAAATGATGCTCTATGGGCCTATAGGACATCTTGGAAGCTACCTATAGGGTACTCATCATATGATTTAGCCTATGGCAAGGTGCCAATGCTCCCGATCTAGGTAGAGCTCCATATTTTAGCTATTGCCAGTGAACTTGACCTTGATATGAGCTTAGCCTAAAAGGAATGTCTCATGAACCTGAATCTTCTAGATGAGAATAGGATGGTGGCACTCATGATTAGTGAAATCCATAAGTATTACTCCAAACTTAGGCATGATACATGTATAAGGCATGTAACTATACAATTGGGTGATAAGGTCCTTTGCTATAATCCTAATCATTTACCCTAAAAAGCTAAATTTTAGGCACTTTGGGAGGAACCATACATTGTTCAAGCCACTTATCCATCTAGTTCCTTACATATCCACCATCCATCTTGTCCACATAAGCTCATTCTTGTCAACATCCAACAAGTCAAATTCTATTGCGAATATTCCAAAGAATCTACCTAGTCCACCCAATAGTCCTCTACCTATTCTATCTTCCTTTTAATTGATCCTAATGATAGTTGTGGGGGTGTCAATCTAGAATTGTAGGTACTTTACTAAAGTTTTTACATTATTTAAGATTTTCTTATTCTTTTATCCTTTTTCATTTCTTAAATTTTTGATATTCTTTAATGCTTTTTTAGTCTTTAACATTTTTAATTCTTCCATGTTTTCCCAATTCTTACTATCTTTTTCATACTTTGTTTTCATAACCTTTGTAAATAATTTTTAATTTTTAATAAAATACATTACGAATCAGGTAAGATGTAGTCCAATAAAGTGAAGATTTCTCTATGTTATCAAGTCATAAGGGACTAATTATTTAAATAGTGAGCCCACACCATCCATCCATCCATTACATTAATAAGAGGTTCTTACCATGACCATAAAGTTATTCTTTCCATCATAAAACTAAGAATAAACCTGTGATCATTATGCCTAGATAGAAGAGTGAAGAACCAAGTGGGAATGCAAAGGGTGTGACATCAAAGGGATTGTGGATTCTCTTAGATTACTACTGGGAGTTCTATCCTGTTGTTTAGATTGTATTATATCCTTGTAGATCTAATGAAAAATGGAAGTATGAGTAAAATAAGTGCTACCTTACCATGTCATTGGAAAGACATGTTATCCATGCGTAAAGGTAGTCCTTTGGTAAGGTCTCATTGGAAAGACATGTTACCCATTCTTGAAGGTAGGTGTCTTCTCAGGAATTTCTAAAAAATAAAATGTCCAATGAATAAACTCCTTCCTTGGATAATACACCAAGTGACAATACCCCTTACGACAGTGATAGCCTTACAGTTGTAGTTCCAAGAGATGAGACAATGCGATGTCATTGAAATGTGGATTGGACTTGGTTTAAATCTTGAACGAATAGACTAATGATTATTTTAACCACTAATAAAACACAAGAATTCATTATGCCTATGGTAAGACACCTCGGGTCCCAATTTTTGCAATCCCTTCTACTTCCATTTCATCTCATTGTATGAATGACCATAACTTGTGGTTTCATGTAACATACTGTAATTTTCCTAACTTGATAATACTAACATGTGTGTTTTTTCTCAACAGGTATGTGTTACATTCAAGCCCTTAAGTGCTTAAGGACACTTCTAGGTATGGTTATACAAGGGCATTAAGGGCTGGAGCCTGCTTTGGAGAGGACTCAATTGTATAACTATTGTAACTTAGACCTACCACATAATTCCACATCATCTTAAGTCTTCCAACACCAATAAATGACAATAAAAACTTCCCATATCACTCAAACTATCTGTTCCAATAACATGAACTCATTACCCATCTCATCCATCTTATCAATATTTTCATGAACTTTCATAGCTTGAGATTCCTTCTTTATGAACTTTCTATGCCAAATTTTCAAAAAATATGCATCACCTATAGCCTAAGACCCTATGAACATGCTTTCTACCTTCCAAAAATTCAACACAGTTCATTTTTCATCCTCAAAAGTTATCAAAAAATGTGAATTTTGGGCACTCAATATTGGAGCCTATAAAATCTATATATAGGCAAATAGTTAGCAAATTTTTTGCACATTTCACACTTGATGCCTAGGGATATTTTTTTCATTTTTCTTCTACAATTTAAGCTATGACCTCCTATCTTTCCCAAGCCATAACTTGCATACTATCTCTTTGATTTTCATGACTTTCGAATCTATCTGATCTGAGAGTGCTAGTGAGGTTGTGCTAGTGGGGAAAATTTGAGTAAATTTTTCAAAATCTCTAATGCCGAAATGTATTATAAGGGTAAGTTTAAAGAAAAGCAACAAATTTTTTGAAGAAAATCATTCATTTTAAGGCCAAATAACTTTAATAGAACTCCCAAGCAACCATACCAATTATCTTAAGCTATAGAAAAGCGCTAATGGGGTTACTTTTTAAAAATTTCCTAACTTTGCAATCATAATGAACTAAGAACTTAATGTAACTAATGGTATGAGTAAGGTATAGAACCGTTAAGAATTTATGAGGACACTTTAGTAACTCCAAATGCTTGATTGATTGTAGATGGCCCCAAAGAGAGGAGCACAAGGTAAACTTCCACAACCAATAAGCAAAAGACCAAGAGGCCATGATAGAAGCCAAATGGAGGAACAAGAGCCCCAAGTAGAACATGCAAAGTAGGAGGCTTAATCCTTCAATATCCATCAAGAAACCCCTACTACAGGACAATCGGCCCAAGCAAAGGTAGGAGCATTGTAAGAATAAGGATAGTGTCTCATGCTATCACAAGAATGCCTCCAAGTCATCTAGGAGGAATTACTCTTAACCATAGTTATTATGGAAATTAACTTTGGTTCTTTTGTGGAGTTTGTTCTAGAAGAGGTGAGGATGCAACTCCAAGCAGCGTTGCTATGGCCCATTCTATCAAATAGTGGAGAATGGTACCTTGGGAAGACTTACTAGTTTTTTCATAACAAGGAAGAAGATGCTATAGTTAACATAGAGGATGTCTCTATTTCTTATTTGATTAAGGTGATAGCAAAAGATTTGAATGTGCCTAATGAAGGGGCAAGGTTGGCACATTTATCTAGCAAATTTGACACAAAAACTAGAAAATTATGGCTAAGAAGAGCATATAATAAAGAAGATAAGGAATATAATGAATTAACTCTAGAGGAAAAATTTTATTTTAACATTGGCACATATAATTTGTTTCCCACCAAGAGACTAAATAGATTGTCCACCTATGTAGCCAAGGAAGTGCGATCCTGATGGGAAAGTACAACGCAAATCTCGAAAAACTCTATTTTATGAAGATTCAAATGTAATTTGAGGAGAAGAAGGTAGGAAAGCTGACACTTCCATTCCCTTGCCTAATCAAGAAGCTATGTAAACATGATGGAATTTTGGGGTACACTAATGACATCCTCAGGAAGGCATAGAATGCCTCATATGTTGAGGTGCTTAAACTTGCACCATTAGAGAAAGATTAGATAGAGGAAGAAATAGAAGCTGGGGAAACCACATAGATAAAAAACAACAACAAGTGGGTCCCAGTGGTTAGCAATAGTAAGAGCAATAGCAGTAGTAAGAGCAACAACAACAATAAGAACAATAGCAATAACAAGTTCCTCCATCTCTGCCATAGGACTACAGACCATAAATGAGTCATTTATAATAGATTGTAGAAAATATAAGTTGAGGAATAAGGGAGGAGGCCAATCTCTACAGAGTTATCGATAGTTTCATCTTAGCCCATAGTTTTTGTAGATCCCATAAGTGGATAAATCATTGCAGTTAGGAGGAGAGGTCGAATGATCACAACAAATCTCTATGAACATTACATCATTCCAAGTGATGTTAGAAACTAGAGAAGGAGCCATAGTTGTAGTAATGCAACACTAGAATGTAGCGGGAGCCATAGAAGTGATGATGGATCACATTAAAGAATGATTTAATGTACTTATTATGCCATTAGTGGAATCTCAATGACTCCTACGGATCATGAAGATGTGCTAGATTGACTGTTGTAGACCTGATAGATGATGATAATACTTTTTGACATCCCAAGTGATGTCATTACAATGAAATTAGAGTTGATTACAATCAAAGGCAAGTTGGTCATGATAGAGACCAAGGCAGAGCATGTAGAAGTTGAAATTTTGAGATTACAAGAAGAGCTTGGGAACTTGAGGGTGGAACATAGAGATCCAACTTAATTCATTGAACTTGACCAGCTGGAGCAATTTAGAATAGAGCAAAATAGCTACTTAATTGAGCAATGTAAGTAGATGGAGAACAATAAGGATAAAGCAGTGTAGAATACCTCAGTAGTAGAAGCACAAGTGTAAGAACATGTTAAGGCACTCACCGCAACATAAGAACAAAACACACAACTCGATGTTGATAATAGTAGGTTAATTAACATTGAAAAGCAAAAGAACATCTTGAAAGAAAGCATCCATTAGTTGAGAGAGCAACTAATGAGGATTAACCAAGACATGAGCTACTTAGCAAGAGTGAACAGAACCCTCTCAATGGAGGAGGTATGCATGATTAGACAAAAATTAGCTATTGAGATTGGCACATGGTAGAATGAAGCTAAGAAATATGAACAACTTAAGGAACATGTCTGTGATCAGGCAAGGATGTATAAATAGATGAATGAGAAAGAGATCCAGATGGTGAAGGCCAAAACTAGTGCCATATTAGCACATTATCTAGATTGGTAGCCCATCTTGGATCGTTATGCCCATGTTCATCAAGTGGAAGTCAAAAAAAAAAAGACATGCAGATAGAAGATCTAAAGAGATACATGGGGTTAACTAACCTTCATTATGCTAACTTGTCTATGTTAATAATAGGTAGGCCAAAAGATGAACTGGAATAGCAAGTGGCAACCACATACACACTATACGAGAAGGAGTTTACAGATCGCAAAGATGCCTTACAGAAACTTTAGGTGGAAAACACTAAGTTAGAAGCAGTAAAGGCTGGATACTAGGATTGGAAAGATGTAGTAGCAAACTTGACGAGAAGATTGTTTGATTACCATGAATTATGAGCAAAGGCTAGGGCATTTGAAGAAGAGAGAAGAATGTTTGCACCATGGTATGTCAAAGCTAATCAAATGTTCCCATAGCTACCATGTTTGTGGAATGTACCCACTTCCTCACACATTACACAACAAGCATGGACAATACATGGACTAAGAATGGAGGAGGGGAAACTTTAGGCACTCCTAAACAAACAAATTTTAGAAGCCTAATGACAAGGGGAAGCAACCAATGGAGGAGCCACCACCACCAGGAACTACATAGACTACATCAAGCTTCATTAAGTTTTGTTTTTTTGTCAAAGTTGTCCTGTCATGTCTTGTGTCATTTTTGTAAAAAACCACTATGGCATAAAGTGTCATGTAAACTTATCTTTTAATTTTGTAAGAAACTCTATCTTTATTTTGTTTTAACTTGAGAACAAGTTTTCAGTCAATTGTGGGGGTATAATAAAGTTACTTTTTGAAGGACTACAATATTGGATATATGATATCATAGCTTTGATATTGTAACTTCGATATTGTAGCACTAGCTATGTTGTCATATATGTGATATCACAGGATGTGTGTCAACCTATAAATATAACACTTAGGTGCATGGATCCATAATAGATTTCGTCACATAGTAGCATAACTCTTTTAGTTTGTTTTCATAATTTTAGTTCTAAGTAGTTAGTAGTGTATACTCGTAGTGTGGTGTTGAGTGATTGTACGGAGTCTTTATTCGAGGAAAGTGTACTTGGACACATTTCATGATCGGCAATAAAGATCGAGATTACTTGTCACTATTGCAGCAATCACTTTGTTTTCTTAATGTTTACCTAGAATAATATTACCATTTTTACTTAGATTACTAATTATTGCTTCCCTAGTTAATGTTTACTATTCCATGCATTTTACTTTCACTGTTATTAAGCAATATGGATATGACCGGTTTCAAGCACTAAGTTTAATTATTTGGTAACCCAATAGTGTTATTGCTTAGTACACCTAGTAGCGGTACACATGGTAATCCCAGTGATGATTACATGAGTCCAAGACATGTACAAAAAATTAGGATCAAATATCCATCACCATAGGATAGAGTATAATTGTTTACTATTTTCCTTAGAATTAGAAACTCTTTTCACTTTACCATGTATGCTAGGAGCCAGATGGCCAAACAACATCAACATATCATATACCTCATTGTGAGTTAAACCATATGCATAGATTTCACTAGCTCAAGGGGGAAGACAACAGTCTCGAACTTTAACTAATCACTAGCATATTCACATTGCCTCATCCATGAATTATGAGCTAGTCACCCATGAACACTTGTGACTTGTATGGTTGGGTATTGGATTACTTCACTGCTTATCATTATTCCTACAACTACATAAAGAAGGTAAGGATTTCTTATCTAGCCACTCTTAATATATAGATTTTCCTTCTTTTTTTGAGGAGAACATATTTTACCAATGATTATAGTTAACCTTGGAGAACCTTGGCAAAGGAAAGAAAAGGTTCAAAGGCCAAGAAACTTGAAAAGATAGGTCTCCTTGTCATTCATTTAAGAATAAGAAGAATGAAAAAGAGAAGAAAAAAGATAAGAAGAATGATTAGGACAAGGATCAAAAGAGAAGGACTAGAAGGCACTGTTCTCCTAGTCCTCCATCTTCATCATCCTTCTCATCATCAAATTCTGACATGAGGAGTCACTACAGAGATAGAGACAGGGATGATCAAGATTGAGATGGAGATGATATGAGGTCCCATTATGATGATAGGAGCCAAATATTCATCTAAGTGGTTTTGAGATAAAGCCTCAAAAGAGAACTTTCTTCAAAACCAATAGTCCATTAATGTCATCACATAAACCTATGGTTGTTAATCCTACATCTACTACTTTTAAAACTATCCTCAAGCATGCTTCGAACTAAAAAGCCTTCAATGTCCACATTGTTATGTTAACCTATGCGGTCACTAATTGGATAAAGGTAGGTCACCTCCCTAGGAAAAGATTTGATCTTGGAAGTCTTCTTATCTATTTGTAGATTGCAAGAAATGATCCATGAAAGGCTCTACTACTCTCAGGTTTTGGAGCAAATTTGATTTCTTAGGAAATGTATAAGACTTGAAACTTACCTCGACTTAAGAAATGTAAGATCAAGCTAGATCTTGTAGATTAGTCCATCACTATTCCTTTGGGGCTAGTGGAGGACATAGCAACCACCATCTATGGGTGGTCTTATCTAGTAGATTTCCTAGTGATCCAAGTATATAACTAAAAAATGGACTTTCCCATTATTATGGGAAGGGCTTAGCTTAGTACCATTGTTGTTAAGATGAGGATTTGAGACGTTTTGTAGAAATCTCCAAGAAAAATGAATTTGAAAAAAATAGAGAAGGAGTGAGTCCCATGCAATGCATATAATGACATAGGGTGCCATTGCATGCAAAGAACATGAACCATGCAAAATACATCCATCACAGCATGTAATAAGTATGCCAAGACATCCAATATTCAAAAGGGCCTTTATGTAGTAGTCACAAAAAAAGAAGGTGCCTAGTGGTTGACAACAAAGAGTGGGAAAGACTCAAAAATATGCATGGAACCAAAAAAAGCCTTAAAAGTGGTTACATTGAGTACATGGATGAAATAGAACAAATTCACATCCAACTCTCCTACACACAAACTAAGATAGATTGGGGAAAGTTGGAGATCCTAGATAATTTCAAGTAAGAGCCCCTTGAAATCAAGACTTTACTAGCCAATCTAGAATATGCTTTTGTTGACAATGAAAAGTTGATAATTATCAATGCCAAACTTGCTTAATCACAGAAAAGAAAATTGCTAAAAGTATTGAAAGTAGCACATTGGTAGTGATGTGGAAGTCTTCATGGATGACTTCTCCACTTATGGTATCAACTTGGAATAAGCCTTGGACCATCTTAAGTAATTGCTAAAATGTTGAGTAGAGACAAACTTAAGGCTTAATTGGTAGAAACGTCATTTGATGGTCCAAGAGGGCATAGTATTGGGGCATAGAATTTTAGAGAAATAGATTGAGGTGAACTTGAAGAATGTACGAGGCATCCAAGAAATTACTAGAAAACTTGAAATAGTAAAAGATGTGAGATCATTCCTTGGACACACTGGTTACTATTGGATCTTCATTAAGAACTTCTCAAAAATCATTAATCCATTGGTGGAGTTGAAAAATAAGGATGCATCCTTCAAATAAACCAAGAAATGTAAGCAAGCATTCCAATAAATCAGAAAAATCTCATGAAAACTCCTATTCTACATGCTCTAGATTGATCTAGGCCATTTCATATTATGATGGATGCATCCAACTACACATTGGGAGTGGTGCTCATATAATTAGATGATAAAAAAATATTCATACTGTATCCATTGTCTGAGTCAAAGCATTGTTGGTGCATAGGAAAATTCTACCATTTCTGAGAAGGAGCTCATGGCTATGGTATGCTCCTTGGAGAAATTCAAGCACTATGTGCTTTGATACAAAACCATTATACACACATATCACAGTGCCATAAGGTTCTTTATGAACAAGCTAGTGGTGAGCCTACATGTCATCTGGTCACTAGTGATTTTGCAAGAGTTCTATCTTACAATGGTGGACTAGACAGGAATTGAGAATGTGGTCACCAATCACTTGTCTTGATTACAATGGGATAGCAAAGAAGATGAGGAGCCTTTATCTGATCAATTTCTAGATGAACCCTTCTTTGCTAAATCTATTGATGTTTAGACTTCCAGAGGTACCAACTAGTATGATGATTTTCTCTCCTATCTTCTCACTCAAGAGATTTCATAATAATGGGATAGTAAGAAGAAATTGTTATTTCTTCATCAAGTTAAGCACTATGTGGAAATCCAAGGTAACCTTTACAAGGTTTGCATAGATGGCTTTGTACGATGGTGTGTGTTGAATGCTGATCAACTGCAGATCCTCTAGTATGTTCATGAAGGTCCTTGAAAGGACCATTATGTGGGCAAGAGGACAACCATGAAGATCCTCATGGCAGGGTACTTCTAACTAATGATTGTTAGAGATGTCCATCATTTCTCCTATTTGCGTGAACACTACCAATGAGATGGAGGAAAGACTAGTGCAATGCTTTGGGGTGCAACATAAATTGACAACCCTTTATTACTTATAAGCGAACGACCAAGTTGAGATTACTAATAGAGAGATACCAAGGATCCTAACATGAACAATTAGTCAATATAGGAAGGACTAGAGTTTGAAACTCAATGATGCTCTTTGGGCATATCAATCAACTGGGAAATTTTCTATAGTTTACTCTTCTTATGAATTGGTGTATAGAAAACTTCTAATACTTCCAATTAGAGTTGAGCTTTGTACACTTTCAACTACTTGTGAGCTAAACCTTGACCTCATTCTAGAATAGGAAGAACACTTAATGACACTAAATGTATTGGATGAGAACCAACAAGTAGCCCTGATAATGAATGAAGCACATAGGGCACATGCTAAATAACACTATGATGCATGAATAAGAAAAGTTAAATTCCAACCTAGCGATAAGGTTCTTTACTAGAACCTCATGCATATACCAAAATGTACTAAGTTTCAAATGCTATGGGAAGGATCTTACATCATTTATACAACTTTTCATTTCAGTGCTAAGATCATTTACCACCCATTGAGCCTAGAGAAATGTTTGTTGGTCAACATCCAATTAGTAAAGCCTTTCCTGGAAAATAAAATAACCACCAACACTAACATCTTAGAACAAGAACAAGCGTGTTCTATTTTTTAGATTTCCTCCTCTCAAATTAGCCATGGGGAAGATGGTCATCCATACTGACATCTTATGAGGAATAACCCAAATTTTCACCTTTTTGTTTTATACCATTCTTCATATGTTTTTCATTTTCTTGAATATTTTATCAATTATTTTATATATTTTTCCTTTTTATTTTTATTTTTTCTTTCATTCTCTCTTCAACATTTTATCTTTCTTTTTAGGAAATCTTTGATACTGCCATTACTACTATTAATACTAGGAGTTAATTAATGTGGTCATTAATGTTATAATTGATTGACTAAATGACCAAATTTTCATCTTTGGATTATGATGAGTCATGGTCTGTTAGGCCTAGTTATTGGAGCCCTATTATCGAAGACCTGATACAAGATACTAGGTCCCGATATTGGACCCCTGTTATCAGAGCTGCGATATCGGAGCCACAATATCGTGGCCTGCATGCGATATCGCGTACGTGATATCACGGTTCCGGTGTGAGCCTATAAATAAAAGGTAGCACACTTGGTTTTGGGCATTAGTTCTTAGATTTTATTGTAAGTTTTTAAGTTTAAGTTCCTCTCAACCCTTTCCTCCCAGTGCATGCCAGCAATGTGGTGATTGTAATTGTACGGCATTCTTATTCGAGTGTGACGTACTTAGACACGCACATGACTAGCAATAAAGATCGAGATTACTTCACCATTGCAGTATCCACTTAGCTTAATTATTTACTTAATTGTTATTTATTTAACTATTATTTACTGCTTTCTTAGTTAATATCTCTTCACTCTTATCTCCTAGTAATGCGGAATGAGTACGACTTAATCACGAGCATTCAAGTGTGACTACTTGGTAACCCAGTAGCGTACTTAGGCCATGTGCTTGGTGGGACTTAAAAATTTTAAGGGACTTAAAAATTTTAAGTTGGATTTCGTGCGTCAAGGAAAAGAACAAGGGGCTGAGAGAAATACTGCAGAAACTGTAAACAGAAACATTGTTAGATAGAAAGTAATAGAAAGCTCAAAGCATTGCACAACATCTGTTGTGACACAAAATGTTTTCGGGGACTTGCACCCGTCATCAGTATGTTTAGGCAATGTGACCAGGTAGCTGAAGCTGCAAAGGCAAGAGAATGAGCATGCCAGTACATGTATAAATAGTGTCACAACTTCAAAAATTTGAAACTCCTACTCATTAAAATTTGAGTGGACCCCATCCGTCAAAGGCTAGATGGGGGTGGGACAATGTACTGACAAAACTATTACAAAGCAGTATTTCAAGGCGAACATGAAACATTCAACAAATAGGATCTTGATGGTAGAGTCGAAGGGTGCAAAGGGTTTAGGGGAACCCTCATGCTTGAATGGTGGACATGAGGGGTCCGACACCAGAGAATGTCATGCATGTAGAGGTTTGGCTGAAAAACAGCAACAAACAAGATCTTCAACAGCAACGAAGTGAAGAGCTGCAACGATGCTGGAGAGGAAACAACCAGAGGTTGTGAAGAAGTTGAAGAAAACAACTTCAGAAGAAACCACAACCAAGAAGACCAGCGTAAGCAGGGTGGTTGTCAAAACATGGGGACAAAGTTTGGAGTACTCAATTTAAACAAAGACAACATCCTTCCAACTCACAAATTCATAACCTACCTAATGATGATGAACCCCTACTGGCCACTAAGAGCTTAATGCATATACAAGAGGCTATTCGAATATCCCATTGGCATCGCAAGAAAAGCTGTCAACCTAGGCTTGATTTAAACAACTTTCCCAAGTTTTCAGGAGGCTATGATTTATATCCACAACATCATTTACAAGCCTTACATGATTCTTGTGTATGGAACAATATTGATAATGGATGGCAAAAACTTAAGCTCTTTCCTACGATACTCGTTGGCTAAGCAAAAGTATGGTACATGTCGTTAAGACCAAAATCAATTCAACATTGGCCAACAATGGTAGAACTCTTCAATGAAAGATATCAAACCTATGCAAGAGTGTCAACCTTGAGAAGAAAAATCCAAGAATGGAAATAGGGACAACAGGAACCCTTGGACATGGCCTTAGAAAGATACTACTCTTTGATAAACAAATGCCCAGGCCATGGTTTCTCTGAGGAAAGGCTAATGTATCACATCATGGATGAGCTTTGTAATGAGACAAGGGAGACCCTAGAGATGTATGCCTGAAGTCAACTATACAAGCTTCGAACCCACTAATTCCAAGAGCTTATTACGAGGGTAGCAAAAGAAGAAGAAGAAATGGCTAAATGGGAGAATGTTGAAAGCTCTCGAATTAGCAAAGGTCCATAATCATGAAAAGGAGAAATCAACTTACCCGAAGGAGGTGAAATCATCTTTGCCAATACTACTCATTTGTCATGGTAACCAAATGTCATAGGATTGTTCTTGAGATTCCATTCGATTTTCTTCTTTCCATCCTTCTTTCTCCATCTTTCACCTCATTGTCAGTTGTATCAGTAGTCCATATCTTGGTTGATGCATTGTTTTCTTTTTGGTAAAATCTTATGGTTAAGAATTTATCTCTTGTTTCCAAATGACATTTCTAGAGCCTATGGACTCTTTGAATGTGGGATTGTTAGGGCATTAAGGGCATGAGCCTGCTTTGGGGAGGACCCACTGGCATTCCTCTTTGGTGCATTCGTTAATTTCTTTCCCTTAAACATCTCTGAAATCATCATTTATTTTGTTCATCTCCATCTTTGACATCCATTTTATCAATGTTGTTATTTTTTTCCATCTTTCTTATTCCTTTCTCTTGCTACCAGAGGTTCACTCTCAGTCATGGGGGTCCTGGTCTAATTTTTTTGATTTTCTCCTAACCCCTACACCTCGGGTAGTCACCCGTATTATATCTCCAGATCTGCATTAGCCATATCATAACTTAGCCAATGGACCTTACACTGAGGCAAGGTATTAACTACATTGTGATTCATTTACCCTTACTAATATCAGACTGTGATTGTGTGTGCAGATGAAAATCATACAACAACAGATTGGATCTGGAGGGAACACTTGGAATGGACTAGTGTTGAAGCAGTTATGCAAGGAACAAGATTGATGACGCGCTTATGGATGGATAATGAAAAGTGCAATCTTAGCATTGGCAGCAATAGACTTCTTCTTTTTCTCTCTGTCTTCTCTCTTCTCTCTTAGCTGCCAAAGAAGGCTAGATGTCAAATGTGTATAGTGTTCACTCTTGTTGTTAAGAATACTAAATTTTGTCATGTATTGTAATGATGATCTATTCACATGTCACCCCATTCACCATTAGTATCATTCAAGTCAATAATCCCATACCTTCCCAATATTTTGTAAGGAACTTGAGGACGAGTTTTCATTCAGTCATGAGGGTATGATGAGCCGCAATATCACATCAGTCGTGATATTGTGTCTGCCCCTGGGATATCACATATGTGATATCACAGCTCATTGCCAGTTCTATAAATAAGAGGTGGCTTTCCCTTGTTCATGCATCTAGATTTAGACCCTTAGCTAAATTATAGCATTTTCACCATTCTAGAGTTAGAATAATTTCCATGTGCCCATAGTAGGAGTCTTAAAGTGAACGGATCTCTGCTCGAGCAAATTGTACCTGAGCACACATTTATGTACGATAATAAAGATGAACTTTCTGATAAACCTTGCAGCATATGGACTAAGCTAAATAGGAATTAATTACTGTTATGTTTAAATGCTTTCCTAGATAATTAATCTCTCTTCACCCTTATCTCCTAGTAACACGGAATGAGTACGACTTAATCATGAGCATTTAAGTGTGACTACTTGGTAACCTAGTAGCGCACTTAAGCCATGCACTTAGTAATCCCAGTGGAAGTCATGCATGAAGTTTAGGATGTGTATGAATGATTAAAGGAACGAATGCTCATTGCACTTAGGCTAGCTTAGATTCTCTCTCACCCTCTCTCTCTTAACTTAGTTAATATCATTTTTCATTAGCCTTAGGATTAGCAATAGTATAGGAACACATCATACACCTCACTCTAGAATAAATCATACGTGAAAAAGCTAATACTAGTCCAAGTGGGAAGACAACGAACTACGACCTAAGGGTAACTATCTAGATATCATAGCTAGTCCATCTATGAAGTTTGACCGGATCGTGCGTGAAATGCTCATATTCATATGGTTGAGTGTAGGGGTACCTCACCACTCATCAAAGTGCCTTTTAATTACTCTTACTCCCATTTTGTGTTAGATCTACAAGGATCTTAGTACAACCACGTTGCGTGATAACTCTCACAAATGTCACCAAAGAGAATCTGCAAGTTCCCTTGATGTCACATCCTAATCATTCCCTTGTGGTCCATCCTTCTTCATTCTAGGTACAATGAATGGAAAATTAAATTTAAGTTTTAAGAATGTCAAGAATATCACTGTACCCTCGAACATAACCTCTTATTTGTAGAATGGATGAATCAGTGTAATGGGCTTACTGTCCAAATAATTGATCACTTGAGACTCGATAACATAGAACACACCTCAACCAACGAGCCACATGAGTGTTTTATTCATAGATGAGATTACTTATAAAAAGATAAAAAGACAAAAAGATAAAAAAAGAAATTGAAAAATGAAAAAATGAAAAACAAAAAATTGTAAAATTAAAGAAAATAAAAAATATTTATTAATCTTGCTTGTTATTAGGATGGGGGATATCCTCCATAACTAAACGGTTGAGCATGACGAGGATTAACAAATGAAAGATGAGGATCCTTGCATGTTGAAAATATCAAAACTTGGTCATACTTACCCCATTGGGGTTCACACACCTGATTATAGTAAGCATAGTGGGGCAATTTATAAGATGTGGTTCCCGGGTAAAGAGTTGATCCACTATGATACTTGAGACCATAAGATGGTATGTAAGGATCAGGATGTCACCCTCCATGGCTGTATTCATTAAACTGTATGGTTGTTGGAGTGTTAATTGGTGGCCTTGATGAGGTGACATGAGGTGTTGGGTTTGAGGAGAAGGATGCACCATAGTGTTGGACTTGTGCTGAGTTGGAGAATGCAGTGGCCTTGGAACTGTGTTGTTCCTTTCTACGATCATGTCTAAAGAAGGGACACCTTTGATGTTGAGGAGGTCTCTCACTGCTATTGGAAACAGTAGCACAAGTAATGTTCATGGGTTGTTGCTATGGTGCAGACACTTCAGGAATAGTTGGTGGCGATGTAGAAGGAGAGAAAGGATGAGAATGTTGAAATTTAGGAGAAGTGTAAGGTACACAAGGTAGTGGTTGTGTTGAGGACATGGGCTGATAGTATTGAGGAGAATGATAATGTGGTGAGATAGAGTATGTTGACCTAGTTGGGGAAACAAGATGTTGGACTAGATAAGCATTTGGATTCGAATGATATGAAGGGTGTCTCTAGTTTAGGGATGGCTTCCCCCACAATTGGGATTGTTGCCACTGTGATTGAACATAGTATCTCTGTATGAACTCTAGGTGTAATGTGCTTCCCCAATGCTCATATAAATGTAACAAGATTGGGCATTGGGCCTTGGGATGATCGTACAGGCAAATGTTGCATTCATACGTATGATTGGCAGTTGAGCTCTTATTTTCCTCATCCCTTCTTTTTGATTATCTACTGATATTTTGTCTTGCTTCTTAGGTTGTCAAAACTCTATCTCCAATAATATTGATATATTTCCCACACTTTTTATGCATCCATTCCAGCATCTTATTGATCTTTGCCTCAATTTCATCTAATGCTTGTTGTACTAGCAAAGATGGTTCTTCCTCCTTGAGATGGGTTGGTTTCTCCTTTTTATGATTATGGACCTTTGTTAAGTTGAGATTTTGGTCCCATTGATGTTTTTCAAAACTCTCCCATCTAGCCATTTCTCCTTCTTCTTTTGCTACCCGCTTAATAAGCTCTTGGAATTGATGGGTTCGTAGTTCATATAATTAACCTTGGGCATACATCCCTAGGGTCTCTCTTGTTTCATTATGAAGCCCATTAATGATATGATATGGGCATTGCCTCAACACACTGATGAGGGGTGAAAGTCCCCGAAAACATTTTGTGTCACAACAGATGTTGTGCAATGCTTTGAGCTTTCTATTACTTTATGTTTAATAGTGTTTCCGTTTTATAGTTTTTGTAATATTTCTCTCAGCCTCCCGTTCTTTTCCTTGACGCACGAGATCAAATTTCTAAAATTTCTAATGTTTTTCTCTCTATCTCGTTGCCTTGGAATTGTAGAGCCTTGCCTGACAACATCTTTCGTTGTCCTTTTGGATTCTAACCATTTTCAGATCTTTCTATTTTTGGTTAGGTTTTAATCCTTTTGCAGGTTCTTCACGGGTTCTGATCACATTGCAGGATTATGCAGACCACAACATGTTTCTTTTTGATCTGTGTTTTGACAACCGCCCTACTTACATTGGTCCTCTTGGTTGTGGTTTCTTCTAAAGCTGTTTTCTTCAACTTCATCGCAGCCTCTGGTTGTTTCTTCCCCGACGGCATTGCAGATCGTTTCTCCATTGCTGTTGAAGATCTTTGTTCGTTGCTGTTTTTAGCTGGACATCTGCGTACATGAAATTTTCTAGTGTCGAACCCCTCATGTCCACCATTCAAACATGAGGGTTCCCCTAAACCCTAAACACCCTTTGGCTCTACCATCTAGATCTGATTTGTTGAATGTTTCATGTTCACCTTTGAAATACTATTTGTAATAGTTTTGTCAGTACATTGTCCCACCCCCATCTCGCCTTTGACGCGTGGGGTCCGCTCAAATTTTAATGAGTGGGAGTTTCAAATTTTTAAAGTTGGGACACTATTTATACATGTACTGGCATGCTCATTCCCTTGCCTTTGCAGCTTCGGCTGCCTGGCCGCATTGCCTCAACACACTAATGAGGGGTGAAAGTCCCCAAAAACGTTTTGTGTCACAACAGACGTTGTGCAATGCTTTGAGCTTTCTATTACTTTTTATTTAACAGCGTTTCTGTTTTACAGTTTCTACAGTATTTCTCTCAGCCTTCCCGTTCTTTTCCTTGACGCACGAGATCAAATTTCTAAAATGGCTAGTAGTGGCAGACTTCCAACCTTGATTATTATGTTAATGCTTCTCTGGTTATGTAGAACATTCTTGAATGATGGATTGAAATTTCTTCTCATCATCCCATGGATTTAGCAAACATGTGAAGTTTGAGCTACTATCTCCTACATGCTACGATTTGTCCATTGGCATATCCTCTGTTGTCCCCGTCTTGGCTTTTTTTTTTGTGCCTTAGAAAAGACCTTCTTCCTTAGGTGTTTCTTTTAGTGTCACCTGTAGTTACCAAAGGATCAACATTAGTTTTGGTAATTTTCCTTAATAATGAACCCTTTTTGAATCCCTTAGTTTTCATTTAAGCACAAGGTGATGACAACATACTATGCCCAAGGTTAGGAGGTAACTAAAATCATCAGGTTGTTCACATTATTTTGATTAATTACTATTAGTTACCATGATGTTGAAAAATAGGATGCTAGAAAAATTTCAAAGCAGACATCCATAGCCCCCATGACTAATAAACATAACTCTAGAGGCACATAAGTTCTTGAAAAATTGAAACCAAACGTCTAATTTAGAAGATGGCCAAGAAATATTAATCGATATGAAAATAGAAAGGTAGGGAAAATTAATAAAATGGATGAGAAGTAGTGCCAAAATCATGCTAACTTCAGAGAAATTGTCACTGATGTTATGTAAGATGTGAAGGTTAGTTCAAAGCCATGATCAACAAAAGTTATGCAAGTGGGTCCTTTCCAAAGTAGGCTCCTTTCATAATGCCCTTGCATAACCACTTCTATAGATGTTTGTGGACACCTGAGAAGTTAAATGTAGACCATGCCTTTGTTCCAAATAAAGCATAATTGCTATGGCTAGGATGTTGCACTATACTACACAAAACCAAAAGGCTCATAATCGCATGCAGTAGTGAGGTGGATAATGGGATGAGAAGGGATTGCAAAGATTGGGATGTAAGGTACTTAACCATGTCCACAATAGGTTCTTATGAAAAATGTGATTAAAATGTTGAGCATACCTATCTGTCCAAGTTTAGACCAAGTCCATACCATGAATAGTAACCTCACATTGATGTGTTCCTTCCTACTGACCACCATAAGTCCACAACCACCTCAAAAAATAATCATCACTCCAAAAAGAGAAGAAAAGAGAAGGAAGAAAGGGCCTTAATTAGAGGGGTGTCTTTAGGTATGGATAACATGCCTTTCTAGTCCCATAACCAATGCTTGTAGCCCATTATTGTGTATAAGGGATGTGCTTTGAATTTCCATTATTGTTTTATTGTTGTTCTCTCTCTCTCTCTCTCTCTCTTTTATTTTTATTTCTTCTTCTTCTTCTTATCTTTTTTTTTTGAATTTTTGGATGAGAACCACACCATGCAAAGATAGAGCTTCCTTTTTATTGGTTAATGGATAAGTGATGATACATTCAAAGAGGAGTCATAAACCACATGAAGGAAGTCAAGAAGAAAACCCAACAAGTCCCCTTGAGGCCACACCCTTTGCCATTCCTAGTTGGTCCTTCCTTTTTTCTTCAAGAAATAATGATCATTGATTAATTTTAGTTGCATGAAAGGAGAACCAAATTATTTCCATGAAAAATACCTTTTATTCAAAGAACTAGAGGGATGGATGAGGTGGTCTCACTACTTTACACAATTACTTACCCAATCATTTTGATAGCATAGCATAAAAACCCAACACATAGTGTTGACATCTACATTATGGCTGGCAATATTATTAACAAAAACATAAAAGACATGTATGAACATAAAGAAAATGACTTAAGAAAAGAGAAAAATATAAAGAAAAGAAAAATATTAAGAAATGGAAAACATATGAAGAATTAGAAAATTTTTGAAGACATAAGAAAATGAGAAAAAATTGTAAAACAAAAAAAATTAAAAAAAGCACTTATTAGTTCTTAAGCTAAGATGAAACATCTCCCCCATGAATAATCTTATGGTTGCATAGCTGGGAGATGGACTACACAATCCCCTGGTTATACACCATCAGTTTCCAATCTATCATCATTACTTATTTAATTAATTGTGTGGTAGCACATCTAACATTAGTGATAGTCTCGTTTGGATCATTCAGAGATGTATCTTCATCTGGACTTGAATGTATTTTTATTTTCGGGGATCCAAATGTGTTTGCTTCTTCTTCTTGATTTTCTATTTTAATTCCTAGGTCTTCGTGTTTAATGCCCTCTTCTAGTGTATTAACAAAGTGTAAGATATCTATGTCTAAATCCTCTATTTGGTCTATTTTTAAGTCTATAACTAATAAGTGGATCATTTTCTTTCATGCATCTTTAAAATAGTTTTATATTCTCATTTTCAAGCCACTGGGTGTCTTTTGGTTTAGTGGCTATTACGAAGACTGGTTTTTGTTCACATACTTGTTCCTTAGCTTTGTTATGGGTTATGTTAATATTTTAAATTTCTAGCCCACAACTGCATCATTTACTATTAGTGATGCATGGATTTCTCTGTCTCTCCACAATGATAGGTTTATTGTTTATGTCTTGTGTTGGAGTGGTAATGGGTGTTAGCTTTTGCATATGATTAAGAGACAATGGTCATGAAAGGAAGGGTGTTGCACTTGATTGGCACTGTGTTGATTTGGATGAGTTAGTTGGTCCACGAGTGTTGTGCTTATGTGTGGGAACCATCCTAAAAAAAAGGACATTTCTAAGATTGTGCTGGAGATCTACTGGAATTATCATTTCTATGTATGTTCACAGCACAAGTGGCATTCTCTCATTGATGTCATGGTGCTAAACCTTCTTGTGTTGTTGGTGGAAACATATGGTGGAGGGAAGTATGAGAATATTGACGATATGATGAAGGATGAGAGGTGTGAGGTGGTGATCTCATGGAAGATGTTGCGGGATGATGATATTCAAGAAAGTGGTAGTAGTGATTTGAGGTAGAGGAAGTAGAACTAGTTGGGGAAATAGGTTGTTGAATGTAATATCCATAAGGGTTTAGCTAGCAGTAAAGGTAGTTATGGTTTGATGATGGCCTCCCCCATGATTGTGGGTTTTGCCATTGTAGTTGATGATAGTGTTGAGCCTAGTAAGAAGTCCCACTAAAATAGTATAGTTGGTTGTAGGACTATCTAAAATTACCTTGTGAGAAAGTTAATTTCCTAGGCATTTGCTTTTGTATGAACTTGGGATTCAATGCAAAAGTCCAATATTCATGTAGATGTAACATGACTGGGAAATAGCCCTTTGGATGATCATATATGTAGATGTCACATCCATCATCTTCTTTGGTGGTTGAGTCTATAGCCTCTTCTTCTATAGCCATTTCCCCTTTCTTCTAATTAGCGTTCTTACTTTTCTTTTGGTTCCTTTTCCTTCTTTTATTGTGATCACTTGATTTGTTTTGCATTACTCTCTCCTCTATGATTTCTATGTAAGTTGTAACTTTCTCATTTATCCATTTCGACATGTTATCTAGCTTTGCTTCAAGCTCATCGATAGACTTTTGTATTAGCAAGGTTTGTTCTAAAATAACCTCATCTAGAGTTACCTCTTTTTCCTTATCATAGATGTGGATCCTTTTCTTTTGAAGAGTTGGATCCTAATAATTTTCCTCTACATTCTCTCATTTACATAGCTTCCCTTCTTCTTTTTCCACCAACTTAGTTAGCCTTTGTATTTGATGAACTTTTAGTTCGTATAACTAACCTTGGGCATAAATCCTAAGGGTCTCCCTCATTTCATTATGAAGCCCATCTATGATGTGGAAAAGTTGCTCTTTTTGAGAGAAATCATGGCTGGGACATCTATGTAGTAGTGAGTAGTATCTATCCAAGGCCACATCCAAGGGTTCATGATTTTTTTGCTTCCACCCTTGGATTTGTTTTCTTAGGTTGAACAATCTCACGTAGCTTTGGTATTTTTCATTTAAAAGTTCTAGCATTGTGGACCATTGGTGGATGGAGCTTGGTTCCAATGATCTATACCAACTTTTAGCTTCGTCTACTAGTGTCCTAGGAAAGAGCATAATCTTTTGCAACTTGTTTTCGATATTTTACAAGGCACAGACATCATGGAAGTCTTGTAAGTGATGTTGTGGATCAGAATTATAGCCTTCCCTAAATTTAGGAATTTTGTTCATGTCAAGCCATTTGATGCAACTATCCCTTTGATGCCTTTGGGGTATTTGAACTGCCTCCCTAATCTATGTCAGATCTCTAGTAGCCAATAAGGGTTCATCTGTACTAGACATGTCATGGTGATAACCTATATTTCTATTCATTTGATTATGATGATATTGTCTATGCTCATTTTGATGTCTTTGGATTTTCCATTGGGCTTGATTTCTGTCTTTATCTTGACCTTGTAGTGGAGCTCTATCTCTATACCTATGTTCATCTTTGTTAGAACTCAATGTTGAAGAGGAAGAGGAAGATGAGGAACAAGGAGAACTACCATGGCTCCTATAGTTCTCTCCATGGTCCCTTAAGTTATCTTGTCTAGGTTTAGAGAAGATCTTAGGCCTTGAGGCCCTTCTTGATCTAGGAATTACTCCATCTCCTTTGGGATTTTTTGCATTAGTTGAACATAGTCTTTGAGTGTAGTAAGGGTCTAAATGAGCATAGGAAACTCCTACTTGAGGTTGTTCACTCCAATTTTCTTCAGTATAGATCCTATCATTTCTCCTATGAGTGCTTTCATCATGTGATGAAATCTAGGTCCTATGTGAAGAAGACATGATTTTACCTCATAACATGTGTGACTTAAAATATTAATATTTTCTAAAAAATAGATTGTTAATACCTTTACAATGATCATGTAAAATATAACTAATCTAGATAACTAGCACCATCCCTGGGAATGAATCCAATGATGAGTGATGAGGTACCCCTTATGCCCAACCATATGAATCACAAACATTCATGCATGATCTAGTTGAATTTCATGGATGAGACTAGTTGTGGCATCTAGATTGTTATGCCTTGATTGTAGTTCGTTGTCTTCCCACTTGGACTAGTGGTAGCTTTGTCATGTATGGTTTAGTCCAAAGTGAGACATATGATTCTTGATGTTGTTTTGGCCTTATGCTACTCCTAATGATAATAAAGAAATCAATTACCTAAATTAATTAACAACAGAAAGTAAAGTCTAAACTAGCTTACATGTGATGAGTGTCCATTCCCAACTTGACATACACATACTAAACCCATGTATCCACTATTGGGATTACCAAGTGCTATGCTACTAGGCAAACCAAGTAATAACACTACGAGGATTACCAAGCGAATACATGTTTATGCTTGAAATTGGTCACGCTCATCCTGCCAATGCATTAATATTCATGGAAATGTAAATATTAACTAAGTACATGAAAAGTAAATTACATAGAAAGTGAATCTAATTACATCAAAGTGCTAAAATAAATAAGAATCAATCTTGATCTTATTGTTGTTCATGAAATGTGTCTAGGTACATTGCCACTCGAATAAAACATCATACAACTGACTCAGATCCCTAGTGTGGGCATTCACCAACTATTTTCTAAGACTATAGAATAAAATTGCAAGAGTTTGGCTACTTTATTAATAAAGACTTATTTATATCATGTGCCCAAGCATTATATTTATAGGCTAGCACAAAACCCGCAATATTGGATATCTAACATCACTTCATAGCCCCCGATATCGAGTATTAGATATCAAGGCTATGATATCGAATATTTAATATCAAAGCCAGACAAAATGCACTTCATCAACAAGAAAAATTATAACAACTTGAACTCAAATATCCTTTCCCCTTGGTATATTCTTTGATTTGAATCTTTGATATGTTGTTTGATATGTCTTGTATTTAGTACTTTTTTGGTAGATGAGTATGCTCGTGTTATGGTTTGGTTAAGTTATGTATCTTATAACTACCTTAGTGGGTGTGTTTGGTATTTTAATCTATTTTATTTTATTTTAGATTATTTTTTATTTTTTTAAATTAAACATATGTGCACTAACACCTTTGTTAAAGTTTTGAGTAAGTAGGTATTAGGTACTAGACAGGTTATTAGCATGAGGTACTACATTAGATTTATGGTATATTTGGTTACTATGTGTTTCATTTGCTTTGTGATTATTTTAAAAAGTAATTAATTATATTTTAATTTAATTTAATTTATTTTTTTTGGAGAGTGGTTTGTGGTAGTAGCTTAGTTAGTTAGTTTGTATCTTAGACCCTTCATTAGTAACATAGGAGGCAGGGTGGAGGGTTAGGTTATTATAGTTGATATTGTTGATATTTTTAAAAAATAAAAGAGAGGAAAACTAATTGTTAGTTAGGAGGATGACCTTGCTCTAACATTTACATCAATTTCAACATTTGTGCTTGAACTTAAAATAGCAAAAGGATTTGAGTTAGCAATAGAAAGCTGTGACAACATATTAGTAACTGAAAAAAATATGAGAAATTGGTAGCACATAATTTGCATCACCATTAACTTAATATTAGGTTTGTGTTGATAACTATTAGTTATAGTTTGCTTCTCAACATTAGTAGTAATCTGTCATTTAGCATTAAATTTTTCAAATAAGGATAGATTTGCCTCATGAGCTATTTGCCTAGATTGATCAGTACTTCTTGTAGTACAAGTAAAAACATTCATAGAAATTTTTATATTCTATGATTTCTTTATTGCCATTTGATCATTCTTATCACTGACATTAACTTAATTATTCATATCTTCAACTTCACATTATTTTTTTTCTTTTATTAATTTAAACACATCTTTTCTTTTCCTCTATATCTTTTTCTCAAGTAATAAAGGATAAACATTAAACAAATATCTTTCACGACGATAAAAATTACAAGAATTAGGAGAATTATAATATGTAATTGGTTGAATGTAAGTCTTTCTATTTGTTTGCAAAAATAATTCATTTTTATGGCTATGAAGGTTGATTTTAACAAAAAAAGAAAAAAAAAACATTTGTGAAAACTAGATGGTGTGAAAATAGATTCTATATGCTTGATAGGGCTAAGAAGACTAATAATTTCTTACTCATATTTTTGAGAAATTAATGAAAATTTAAATAGATCAATAAAACATGGAACTTTAGAATATTCCTTAGATGCAATATCAATATTTGACGTCCACTTATGAATGATCAACATTACATGTTTATATATAAAAGACTCGAAATCTAGGACATATTGCACCATCAAAGCATTGCCTAGCTTAATAAGAAAAAAAAAAGAATAATACTTGGCATAAGTAACTTGGATGTCATG